>JAQQTP010000080.1:1200000-1787500 GCA_029884605.1 Ormosia emarginata | reverse complement strand
GGGATGATGAAAACAAAAAGATGATCCGCAGTAGAGATGTGATCTTCAACGAAAGAATGATGTACAAAGACATGCATAACACAGACACCAGTAACTCAGAACAGAGTAAGCCAGTGTATGCAGAGGTAGATGATGTCCTAGAAGGTCCTATAGTTGAGAGTCCTCAGTTAGAGGAATCAACTGAACGAACGAAGACGAAGTGACACACCACACCTCTTCTACTCCGGCTCCTGTATTGAGAAGGTCTTCTCGGCCTCATGTGCCTAACGGAGAGATACATGAACTATTTGTTCTTTGACCGATGGGAGAGCACGAATGCTATGATGAAGCTTGTCAGACTAGAGATGCTAGCAAGTGGGAGCTTGCCATGAAAGACGAGATGAAGTCTCTGATCTCCAACCAGACATAGGAACTAGCTGAGTTACCCGTGGGGAAGAAAGCACTTCACAACAAATGGGTGTATCGGGTGAAGGAGGAGCATGATGGCTTCAAGAGATACAAAGCCCGACTAGTTGTCAAAGGATTCCAGCAAAAGGAAGGAGTCGACTACACCGAAATCTTTGCTCCAGTTGTGAAGCTCAATACTATCAGATCTGTGTTAAGTATTGTTGCTAGTGAAGAGCTCTACCTTGAGCAGTTGGACGTGAAGACCGCATTTCTTCACGGAGACCTAGATGAGGAGATATACATGCACCAGCCAGAAGGTTTCTCAGAAAAAGGGAAAGAGAATATGGTGTGCAGATTAAAGAAAAGCTTGTATGGCTTGAAACAAGCTCCAAGACAGTGGTACAGGAAGTTCGATGGCTTCATGCACAAGGAAGGTTTCCAGAAGTGCAATGCCGATCACTGTTGCTTCTTCAAAAGATATAAGTCCAGTTATATCATTTTGCTACTTTATGTCGATGATATGTTAGTAGCGGGTTCAGATATGGACGAGATCAGAAAATTGAAGATGCAGTTGTCAAATGAATTTGACATGAAAGATTTAGGTCCAGCAAGGGAGA
Organism: Ormosia emarginata; assembly: GCA_029884605.1. Lineage (NCBI taxonomy): Eukaryota > Viridiplantae > Streptophyta > Magnoliopsida > Fabales > Fabaceae > Ormosia > Ormosia emarginata. The sequence goes on along the minus strand of JAQQTP010000080.1, from coordinate 1,786,496 downwards.
TCCTTAGAATGCAAATCACGAGAGATAAGCAAAGAGGAATTTTGCGCTTATCTCGAACCGTGTTTTGCAAAGATTCAACATGAGTGACGCCAAACCGGTGAGCACACCCTTGGCAAGCCACTTTCGCTTATCTAAGGATCGGTCTCCTCGGACGAGAGAAGAGAAAGATTTCATGGCTAAAGTTCCGTATGCTTCACCATTGGAAGTTTGATGTACGCAATGGTGCATGTACGAGGCCGGACATTGGCCATGCAAAGGGGAGTTGTAAGCGGGTTTATGTCAAATCCGGGTAAAACTCATTGGGAAGCAGTCAAATGGATTTTGAGGTATCTACGAGGCACCACAAAGAAGTGTTTACACTTTGGTAAAGGTGAATTAAAGGTGCAAGGTTATGTAGATGCGACTTTGGAGGTGAAGTCGATCACCGAAGAAGTACCACAGGTTACATTTTCACCGACTACATTGTTAGTTGGATGTCACAGTACGAGAAGATTGTTGCTCATCCACTACTGGTGAGTATGTAAGCGAATGAAGCTTGAAAAGAATTGATATGGCTTCAAGGATTGTTAACAGTGGGATTCATTCGGGAAAAGAGTGTTTTGTATAGTGATAGTCGAGTGCAATACATTTGGCAAAGAATTCAGACATTCCATTCCGAACAAAAAGCACATTGATCTTCGTTATCACTTCATCGGGACTCAGCTTGAGGATGAGGTGCTAACATTGAAGAAAATCCAAGGAAGTAAGAACCCAACAGATATGTTCACAAAAGTGGTGACTATCGACAAACTGAAGTTGTGTCAACTTCGACTGACTGCTAGAATAACTGGCATAACTGAGAGAGAAAGGTCTGCTGCATGATCGAGGTGTGAAGACCGATTGAAATCGGTCTTCAAGTGGGAGATTGAGTCAAACCTCCCCATATTAAATGCACCGAAAGAAGAAAAAGGTGCCCACAAACCAGGCAATTTTTCAAAGAAGGTCTAATCAAAGATGGCGCAAGAATTTTTGGAGAAACCGTGAAAAAAAAAAAAAACACTCTCCACCAACCATCCACAGTTTTTCAATGAAACTGTCTATCAGTGCCTATAAAAGGAAGTCGAAAGATGAGGAAATATTCATCCCACAAAGAGTTTCATCCGAGAGAGGAAGAGAAGAAAAATTCCATGAGGGAATTTTGTGAGAAATATTTAGAGAGAAATATTTCTTTGGGTGTAATTGGGTTGTGGGTTTAGTGAGAGATTTTGAGTGTTTTGTAAACACCTTTATATTTTCTTTTCTCAAGTATCTGCAAATATCTGCTGACAGACGTAAAGCAAAATGATTAAGCGAACTCCGTTATCAATTTTGTGTGTGTTATTATTCCGCATTTATTTCGCTTTCTTCAAATCTGATGATAAGGAAATTTTGCGTAATTTCCCAACAGAGGAGACAGGTTTAGTCAAGACATCCATTGTTTGTTCATGTGAAGGGATATGTTGGAAATCAATCTGCCTCTGTTTGAACTTTCTCTCGAACAAAATACAGGTCAAGCTCAAAGTGTTTAGTCCTGGAGTGCAGTACTTTGGGTTGGCTGCAAACAACACTCAACTAAGATTATCAGAGTATACCAGAGGGGCTTGAACCACAGGAACATTAAGCTGACTAAGCAGAGATTTCACCCAGGCTATCTTAGCAACAACAGCAGCTAAGCTCCTGTTTTTAGCCTCGGTGCTTGACCTGGCTTTTCAATTTGTATGGCCAAAGTTGTTTGATTCTTTTATCATATTCTAAAAATAGAAAAGAAAGAGTAGTTTGGTTTGTATTCACTAGTTGTTTTCTCGTATGGCAGAAGTTGTTTGATGCCTTGATCGGATCCTAAAAAGAGATTGTAGTTTGTTTTTCCATTTTAGTCTGTGTGTTTGAGTGTAAGTTGTTTAATTTTTTTTAAGTGATAAATTTGTGTTGTGGATGTATCTCTGCAATTGTGTGCATAATCTTTCTGGTAGCGAATTTACTTGTTAAAGTAATCATGAAGGAAAAATTTTCTTCACTTGTCTATATGATTCTGTTGTTTAATATTAACACGTATATGAAGAGATGAAATTGTCCTCAGTAATCATTGTAAAGGGAGGGAAGTATCTATTGGGGTTTTGCTTTTGCTGCCAAGCAGCTATAAATTGACTTGGAGTTCCTAAAAGATTTTGTTCTGATTTTCTTATCAAAATAAGTGCAATTTGACAATTTTGAGCCGAACAATGTTAGGTACGCCACGAGCTCCAACAAGAAAAAGACAGCTAAGAGCATGAGGTATGGATAGAGGAGCACAGCGGTAAGCAACAATTACGTAGTATTATCATTATTCTTTTGTAATTAATTAGTAAATTTGTGAAATATAAATTAATTCTATCCCTGCACAAATTTTATTGTAGAGAAATTAGAATGAAACGTACATTTCAAATTTCTTTTTTTGGTGAAAACATTTGAAATATTTTTTTTACTTTGTTTATTTGTTCTTTTGTGTTAGGTATGACAGATTATAAACGATTCGAAAATTTGAAGGATAAGGATTTCGAGGATGTGGATAACAAAAACAATTTGGGAGTACTATATAAGCAGCATGGATTCTTCATAGGACATTTAGTGTTTGAAGTGGCTTATAGGCAGTTTAGAAATTTTATGGTCATTGATAACCTTACGAAGGGTAGGTTCGATTTTATAATAAATCCTATACCTCTTTTGTCAGACTCACCTCCACTAGCTGTCACAGTTCGAGATGAACACGAGATAAACAAGGCACAGTTGGAATACTGACCGGGGGGGTTTCTTGATTCATATTCTTAGGGGTATTGAGTGGCATATGCATAGGAGAATAACAGATCTTCCTACCTATAGGAGAATTAGTTGCAGAGAATTTGATAATCCAGTGCAAAATTGCTTATAGGTATAACATGGCGGGTAGGAATCATTAGGAACAATATAGATATTGAAGTGAATTCGGTTCTTCTGCTTTCTATGATTTTAGTTGGATCTTGATTGTTAGCGTGTGTTATTATTGTAATTGATTCATAAATAATATAGAGATTGTATAATTATTTTACGGATTGTGTAATTAATTCAGAGACTACAATTCTATGACTATAAATATGAGTAAACCTCTACATACATTCAGATATAGAAAATATATTTCAGTCTCTCCATTTGTTTTCTCTCTATTTCTAACATGGAGCTTAGGTTCTCGATCTTTGTTGTCTTGTTGTTTTTTGTCAATCTCATTGAACTCTACTGTCGTACTCCCACACGTTATTGTCAACGTACTTCGTCGACACTACCGCACTCCTATTTGGCACTACCATACCCCCGCTTGCTACCATTGTTGCACTCCCTTTCACATTGTCGTACTCCCGTTGACACCACTGTATTCCTGCTCGTCACTAATGTGCTCTTACTCACCATCGTCGTACTCCCATTGACATCACCATACTTATTGTACATGTGATAACTGTCATCAACCTGAACATTCACTCCCTAACTGCCAAACCATAGAATGTTGTAATTGCATGAGGAAAGGTCACATTGCATCTAATTGTTTCTCTTGTTGATACTACAAAAAACCAATACACTTGACTCATAATTGCCCCACACGTCCTCCAAGATCTAATTAGAACAAGTCTCAACCTTATCTCAATTCTTCTAAGTCTGTGCTTGTTGCTACTGCTGCTAATGAGTCCACAGGTTCTTCACCCATATCCAATACTGCTTTTTCTACCAATGATTTTTTGTTCCTCCTTAAGCAACAACTTTGTAATTATGATAATATCTCTCCAACCTTATCCACCACACCAGCTAATACTAGATGCCATTTTGATTCTGCTTGCTGTAACCATATGACATCTATATCTCAATTATATTTATCCCTATTCATTAATAATATTGCACATTGCACTATCAATGGATGGATCTCTTATGAACGTAGGTCATAAGAGTTATGTCTCTCTACCAACTCTTAGTTTGCTTGATACCTATCTTATTCTTAAATTAAACTTCAATCTTATTTCTATTGGACAATTGTGTGAACATAGCTATGAAGTTACCTTTTTTTCTTCTTAGTTGTCATATGCAAAACACACAGACGAGACAAGTCATAGGAACTTGATGTAAAGTCGAAAGACTATCATTATCCGCTTTTCTCAATCTCTTTATTTTCTAACCACACTCTCACCATACGCCCTCACCATTGCTAGACAGAGTCCCTCACAAATTGAAACTACAAAAACCAAGCATCAATATTGCTCAATGGTGAAACTTGATCTTTATACCAAAACAGCAATATGGTCTTGTCATCCTAAACGATCACACGCCGCTCCCCCTTGGGTAGCGCCGCCAATGGCACTACTGGCATGTAGAACTGTCAAAATGGGTCGGTCCATAACCCGACAAAAAGTGTAGCTTTGGTTAGAAAAATTCAAACCCGATCTTAGTTTGGATTGACGTGGCCTGACCCGAAATCAGGCTAGCCCGCTTTGGGTTGGGTCATCCCGTTGACTTAAATTTTAATTATTTTTTTAATCTAATAATATACACCTAAAAGAAAATTACCATTTTTTTGCTTAAAAAATAAAACTCAATTAACAATTGGATTAGTTATCTAATTTATTTATCATTGGCATAAAACTAAGTAGCCCAAATTTTCTATTTATAACTAATTTATTGTTTTAAAGATTAAATTCATTATTTTTTTTAAAAATAAAAGAATTGTCAGACTAGTGGACTGGTCTACCCAACTCGTAGCTTGCAATGAGGTTGAAATTAGCAAAATTCTAGCTCGAAACATACTTGGCCCAGCTCGACATGGCCTAACCCATTTTGCCGGCTCTACCCACATATAGTTTGTATTCCCTCATCCGTCATTATCACCTGATGTCGATGGCTCTTCGGGATGGAAATTTGGGTTGCCTTGCATCTGACTAGCCAAGCAGAGTTCCCGGGAAGGTAATGATAATAGAGTAGTCTAGTTTTGATAGCTTGTTCGTGACTGTCTAGTTAACTAGTTTCCATTTCAATTAATATATAACAATGACTCTAATGGTTCTATATTGATTTTTGCTTTCCACGGTCGTGGGAAACGTTCAGGTGATCATAAAGTATATACTTCTGAGTGTTCATGTATGTCTTATATATAATCTTGTGCCTGGTTGCTTTTACTGACCTCTATTTTTTCACTTTGGATTTGAAGCTGCTGGTTTGAATTCTCAAGTATCTAGCAGACTCAGTTTTTATTTTCTCTGCAGACTCAGTGTTTGCTGTGACAGACTATTGATACAAGGATAAAACTTGTATATGCCCTTGCAAGACAGTGGTTTAGTGTGTATATCACTCCTGAGGCACCAAATGATGGTAACTTGCAGACAGGGACGGATCCACCTTATAAGATATGGGGGCATCCATTGAAATTTTAATTAAATTTGTGTTATATGTATATATACACTAATATATTCTTCTCATTATATTGTATTGCTTGTCTATTGCCCATATACGTAGTTGTAAAAAATAATAACTCAATGCATCAAATAATTTTTCTTTTTATAATAACTCTAAACTTTTGATAATTACAAGTTAACATTATTTTACTGTTTTAATTTGATTTAATTTTTTAAAATTTGAAAACATAAAGAAATAGGCTTATAGAATATATATTAAATGTTATTTTTGAAGATTTTAAATTTATGGTTTAAATAATTTTATATGCTATAAATATCATAAAGAATCATATATATAATATACAAAAAACTTCTTATTATTTGTATTTTCAATAATAATATGTGATATTAAATATAAACATTTGGAGATATTTTTTAATATATATACACTACCCTCACTTATTAAAATTCTTAGATCCGTCACTGCTTGCAGAGGATATTTTAATTTGATTCTTTTTAAGTTTTGCAGAAAACGTGTTTCCTGTAACGTGATTGCTAAATGCTTGTTTGCAGAGTGGCTCTTGGATGGGCTTGCTGGTTTCTTGACACATTTATCTCATTTCTTAGGATGATTTTGTATAATAGCTTCTTAAAGGTATACTATGTCATGCTTTTTTAGAAATTATTCATTTATTCACAAATCACTATTCATCTGTACTATTCTATAATAGAGTCATATGAACTATAGCCTCATTTAAGATGAAATTGTTCTTCGTTGGGTGTTCTGAACTTCAGATTAGTATTCTCAAAATCTTTGCAATATGACCATGTCTTGTATGCCAACAAACTTTTCCAATGCTTATTTTAATCTTATTTATTTTCAGTGCAATATATGATGCCTGGCCCTATTGCTGATGAAATGTAAGGATTGACTTTATCAACCAAAAATGCTCATAGTTGGTCATTGCTTTCCGCCCATTTCTTGTGCTCACAAGTAGTCTTTCTCAATTTTTTTGTGTTTGTCTGTCTACCTGTCTATCTATTTATTTATAGGCTAAGTTTTTTTTTAAAAAAATTCAATCTTAAAGCTTATCTCTGGGGATCATGTGGGACCTTTGGCAATGAGTGAGCCCAATTGTAAGATATGTGAAATTCCACAGTGGTATCTTACATTTTTATATATATATTTCACGGATTAGAGGTGGTAAAATAGGTCAACTCGTTCCGACTCATTCTACACCGTCTCAACCTGTCAAAATGTGAGGTGGGTTTGGTTGACCCGTTTTGAGAAATGAGTTGAAAAAGCCAACCCATACCGTTTTAAGATGGGTTGACGGGTTGACTCGCATAAATGATAAAATGAGAAAATTTAGACGGGTTGACGGGTCAATCCGCTTAAAAAACGAAAAAAAATGTATAAAAAAATAAAAAATACTATAAAAGGAGACATAAAAACATTGAGTCATGATGCTCACTCATGGAAAGAGTAGATGCAAATCTGTAATGGAAAGAAAAGATTAAAAAGAGTAAAGAGAAAAGAGTTAAAAAACAAAATAAAAATGTTTTAAAAAAATTAACAGTTCAACGGGTTGACCAAGACTTTCCCGCTTAACATGCGGGTTAAGCGGGGCGGGTTATGCGGGTTAGAAAATGAAAATGAGTTCAAATATTGAACCCAATCCGCTTAAAAATAGCGATTTGGTGAGTCAACCCAATGGGTTGAACCCGTTTTGTCAGCTCTAACACAGACTTTGCATAGTGAATTTTTAGGTATTCTTTCTTACATAATCTTTTAGATAATTATAAAGAACATTGTTTATCTTAGTGTTTGATGCAAATATAGGCTTGCACTGGTTTTTAGATAATATTAACAAGACTTTATTATTTTTATTGCTGTAATTTGGCTTGTGCCAGGGAAAACAAAAGACTTTATTTTTCCTTTAATAATTTGCTTAAGTAACGAAGATTATCTTTTATGAATGGTTACTGTTTGCAGTAATTTCCTTTAATAATTTGCCCAGATTCATGTAGTTGGACCTATTTGCAATAATGGTTGTTAATATTGACATTGTTGTTTGCTTTTAATTTCTGTTGATTATAAATGACCTTTTCCTTTTCTGTGTTGGAATTGCTGTTTAGACATGCCATTTTTGCTAGCAAAAACCAGTTTTGTATTGGTTTTTGAACCAATTTTCTGAACTAGCTTTTAAATTGATTTTAGGAATTGATTTTATGGAAAAGCAAGTTTTTTCATGAAGAAATCAATTTTGAATTGATTTTTGAACTAATTCTGAAACTCAAACTGGTTCTAAATCCAAATCGATTCTAAAGTCAAATCGATTCAGAAATAGTTTACCAAACCAAAACTAGTTCGATCTCAAAAAAACCGAACCAATTTACTGATTCGATTAAGTTCGGTTCGAATTTTCTTTTCGAACTGAACCATACTCACCCTTAAGAGTAGATACTTAGTTGCATAGTAGTGTTGGTGGTGTGAGTGGCAGAGAAGATGCAGTTTCCGTACATTTCTTGTGTAAATGCCTGCCACTATTTCAGTCACATCAAGAATGAGCAAAACCTAAAGATTTATAGTATTATTATGTTATGAGTGTAAGTTAATTGGAGATTTAAATTTAAGATATGAGACCATATATCGTAGTACTCCCATAATTTAGAGGAGGTTTCACAAATTGGTGAGGGCCTCTGGTCATGGTGAGGGACGTATAATCTGGCTATGGTATTAGAGAGTGTCATTAGAGAAGAAAGACATTGAGGAAAGTAGAGAACAATGGAAAAATTAGAGCAATTCATTAAAAGTATTTTTGACTAGTAGATAAAATTATATAGTCTTTCTCTTTAATTAAAAAATTAAAATGATCATCCTTAATAATTCTATTTTTTTTGTCCCTTTAAATTAGATATTGCTCATTGTTAGTTTTTAGCATTAACTTTCCCTAGCTTTTAGGATATATTAAATGCTCTTTAATCAGAACCTTTAAAGCATAGGTAGCAAGATTCTATCATTATATATTCTCAATGCAATTACTATAGTGAGTAAAGAGGCATATTCTGTTATTCCCTGTCTTAATTATTTGAAAGAAAATAATACTTGTACAAATTATTGGAGGTGTGAGTTGCTAATGTACTTTTATACAGGTACTATATTTAACGTGAATTATTAAATATTTATTGGCTACTAGTTTTTAATAAATATTTGGAAGCCCATTAAATATAACCAACATCTAATAAATGTTTGCTAACTCACATACATCGATTCCATTGAAAAAAAAGGATATTGAAGTAATCTCATATGAAAAATGTGCACAATATGGATCATTTAAAAAAAAATTACAATGAGACTAAGATGTTATGTAATAACTTATATGAGAGTTTATAAAAACTGAAAATAAATTTATACCAATATCACTGCTCTTATTTGAATTTAAATATTATAATCAAGTTGAGTTGAAAATACTATAAAACACAAGTAGAAAGAAAATCATAATATTTTTATCTTGTTGAAAAAAAAATATGAAAAAAGTTAGATACTCATCACTTAAAGTGATGTGTGTCTCATATATGCTTATAAGATAGAATCAGAATAGAGGTGTGCAGAAAATGAAGTGAGACCATATGTAATCAAATGTTAAAAATCGTGCAGATGTGAGATAATGTGAGTAGAAGTATGGATAACTAAAATTATTCAAAGAATACAAATCCTAAGTTTGTTAGTCATATCGACTTAGATTATGTTAGGATATCATAATGTTGGTTTGAGTGAAAAAAGTTCGCGTCTCTTAAGTATATAGTCTTAGTTTGATCTTGGGATTCATATGCATAGAAATAATATCGTTGGGAGGAGTTCTTGCTTAGGTGTCTGACGGTACACTAAGAAATTAGTTTTTTACATATCAAGTGGAATACTCTAGGAAAAAAATAATCATATACTATTTGTTCTCTTTTATGTATCATCAATAGTCATATCTAAAGTCATATCGAGTCTTTTACTAATTCTTTTCTTAGCAATAGCAATTTGAATAAATTCAACTTTATTTTTAATAGAATAGAATCACCTCACTATAATTGTACAGTGACATTTTTTTTTGGGTATATAAGAAAACTAACACAAAAACTAACTCTTAATAAAGAGAACATCAATGAATTAACATGCGTTAGTCCTAGTAAAAGAGATTTGAGTTATTTAAACATGTGATTCTGAGTTCGATTCGAAGATTCATGTACATAAAAATAACATTGTTAGGAAAAGTCTCCGCTTAAGCACTTAACAGTAGCACGAGAGATTAGTATCTCATCTATCAAATAAGAAATACTTTGAGAAACAAAAAAAAAGGAAAGAAAAAAACACCCATGGTGTCTGCAAGAAGACTTCCCAAACCATGAGGTGGATGTGTTAGGGAATACCTCATCCCCTTCATCACGCACTTGCATAAATACTAGTAATTATGAAAAAATATGACACAAATTACGCACAAAATTTAACATGATTCAACTTAATATGCCTACATCCATGGATGAAAAGAGTCTACTATCACAATAAGATTACAAGATAATGTTTGTAGGCACTCTCAATCTTCTCTATCGCACAACTCATCACCATTATCTTTACATCTCTATTAGGTCTCTCAATCTTCATGCCCCTTCTCATAACTCTACCAATTCTCCAATACAAATATTTATAGCCAACAAATAATTTATATGACAATCAATCACCTCACACTTTATCTTTATCAAGATAAGGATTATCCTTATCAAGATAAAATTTTCCTAGTTTCCTATTTTAAAACATATCTCTCATATCTATCAATGATCTCAATATTAATTACAATTTAAAATTCAAATCTACATATAAAATAGGAAACTATAAATACTTATCAAAATAGAAATTTGGGTCAATCCCAACAATGTCCACCTTGATCCAAATTCCATCACCAATAAACACTTTTTAAATTAGGAATTTGAATCAATCTCAACAATTTCTACCTTGACTCAAATTCCATTGTCACAAACAATCTTCAAGATCTTCAAAAATTTCAATCCTTCCCCACTTTCATTGCGAATCACATCAAAACCACATCAAATCATATCTTCAAACCACGATCAATTTGCCAGGTAAATCTTCCATTCAAATCAAATCTTCATGCTTGCACTGCCGTTATATAGAACATGCCGCTTGACCTCCACCATCAAGAAGACTTTCGACACATACTTGTACCGCCATCATAATGAGACACGCCACTTGACTTTCATTAAGCAAAATTTTGACACAAAGGGGCAAAGGGACACCATATCATAGTGCAACTCCTCGAACCACAGCTCTGATACCACTTGTTAGGGAATATCTCATCCCATTTATCACGCACTTGCATAAATACTAGTAATTAGGTAAAAAAATATCACACAAATCACACACAAAGTTTAACGTAATTCAACCTAACATGCCTACATCAACGGATGAAAAAAGTCTATTATCACAACAAGATTACAAGATAATGTATGTGAGTGATCTCAATCTCCTCTAACCCAAAACTCATCACCATTATCTCTATATCTCTACTAGGCCTCTCAATCTTTACACTCCTTCTTATAATTTTACTAATTCCTTAATACAAATATTTATAGCCAACAAATAATTTACATGATAATTAATCATCCTACACTCTATCTTTATTAAAATAAAACTTTCTTAGTATCCTATTTTAAAAACAAATATTTCTCATATCTATCCATTATCTCAATGTTAATTACAATTTAAAATTTAAATCTAAATATAAAATAAAAAAAACTATTAATATTTATCAAAATAAAAATTTGGGTCAATCCTACCAAGATGCGACCAGATCTTACATTCATCTTCACGTTTGGTGTCAAACGTTGGACTTTGCCATGAACTTGACAAAAGTGTTGGCTTTATGCTGGATATGAGTTTACATAGTGAACAAATGTGAATTTACATATTGACTAAAGCAAAGGCAAAGGAAAAAAGAACGACGCCATTGTCCAATCCTGAAGAGTTTTTACTTTTTTTCCCTCTATCCATGTGTAATTTTATCAGTAAATTAATCCAATATCATAACTTGGGAATTCAAAAGCATATAATTGTCGCCATGCAAGTTACAAAAGTAATATTGTTAAACACCCATGTAGAAACACAAGAAGATGAGAAAATGTTTGTATATTTTTCTAAGTGTCAATGTACAACGAAGTGCTCCTATTTATAGGGTAGGAGAGAATAAAACAAAATCGGAACCAATCCTATACATAAAGTCTAATTAATCCTAATATGATTGCACGATAATAACAAATAAACAACAAATCATTTACAATCGTAACAAATCAATCATTATAATAACAAATCAATCACTATCGTACCATATCCCCTCAAACTCAAGTAGGTGCAACGGTAACCAACTTGAGTTTGGACAGTAAAATGCGGAAGCGACTAGGCGAATGAGGTTTGGTGAACAAATCAGTTGGCTGATCAAGAATGCCAATCGAGATAAGATGAAGAGCATCACGTAAAAGATGTTGACGAATAAAGTGACAATCAATCTCAATATGTTTGGTACACTCATGGAAAACATCGTTATGTGCAATTTGGATGGCACTACGGTTGTCACAATGAAGATCAAAGGAGGAAGACTGAGGTATCTCTAAATTAGCAAGAAGCCAACAGAGCCACAATATTTCAGAAGCAGTATAAGCAAGGGCACGATATTCTACTTCAATCTTTGGAGTGAGTCGTCATCGAGTTTGTTTCTCCAAAGAAAATCCAAGAAAATGCAAAAGCCAATGGTGGAGCGACGGTCACTGGGATCACCGGCCTAATTGGCATTAGAGTAGGCTCGAAGAGTCAAAGGGGATGCAACATAATAATGAAGACCATAAAACAAGGTACCCTTGATATATCGAATAATACGGAGGACATCAACATAATGGGTGGTACGAAGGGCAACCATGAATTGACTAACTAGATGAACAACATAGGAGATATTCGGTTGAGTAACTGTAAGATAGATCAGGCTACCTACTAGCTGATGATATAGAATGGCATCATCCAACAAAGTATCATCCTGAGGAGTAAACCGAACGTTGGGTTCAAGAGGAGTGTGTTCGATTTTGCAATCAGTGAGTGCTGCTCGAGAGACAAGATCAGAAGCATACTTAGCTTGTGAGAGAAATAAGCCATCGCTAGAAGATAGAACTTCAAGCCCCAGAAAGTAACTTAAAGGTCCAAGATCTTTCATCTCAAAATTTTGACATAAGAACTGTTTGAGCTCAATAATGCCAGTAGAATCATTGCTAGTAATGATCATATCATCAACATAAAGAAGCAAGACAACAATACATTTTTTTTTTGGTTTTCGAGTAAAAAGAGCAGAATTATGAACACTGGAAGAGAACCCCAACTGACTGATAGTGCTATGAAATTTAGCAAACCAGGCCTAAGGTACTTGTTTGAGACCATAAAAAGCCTTATGAAGACGACAAACCTTGTTGGTCGGACAAGTGTATCCCGGAGGAGGACGCATATAAACCTTTTCTTCTAAGTCACCATTAAGGAAGACATTTTTAACATCTATTTGTGTAAATGACCATTGTCGAGTGGCTGCAATGACAAGAAGAGTTTGAACAGAGGTGATGCGTGCAACAGGGGCAAAAGTTTCTTCATAATTAATATCATACTCCTGAGTGAACCCTTTTGCCAATAGACGAGCTTTGTACTACTCAATAGAACCATCAGAAAGAGTCTTGATTTTATAAACCTACTTGCATCCTACAAGAGATTTACCAGAAAAAGGATCAACAAGGTCCCAAGTGTGAGTATTCTCTAATGCTTGTAATTCTTCCTGCATAGATTGCTACCAATGAGGGTTGGTATAGGCTTCCTTATAGGACTGTGGTTCATGAAGGTGAAGCATAGTAGAAAAATAATGGTAATCACGAAGATAGGTAGGTGGAGTTCTTACCATATGAGGACGTTCAATGGTGGGAGGTGCAGGATCAACGGTCGAAACAACATCATTAGAAGCAGAGAGAATATCGGAAGAGGTTGGGAGCTCACTGGAGGTACCTGCATCTGTGTTACTAGGCAAGTAATCAACATCGGGATTAGTAAAAAGATAAGTAGAAATGGACGAAATTGACGTAAACTTGGATAATGAAGAGAACATCATATGTTCCCAGAAGACAACATGATGGGAGATACGGATACGCTGAGATATCGGATCCCAACAACAGTAACCTTTGTACTCTGTGCTATACCCAAGAAAACAACAAAGACGGGCATGAGGCTCAAGTTTAGTATATTCATGAGGTTGGAGGAGGACAAAACAAGCACAACCAAACACTTTAAGTGAGTTATAATCTGGTGTAGTGTGATAAAGACATTCAAAAAGAGATACATTACCAAGGACGGAGGAAGGGAGACGATTAATAACATAGACAACAATAAGGGCAACTTCACCCCAGGCACGTTCGGGACAAGAAGCTGAGAGAAGCATGGCACGGACTGAGTCAAGAATGTGACAGTGCTTTATCTCAACGCGACCATTCTGTTGAGAGGTATATGGACATAAGAACTCAGACAAGGTACCCTGTGCACCAAGAAAAGATAAAAGTTTAGAATTACAGTATTTTATGGCATTATTTCAGCGAAAAACTTTAATGACTTTAGAGAATTGTGTTTGAATCATATTAGTAAAGTTAATGTAAATTTAAGGAAGTTCATGACGATTTTTCATCAAATATATCTAAGTAAAGCGAGAATAATCATCAATAAATAACACAAAATACCGAGAACCTCCCATAGTAGGTGTGGGAGCAAGGCCCTAAATATCAGAATGCATAAGATCAAATGGTGAAGTAGAAATAAAAATACTTTTATGAAATGATAAAGCTGGTTGTTTAGCAGTTTGACAAGTAGTACAATCAAGAGATTCATCAGTAACAGATCCTAAAAGACCTTGAGACAAAAGAGGATGCAATTTGCCAAGAGAACTATGAGCAAGACGTTGATGCCAAATCTGAATGGAAGAGGTGGTGGAAGCAGCACAAATGTTGGACACTTGGGGAGCATGCAGTTGAGTGAGCTCAAATAGCTTTCCAATCTTACATCCAGTCCTTATGAGTTGTCCCGTCCGTGGATCCTGTACACGACAGCCAGAGGAAGAAAAAGTAAGTTCATAACCAAGATCACATAATTGATTAACAGATATAAGGTTAAAATTTAGTTTAGGAATGAGATAGGTGTCAGGTAAACTTAGATTGGACAGAGAGATAGAACCCTTATGACTTACATGCATAAGAGGTCCATCAGCAGTCTGGATAGAACGAGCAATGTCATTTTTAGATAAGGATAGAAAAAAATGAGATGTAGAGGTCATGTGGTTACAACAAGCAGAATCTAAATACCATTTACGATTACTTGGTGTGGTGGAAATGGCTGCAGGAGTATTACCATTCTCGGGAGTATTATCATTACTGGAAGAAGAAATAAGTTGTTTAAGGAGAGACTCAAGATCACTGGCAGAGAAGGAAGACTGAGAAGATTTAAAAGATTCATTGGCAGCAACAGGGGTGGCAAATATAGGCCTAGAAGAACTGGGACGAGGTTGATTCCTGTTCCGGTCTCGTGGAGGAAAACGAGTGGGACAATTCTAAATTAAATGTCCTGATTTCTTGTAATATCGGTAACAATTTGAAGTAATATGACTCATTTGCTTGCAATTATGACATTCAATAGTGAGACAGTCAGAGTAGGAATGCCCTGACTTTCGACAGTGACGGCAAAATTTGGCTACTTTATATAGAACGGCAAAGGCAAGATCAACTTTGGGACGAACAAGACCCAATCTAGTTTCTTCAGACTTGACACGTGGAAGGGCATCCTCAAGTGTAGGCAAAGGATTCTGATGTAGTAAGTATGCACAGACAGGTTCATAATCATCAGTAAGAGCCATCAAGAACTGGATAAGGTGAGAATGATTCCGATGAGTCTTATACGTTTTTAAATCAGTTGCATCTTTTAGAGAAGGCTCACACGAGGTCAGTTGATCTCAAATAACTTCCATCTGTGCTAAAAACTCATAAACAGGTTGACCAGGTTGTTGTTTCAAACTATTAAGTTCCTTCAATAGTTGATACTGATGTGATAAATCAGAGATAGTGTAGCGTTGCTTTAAATGATCTTATACCTCTTTGGCGTTCTCATAACTCCCAAACTATAGATGATACCGGGAGTATATGTATTGTGAAACTAGGTAATGATCTTATGGTTCTTGCTATCACATTCCTCTAATTTATCAGCAAAGACTTCAGCAGTATCAGTAGTGCTTTTGGTGGGACTCTTTATATCATCTATCATATATCGCCAGAGTCTGCGGCCTTTAAAAAACTGCGCATTGCTTTGACCCAATGGGAATAATTTAAGCCATTAAGAACAATTAGAATAGGAAGCGAGACATTAGATTTTTCTATTATAACACAATAAATTCAAAAACAACACTATCAAAGCAGAATTGACGAAAACGAAGTGTAAAAATGGAAAAATCTCACCGAAATACTTAAGAAAGGGTCCACAAGGGATAGTTAACATGCGGTCAACAAAGTCAAACACATGGTCAACACTTTGGTCAATGGTCAACACGAGGGCAGCACAGGCGCGGGTCGGGCGCGCACGTCTGGACCAGGGGCACGTGGATCACACGTGCAGACGGGAGAGGAGGCGCGTGGATCACACATCCAGACGGGAGAGGAGGCGCGTGGGAGCACGTCCGGTGGCAGTTGGCGGCAAAATTTCACCTGTGATCAGATCGGCGGACGGAGGTTGCAGCAATCAGGGAGGTGAGACTTAGAGGCAGTCGGAAGGATCAAAACGGAAGAGGGCCGATGGTGGACCTTGGGCACCAATAAAAAAAAACACCAAAAAATTCACCGAAGAGAGACAAAGACCTAAGCTCTCTGATACCATGTGGAAACATAGGAAGATGAGAAAATGTTTGTATATTTTTCTAAATGTCAATGTACAATGAGGTGCTCCTATTTATAGGATAGGAGAGAATAAAACAAAAATCGGAACCAATCCTATACATAAAGTCTAATTAATCTTAATCTGATTACAAGATAATAACAAATGAACAACAAATCATTTACAATCATAACAAATCAATAACAAGTTAATCACTGTAATAACAAATCAATCACTATCGTAACAACCCACACACAAAATATTGGGATAGATCCAAAGTGGTGCCTGCATGCCAATGTCATGTAGAATATTCGATATTCTCAGTTCTAACCATTCGTTACTTTTTTATCATTTTTTATATTCATTCAATTAAAATATATATAATTATATTTAATTCACTTATAAAATTATTTGATATACAATGAGAATATTACGGTTATATATAACATAATTTGATATATCTCTCATATTAATATATAATATAAATATAATATATATATTCTGATATACATAAAATATTTCTCATTTTTTATAACCTATCTTCTCCTTTTGTAGTTTGCTATAGCCAAGTGTTGCAAATCTCAAATCCATGACCTTGGTGTAACAAACACTGCAAATAACTTAAAATAATGAGAGAGAAGACTAGAGAAGAGGGTAAAAATGAAGAAAAATGATCATCCTACACTCTTTTTAAGGGTGTAGGAACTATTGAGAGTGTAGGAACTATTAATACTTTTTTTAATATGTTAATTAAGTGAGAGAAACTTAATAAAAAAATATATATGATGAATGATATTAAAAAAAATGTAAAAAGAGATATATACACTATTTGTGATAAGAATATAAGAATTAAAAAATGAAGTTAAAACTAAATATATTGCATTTTCTCTGCTTTTCTTTTTCTTCCCTTGCATAAAATTTATTTTGTAGCCGTACATACTTCTAGAAAGGGAGAACCGGAGAAGCAAGAATTTTTAAATATAGCTTAATCGCAATAAAAAAAAATATGAAGGGAAGGTCAAGCAAGAAAAGAAAATTAAAAAATTATACTTCCTATAAAAATTGAGTCCAATGAATGCTTTGCAATTCATTGAACTTAATAAAAACAACAAAATTCCTTGTTTGCAAGTGAAAGGGGGGAAAGAAATTAACTAATCAGTTCAGCTGACATTAAAATATTCTATTAATAAGACACTACATCATACCTGACAAAAAATGTAATCAAGCAAGGGAAACGAAAACAGAACTTTCTGTGTAACCTGAAAGCTTAGTAGTTATGCCCTTTCTTTTAAAAAAGTAAAAATTATTTTGTTTGCTTGCAATATTTAAAAAGTACTTTTTAAATTTTTGACAACTTCTCTAATTTATGATCTAAAAATGATTTTTTCCCAATTTCAAAAATTTATCTTTAAAAAGTATAATTTATACTTTTTCTACTGTTTCATCTTTTTTATATATAAAAAAAATCATCCAAACATGTTAAAAAATGTAAAAAAATAATATTTTTTTTAAAAAAAATCTTTCTATTATCCAAATAGCACATCATGAATAATTTAGATACAAAACACAATACTATTCACTAATAAATATAAAATCTAAATAACAAAGTACCAAGGGTTATTTACAATGCAATATAAGAAATCCGTTTGGATAACAATTGAAATTAAAATATAAAATTTTAATTTTAATTTTAATTTTTCTCGAATTAGAATTAGTTAGAATCTTAAATTTAATATTTGAAGTTGTCAAAGAATTAAAATAAAAAATTGTAATTCTAAATTTAATTATAGTTTTATTATTTAAAGGTATGATCTAAAACATTAAAAAATTATTTACAAAATTAAAATTAATAAAAATATTCATACAAAAATATTTTTATAATATAATAGTCATATTTTTTCATAAAAAATTTTTCATGATTTTTTTAAAAAAATAAATAAATAGCTATTATAATAATTTTTATATAAATATAAAATCTCAATAAATATGATTGTTCATAAATAAATGTAGATAGAGAGAGTTTAATTTTTAAGTTATAAAATTGATAATTTTTAAGGTATAAGTTAATAATTGAAAAAATTTAATTAGTGATTTTTTAATTCTATGGAATTAGTTTGTGGAATTACAATTCCATACAATTGGTTTATGAAATTATAATTCTAATTTTAAGTGACATTCTAAATATAAAAATTAGAAATAAAAAATACAATTCTAATTTCAAACTTTAATTTCATGTTCAATTCAAGAAGTCAAACGGTCACTTAAGATTATTGTAACCATCATCAAACCATCGTCCAGCTCCTGTATAATGTCTCGTGCAATTACTGAAAGTGATTTGCTCAAGAGAATTCACATTTCAGCTCAAGAGGTCAATTTCATACATGTTGCCAACACAACCATGCAACTCAATATGTTTCAGCTCATTATGAGAAAATCCTGGGTGTTCTCTTCTTTGTCTCTGATTCTCAAACAAATCTGAAACTAATATCTGAGAAGAAAATACCCCATAATAAATATTGTATAATCATCAGACATATGAAATTTTTAAAATTCCTTTATTCAGATTATATCAATAGCACACAAAAATATAATCGGTGATAAGAGAAGTGAAGAGTTGTCTTGTGCATCCCATAAAAATTAAGCTAGCTTCTGATGTGTTGTGGAAGTAAGTTTTGGCAGAATGCAAGAAACAAGAAATAGAATCAAAACTTCACCACTTACAGTAGGTATCCATGGGGATTCATGACACCATATAAGCAGAACAAGCGACAAATTCTTATTACTCAAATACAAGTGGAGTTACACTTCCACTCCATTGAATAAGTTCTTAAGGAATGTTATATTCATCAACTAAATCTTAAACCATGAAAGATTATCATATATTAATTTTATATATATATATATATATATATATATAGAGAGAGAGAGAGAGAGAGAGAGAGAGAGAGAGAGAGAGAGAGATATATATATATATATATATATATATATATATATATATATATTTATATATATATATATATTTATATATATATATATATAGAGAGAGAGAGAGAATAACTCACCATGAAAGATAGCTTTTGGAGATGCGGAGAAGCCATGACAATATTCAAAACCCACAAGTAGTCCACATCCTTCTTATCTGTTCCAAGTACATAAAACTCTAATTGCCTAAGATGTTGAAATGGACCAAAGGTCCTCGGTAACATTGCTATCTGTTCCAACACAAAAGTAACAAACAAGCCTTCAATTAGTTAGAATTTTTAGCACATATTATCAATTATAAAATTGATACCTCAATCGTACGGAGTTTTGACTTACATGTTTTTCACACAATTTCATAATTCTCAAGCTGTTGGAATTTAGCAAAGGAGGAAGGAATTTGTATTCCATTTTATTCCAATATGGATTCAAGCAAAACTTCAATAACTGAGGAGCATTAATAGAAGATATGATCAAAATGTCACCACTGTACTGAAAAGATGAGAGCTGTAAGGTAACAATATTTATCTTCCCTGAAAGGGGAAAGATACAGTTGATTAACTTCAAATGACGCAGTATTGGACTAATTATGTCTATGTCAGAATTGAATTTACATAGATCAAAGCTGAGGTCTTCAAGATGGAAACATTTAGAAAATAGACACAACAGCAGATTCTTCCATATATAAAGACTACCCTGCAGAAGAGTTCTCAAATTCTTGAATCCAGAAAACTCAGCAGGTGGTGTTAGAACACAATTTTGTAGCTGCAGATACTTCATACAAGAAGAATCAGATAAGAGCCTATGGGGAAATTCGTTAAGCAGGAGTTTGTCCCGGAATGAAATGAGGTCTATTTGAGAAGAGCAGTTCAATCCGTTCAACACCCTTGGCAATTGCACAACCAATCCATCTATCTATGATATTATTATTATTATCATGTCT
Source organism: Ormosia emarginata (assembly GCA_029884605.1). NCBI lineage: Eukaryota > Viridiplantae > Streptophyta > Magnoliopsida > Fabales > Fabaceae > Ormosia > Ormosia emarginata. The sequence continues at coordinate 1,766,188 of JAQQTP010000080.1, read as the reverse complement.
ATAACATAATAAAAAATCCATTCTCAGTGAATAAATCTTCGCACCATGATAATGCTGCATAAATTGATCTACTCGTCTATCAAATTAGTCTTGAATCCGATCAAAGGTTTCAAGCATTTTCGGTTTGAAATTATATGACGGCTCAGGGAAAGATTCGTACTCTTTGATTGCATTTTCATTGCTTTCAAACATGTTATGTAGATCGAAATTGAGGTCCATCCTTGATCCCCATTTGTTCACCCATCTTTTGGACAAAATGCTGGTTTTAACCAAATCCTTCTTCATAGGTAACTTTGAAAGGATATAAGATAGAAACACCGTCAGGCAAGTCACTGATTCTGTCGCTGCTAGGTTGACAGGTGTTGTCAACAAAAATCAGAATTTGTTTATAATAGTTTGTTTATGTTTTAAAAATTAAAATATAAAGCCCTCTCTTTATTGAAAGTACTACGCACCTTGAAATGTTTTTTACTCGGCTCCATTGGCTTCTTTGCTGCAACAACACAATCTTAGTTATTGTTCTAAAATTAAATTACTATAACAATCAAAATTATATTTAATTTTGTTATTGTGTCACACTATCATTCTTCATCCCCAGGATGGGGATTCAAACATGGTCTTTAATTCCAAAGTAAGAAAACAGTCTTTCTCCTTCAAAATCAGTTAATAACACCTTCGTAGATTATAAAACTAAACAATTCTCAAGCATAAAGTGCTTCAACATACCTTTTCGGCTTCTACGTAGATTCTTCGGCATTTTGGGGATGATAAAGGTTTGTGAGTGTGGTTACGTCCTTGTAAAGAATGCCTAACCGTTTTGTTTTGCTCATTACCTTGTAAGTTCAATAACAAAAACTTGGGATTATCCTTCTCAAGGATGGTCTGGACTCTAGATTCAAACCAAGATTTTCAATATATATATATATATGGCAGCATATATTAAGTGAGAGAAATAAATTTTGATCATTAAATCTTATATGTGTGAGATTCTAACTTAAAATTCTCCACAGATGTCTGAACGGAACATGTGAGCCTAGCAGAATAGGCGACAAAAATAGAATCTTGACTCTGATATCATGTGAGATTCTAATTTAAAACTAATTGATATCAAGTAAAATGACTCAATAGGTATATAAACCATAACCGAAAGATTAAAGCAGACGATGTATGACTCTAATAATATGAATAGTTTAGATTAAAACATAAAATCATGTGACTTTTTTAAATAATCACGTGATTTTTAAATAATTTTTAATCTGGATCATTTATATAAAATTTAATGATTTAGATTTGCTTCTTCTCGCTAGATATGTCCCAATATATATATAATATATAAAAATTAATTAATCAAAGATAATACTAACAAAGTTTAAAACATGAGTTTAATAAAAAGGAAAAGAAAATAAAGTAGGATAATACTACTAAAAAGATTTCTATAAATTTAGTAATCATTAAATGAAGAAAACAAGAAAATTATTAAATAAAAATATAATAATCAATGATAATGATAATAAAATAATAAATTTAAATTTAATAAAAAGAAATAAATATTGAAATAAGATAATGTTATTGAAAATATTATTACAAATTTAGAGTTTAACTGATATTGAAATACTTATATGCTAGAGCTTAAATTAATTAAACAAAATAGGAGAGCTCCTAACAAATTTTATTAGAGAATAATACTAAAGGACGTGTACTTCAATCTTTGGGTAAGCATTTGTGAGGAAAGTAATACTCGTGTTGCTTCACACTCGAAAGGGGGGCTTAGATTCTTGGCTCTAGATGACTCTTACCCATGCTATAGATTCGACGCCACCTTAACCCCTTTTTATGAAGAAAAATATTATCAAAAAAGATAAATATATTAGAGAAATATCTAAATGGAACCTTAAAAAAATCTCCAAATGAATCATGGCTAAGCATTATATAACTCTGCCAAAGATTTTATCTTTGATGTTACTTTATTTATTGTGTTTAATCTTAACATTTACATTAATCATTATAAAATAAATTCAATTTTGTATTATCTAATTTTATGTGCCATGCGATTATGTATATATTTGTTATATTATTTTGCTTGTTTACACTAAATCTGATTCATAACCAAATCCTTCATGGGTAACTTTGAAAGGATATAAGAGATAATGTTAAGTTGATTTTGTTGATCACTTTAATTCTTAGAAAAACTTTATCATTAATTCTGTCTATCAATCATGAAAATTTTGATGGTATAAAAATAACAATTTTTTGATCTAAGGTAATTTTGAGGATTTGTTGTAAAGTTTAGTGTGAAGTGGAGTTCACTAAGTCAGGAACGTGCACATATTTTAATTTTATTATAGTCGAAATTGTAGTAAAGACTTGAAATTATCAAAATGATAATTTTAATTTGCCATCAGAAATAGTAATTTTGATTTCATGTCAGAAATGATAACTTCGAGTTAAAATCAAACACTAAGACTTGAGAAGTAGCTACACTTGAAAAGTTTTGAAGAAAGAAGTAATAAGTCTCGACTAGAAGCCAGCAACTGATTGAAAATTCAAATTTAAATTCATACAAGAGGATTTGAACTTGAAACAGAAGTTAATAGCAGTTATAAGTGGAAGATCAAGACAATACAATGATTATTGACAAAGATTAGATAATTACTTATAGCACGAGGATTACTGCCAAAGATTTGACAAGTACTTAATAAGGATCATTGATAATCATTAGACAGTTTTCTTTATTTTTAGACACATGTCAAGATTTGTAGAAAGAGAAGTTACTTAGAATATCTATAAATACTAAAAGGATGAAAAGTTTAGGAGTTAGAAATTCAATACTCAAACACTTGTAATCACGCTCTCCATCACTCTGACATTTCGAGCAAAGCATGCAAGTTAGTCAAGTAGGTTTTCATCCTGGTTTTTTCTTTTATGCCATTTACATTCTCAATGCAAAGTTCTTTCACTTCTATTTAAACTTCCAGTTTTCTATTTTCTTGCAAACTCTTTTCTTCTCCTAATTAAGTGACTCTTCTAAGATCATTTGAGTTCTTTTAATTGTTTTCGTTTACTTACTTTTTTTTTACTTTTCTGCAAGTTTACTTTTCATTCATTTACATATCTGCAACTTTGCTTTCATCATCTTTACATTGCTTTCTTTCCATTCTTATTTTTTTATCTTTCTACACTTTACATTACTTGTTTAGTTTACTTTGATTCACGTTACTTCCTTGTTCTTTACGTTTGATATTATTTAACTACTTTCATTTAACTGTATGCTTTATTTTAAAAGAAGTCTTTAACTTTCAACATAAAATTCTTTCTTTAAACTATCATTGCTCCACTTACTTTTCTCTATTTTTACTAAGTTAATTACAACACTACATTGCTTATATTTTTTATGCACATATTTCTATGAGAAATTTGAAGTTATTCTTAGTTTTCTTAAACAAAAATTAGCTTAAGTACTAGAGAATTCTTAAAAGAAGTGATTCCTTTTCCCGAATCGAGATCCGGAATCGAATTTGTCTTTTGACAAAAGTTTATCATAAACAAAATGCCATCAAATTATGCAAAGTATTATAAAAAAATCTTCCGATAACTAGAATGATATAAGCCCTCTCTTTATTGAAAGTACTATGGCACCTTGAAAAGTTGTTCCCTCCGCTCCATTGGCTTCGTTGCTAATAACATAATCTTGGTTATTGTTCTAAAATCAAATTATTATAATAATGAAAATTATGTTTAACTTTGTTATTGTCACACTATCATTCTTCATCCCTAAACATGGTCTTTAATTCCAATGTAAGAAAACAGAATCTTTCTCTGTCAAAATCAGTTAATAAAAACGGTCACCCTAATTCTCTCTTTCTCATGTAGTGTTTTCTTTCCTCTTTGTGGTGATTTGGTCTCCCTCTTTTAGTGTTTATCTAATGGGATTGCCACTCCAATCCTTCAACGGCAACCCTCTTCATTTTCTTTCTTGTGTTTTTTATTTTTATTTTTCTAGTGTTTTCTTCAATAATACTATTTGGATCTTTCAAATTTATTACTTTTGGAAAAGATATGAAGAGTTTGGTTTTGAGTTTCTTAGATATATTTCATGTTATAATATATCTGAAATTTTTAGTTTTAATCTTCTCATATTAGTTTTATACTTTGGTCTTACATAACAATAAGACCTTTAGATCTATTGACACTACTAGAAAAATACGTTTTTGTTTTTTTGCGGATTCGAATCACCGCAAATGGAGGATATTTGCGGCGGATTATAATCCGTCTCAAATTTGCGGTGGGTTTTGTGGCGGATCCGTTTGCGGCGGATCCGTTTAGATTTTTCTCCCTAATTTTTTTCCTATTAAACACCACAAGAAAAAGTTTTTTTTTATGAAAAAAGTTTTGCGGCGGATATTTCATATAAATTATTAAATAAAATAGAAATTTATTTTTAAATTTAAAAAATAAAAATAAAAAACATTTGCGGATGTTGCGGATGTTGCGATGGATAAATTTGCGGATTTTAAGGTGAATTTTTCTTCACCAAAAAAAATTTATTGAAATATCCGCCGCAAATCTCCTGTGTCTTTTCTAGCGTAAAATATAATTTTTTCGGATAAAAAAATTTGCTGCGGATAAATCCACCGCAAATTCCGCCAAAATAATTCAAGATATAATAAAAATTTTAAAAAATATTAAAATAATCCGCCGCAAAATCCGTCAGCAAATCTAAATTTCAATTTGCAACGGAAAAATCTGCAAAAAAATTGATACATATAATAAAAAATTCTAAATAAAATATTAAAATATTTTGCGGGGAAAAATCCGCCGCAAATTATGCCGCAATTCAAAAATACATTTGCGGGCATTTTTTCGTCATAAAAAAATCCGCCGCAAAATTAAATCTACTTCATCTTCTTCCTTCTCCCATTTTCATTTTTCTGGCATTCTTTCTCTATTCCTCTCTCCCTTCTCCTTTCTCACTTCCCCTTTCAAGACAAGAACTTCCATGAGCAACCTTCGTCATCTTCAAGACCTTGAGGTAGGGGGAAAACCTTGTTCTTGACTCATTTTCCTATTCTTTTCATCTTGTTTTTGAGTTGTGACTTGATGTGTGAATTAGGGTTTTGAGTTGTTTTTACTTGTTTTGGCTTGAATCTTGTTAGAAAACTTGAGAATAACATGATTTGGTTTGCTAGAGGCATGAGAACAGTTTTTCATTACTTGTATACCTTGATTTCCATTTGAAATGAGAATTTGGAGTTTTAGGTTTTCAATAACCAAGGATGAGATTTGTAGTGTTTTGATCTATTTTTAGTGAAATCTTTTAGTGTTTTATGTTTCCTTCATGTTTGTGAACTTGTTTGGGACTTAAACTCACCTAGAAACTGGATTGGAGTGGCCAAAATCCAAGATTTTGGCCAATGGAACCGTAATGACGGTTCTGCACGACTTCTGTCCCAGTAACACTGCCCGTGTCCGAATACACGGGGTGGGTCGTGTCCCTCTCTTCCAGTGCAAATATAGTGGCAAAGTGCAGAACAGAGTAGGACACGGCCCACCCCGTGTCAAACAACACGGGACGTGTCAAACAACACGGGCCGTGTCAAATAACACGGCCCGTGTCTCAAGATATAATAAGAATTAGCTTTTGTGCTCTTCATGAAAGTTATAGCTCTTTCTCTTAGCTTTCCAAGGACACCTAATTCACCTCATTTCGACATACGTAGTTCAAGTTATGCTCATTTTACTGAGCAAAGGTCAAGGGTTAAAATTGAGAAAAATGCCAAAATATTGTTTTGGGAAAAACTAGCTTTCCTAATTGTAAGGACCTTTCTTGTATGCATTTATAAGTGTGATGAGACCTTAGTAAGAGTGTTTAATAAAGTGTATTCGTGATGCATATAAATCAATTGTTATCCTAATAGATAAGTTTAAAGATTAATTGATGAACATATATGATTGGAAATATTTGGAATTGTGGCAATTGTTGGGAATCTATTGAATGTAATAAATGAAATAGAATGGTGCTCCTTTTTAAATAAGGCTACAGCTAGTTCAGGTGCAAATGAGATTTCTAGCTTAACTTATATTTAAAAATCACATCAAGGTGACTCTTATTAGAAAGGTACTATAAACGTTTTTTGTTTTTATTTATAAATGGTTTATGTCAGAAATGAAAAGACGAATTGTTTTGACTTATGCCACTTTTCTATTTAATAATTAAGTAACTTGTTTTATATACAGTAATTGGATTTATTATGAGATTATGTTGTATAAATCTATTATTGAGAATTTTAAATTCTCACCCCAACTTCTTATTTTCATGGTAAATCCAGTATATGATCAAAGCAGGAGCGAAAGAAGGCATTGAAGACTTTGTATAAATCCAGTTTGTGTTTTTGTTAAAGTTAGCATCACGTTGCATTTTGTGACACCTTGAGGAGGAGATCTCCAACTGGTGCGGTGTGACATCTCAACAGGTTTGATCTACTCTTTGATTCACCCTTTCTTCTTTTTGATTGGTGTTAATTAACCTGCATTGCTTTTGCTTAGTCTTTTGTTAAAAGTTAGGCTTGGTATAATGTATGCATAGGATTTGGACTTTTATTGGAGAACACTTTTGCATTTTTGGCTTTCTAAATTGACCACATTAGTGGAGAATACTAGTTGTTTGGATTGAAATATTTATACATGTATAATTTTAGAATATATTAATTATGTAACATATGTTGTGCATTTTGCATTTTTGTATTTTGATTTAAGTGTAAAATTATCATTGCAGAAAATGGTAGTTCCAGAAAATCATAGATGGATGTATAATAGGACTTATTCGGGTCGTAGAGGACTTAAACAAGAATTTGTATGTGGAGTTGAAGAGTTTGTGAATTATGCATGTCGATCTTCCCATTACTTAAGTGAAGGAACAATTAGGTGTCCCTATTTGATATGTTATAGTGGGAAATTGTTGAAACATGAGATTGTGAAAATTCACTTGTATAAAAAAGGATTCAAACCTAGGTATTGGTATTGGACAGATCATGGAGAGGAAGAGCCTGATCCAATTAGTGTAGATATAAACTCTAGTGTGAATACTACTAATAGTCCTATATTAGAGGACGAAGACGTGGTTGATAGATATCAAAATATGGTTTGTGATGCGGTGGAAAGTACTTTGGGGATTTTAGGAGTCGTTTTGAACAGTGTTGAGGATGCTCCACATCCAGAGGCCGAAAAGTTTTATGATCTATTAAATGCTTCAAGTCAGCCATTATGGCCTGGTTGCGAAACTCATTCTGAGTTATCCTTGGCAGTTCGAATGTTAAGCCTCAAATCTGATTATAATGTAACGCATGCATGCTTTGATTCATTTATGGATATATTAAGAGAGGTTGCTCCACCAGGATCACGAATTCCTCTAAATTACTATAGAACAAAAAAATTGGTTGCTAAACTCGGGCTTGCTTCAAGAAAAATAGATTGTTGTGTAAATGGTTGTATGTTATACTATGATAATGCCAGACAATGTAGGTTTTGTGGTGCTAAAAGATACGAACTTCGTAAAACCAATAATGGGAATAACAACGAAGTTCCGGTGAAAAGAATGCATTATTTACCTCTTATTCCTAGGCTCAAGAGATTGTATTCCTCTATGAGCTCATCTGTACACATGAGATGGCATGCTGAAAACAATAGGAAGGAGGGAGACATGTCGCACCCATCTGATGGTGAAGCATGGAAGTATTTTAATAGGACATATCCTGAATTTGCATCTGATCCTAGAAATATTAGGCTTGGTTTGTGTGCCGATGGATTCACTCCCTACAATCAATCTGCTTCTCCTTATTCTTGTTGGCCTGTGATAGTCACTCCATATAATTTACCTTCAGAAATGTGTATGACTGCCCCCTACATGTTCCTAACATGCATTATTCTGGTCCTCATAATCCCAAGAGCAAGATTGATGTTTATTTACAACCATTAATCGATGAACTGAAAATTTTATGGGCGGGTGTTTTAACTTATGACGTGTCAAGCAAACAAAATTTTATGATGAAGGCTGCATTGATGTGGACAATAAATGACTTTCCTGCTTATGGAATGTTGTCTGGATGGATGACTGCTGGTAAATTAGCATGTCCATATTGCATGGATCAGATAAAGGCATTCACTTTGAAGCATGGGGGAAAAAATTCGTGGTTTGACTGCCATCGTCAATTCTTGCCCGTTGATCACATGTTTAGAAGAAATAAAAATGCATTTAAGAAGAAAACTATTGTGACTAAGTTGCCTCCACCAAGATTATCTGGACATGAATTAAGTGAGATTGTTAGTGCCTTTAGTAAAATAACTGAAATTCAGTCGTGCAAACACCATGGGTATGGTGTTTATCATAATTGGACTAAGCGAGCATATTTTGGGAGTTACCATATTAGAAGGACAATTTAATTAGGCATAATTTAGATGTCATGCATATTGAGAAAAATGTCTTCGATAACATATTCAACAACATTATGGATGTTAAGGGCAAAACAAAGGATAATATGAAGGCAAGAATGGACTTAAAAGAATATTGTCAACGACTGACAGAATTGGAGCTTATTGATTTGCCCAATGGTAAGATCATGAAACCAAAGGCTAATTATATTTTTACAAAAGAGCAAAAGAAGATCGTTTGTGAATGGGTGCATTTAAAAATGCCGGATGGCTATGCTTCGAACTTGGCCGGATGTGTGGACATGAATCAATTACAATTGTTTGGACTTAAGAGTCATGATTGTCACGTGTTTATGGAGAGTTTGCTTCCGAGTTGCTTTTTCTTTGTTGCCAGATCAGATTTGGAAGCCATTGATGAATTGAGTCAATTTTTCCGAGACTTGTGCTCAACAACTTTGGTAGAAAGAGACATGCTCCAATTGGAACAGAACATTCTATGATTTTGTGTAAATTGGAAAGGATATTTCCACCAGGTTTCTTTGATTCCATGGAACATTTACCAATCCATTTACCTTATGAAGCAAGAGTGAGGGGGCCGTTCAAGTCTGATGGATGTATCCATTTGAGAGGTACTTAAACAAGATAAAGAAAACAGTGAAGAACAAAGCTCGGGTTGAAGGTTCTATTTATGAAGCTTATTTGATTCAAGAGATATCTCATTTCTTTATTCATTTTACTTTGAGTCTCATGTTAAGTCAATGAGAACTAGAGTTCGACGAAATGATGATATAGATGAAAATATGTCAATGGAATCGACTTTGTCAATTTTTAATCAACCCTTGAGGTTATGGAACATCAAAAAAAAAGGTGGATAAATGATGCTTTGAGATGAAATCTGCGACATTACACGTCTTGCTAAATTGTGATGAAGTTGAACCATACCTCAAGTAAGTAGTACTATTAATTTTGCCTTAAATTTTGACATATGTATTGCTCACTAACAACCAAATCATAAACTTTTAATTTTTCAGTGTTTTTTTTACAATTTTTCAACATTCCTGAGAAACATTCAAATGAAAGAATTAATGCATATTTTATAGAGTGGTTCAGAAGTTATGTGAGTATTCAAACATTACTAAATTCGCTTTCGCAATCATTATATATGATTTAGATCATTAACATTAGCTATATTTTTTTTAGGTTCACAATCCACAAAATATGGTTAATAATTCTTACTTGCATGATTTGGCATGGGGGCCTAGTAGATGTGTGACATCTTTGCCAATGTATTTTGTCAATGGATATAAATTTCACACAGATGCTTGGTCAAATGGAAAGAAAACAATCAATAGTGGTGTGTGTGTTAAAGGCTCAACTAATGGTGAAGATGAAAATGATTATTACGGAATACTAAAAGATGTAGTTGAGTTAGAATATCCTGGGGAACCAAAAAAAAAAGTTGTTCTTTTTAAATGTGAATGGTTTGATCCTGCAATTAATAGAGGTACAAGAGTTCACAAAGATTATAAGATTGTCGAGGTTCGACACACTAGACGATATGAGAAGTTTGATCATTTTATCCTTGCTTCCTCTGCAAGACAAGTGTATTACGTTCCTTATCCTGGAAAGAAAAAGGATAAGGTCCAATGGTGGGTGGTAATAAAGACCAAGGCAAGAGGTCGAGTTGAAATTGAAAGTGCCCAAGAATTTGCATTCCAAGATGATGATATGAATCTTGTGGATCCAATTGTTGATGTGGATCTCATTGATAACTTGCAAGACACTAATGAGGTTTTTGATGTAGTCCAAGATGTTGGTTCTAGTAGACAGGCTGAAAATGATGAAGAAGAAGAAAGTTTTAATGATGATGATGATGAAACATCTTCCTCTAATAATGAATATGAAACAAATAGTGATGAGGACAATGTTTCCTCATAACTGTGAGTATAAAATTATATTAAGATGTTGTAGTTACTTAGGTAGTCATTTTTGTGTCGTGCTTCGAATTATATTTACATTATATTTTTATTAATTGTGTAGATGTCATCGTCACGAGGAGATAAGGGGAAAGGGAAGGAGAAGGAGAAACAACAACTTCGACGTCTTCGAATCAATTTAGGGAGGCCACCTATGGGGCAATCGTCAGGATCATCTCCACCCTCTGTTACGATATCACCCATAACAGGTTTGCATCGCCCACCATCTGTGAGTACGTTATGATACCTACACTGGACTTCAGCGTCTGTCACCAACTTCCCATACACCTCATGGTACAACATATGATTCAGGGTCACCTACTATTGGCCCGTCACCGAGTACCCGTGAGTCGCCGGATACCCGTGATTCTAATGTGGAAGTAACAAATCAAAGCAACAAGACATTTGTTGAGCCAGATGGTGATTTTGGGTATGTGGACAACTATTTATTATTCATTTATAGTTAATGCACATTCAAATTTTTTGTTGAGAATTTTTACATTTCCTTTTTTAAGTTGTTTCGTAGATTTACGCCATCTAAACTGTCCGATGCCATAACAAAGATTATACGATCTAGGTATAATCAACCTTGGACATCTTGGTTAGAAATACCCAAGGATACTAGAGAAATGTGGTTTCGAGAGTTTCAAGTATGTATCAATTTTTATTCCTCATAATTATGTTTGTTTGTCTTGTAATAGTGCAATTTTTTTAAACTTTAACGTTATTTACATAATTTTTTTGAAGGGTTATGTTTGGTGGATGCCTCAACATCAAAACCATATATAAGGCATATAATAGTCGTAGTTCAAAGAGACTATCGTTTGTTGGGGCTACGCAACTTAAATGAAAGACCTTTTTGGATTGGAGAAGGCATATGGGAAGACTTATGCGAAAGCATTGGGCTAGTAGCATGTATAAGGAGAAATGTCAACAAGCAAAGATGAATCGTGCTTCGACACTCCATGGATGTTTGCACACTGGTGGTTGCATTTCTACAGCACCCATGCGCAGAAATTGGTACTATTATCGCAAGTTGTTTAGCAATATGTTTTATTATTTTGTTATTAATTTTTTTCTCATTATTACAGGCTAAGACTTTGGGTAGAGAGCCCACAGTTGATGAGACATTTCGTCATGTACATTTGAGGAAAGAAGACCGCATCTTGCATGGGTTTCTACAAAAGCTAAGGATTTATATGTTAGTCTTTCTTTAGAAATTATTGTCTTTAATATTACAATCATGTTATAACAATAACCATAAGAATTTTTTATTTCCATCCTTAGGAGGAATTCAAAACAAAGGAATCAACAATCTTCTCGGTGCTCAAATGAAGAAGGGGCATCCGGTACACAAATGACCAAGAGCTTTGGATTAAAACTGTTGTCGGTCCTAAGAAGGGTCGTGTTTATGGCCTTGGTTCTCAAGCATCTATTTATGATCATGGAGATTCATCTTCCTCAAGGCCTATGTCGACTCAAGTTCCCGAACACGTTATTAATCAAGTTAAGTAATAGGCGTAATATTTTTTATTAATTGATTTTTGTATTTTGATAGATGTAGTCAATCATTTTATTTTTCGTATTTTTGGTTAATTCATTATTCGTGAAATGAATTGATGAATTTATGTTTACATATATTAACCAGGTTAAGGAGCGATTCGTAGGAGATGTTGGATCGTGTTCGGATTCAACGGCAAATGGAGCAACAAAGCCAACAACGTGAGGCGAGTGGAAAATGCGATTTGAACAATACCACTAACCAAATGATTAAGGAGCTGAAATCATATGTACAAGCCGTTGGCACTCAACCAAGCCAACAACTACAACTAACGAGAAGAAGATAATCGATAGTGAAGATGATCATGATGAAGATGACAAAGATAATGAGGATTATTAAACTTTGTATTTGAACAAACTTTATATGCGATTTGTTATGTTTGTTTTATGGATTGATTAAATGCATTGACAGGTTGAAATTCATGTATGTGTGGATTCTGACAGGTTGATTAAATGTTTATTTTATATTGTGAATTTTGAATATTCAATTTATTTTTTTAATATTCAAAAAAAAATTTACGACGGATTTTGGAAAATATCACCGCAAATTTGGGTAGATTTTTGAGGCGAAAAAATCAGTCACGCCGCAAATTAGCGGTGAAAAAATCTCATGCAAAATTAGTCCGCCGCAAAATTCGCCGCCAATTAGCGGCGGAAAAATCCGCCTCAAATTACCGGCAGAAGAATCCGCCGCTAATTTGCAGCGGAAAAAAAATCCGCCGCAAATTACCGGCGAAAAAATCCGCCGCAAATTAGTCCTTTTAAACTATTGTCAAGAGTTTTCGGCGGAAAAATCCGCCGCAAATTTGCGGCGGAAATAAAATCCACCGCAAACTATTTTGCGTCGACCATATTTGCGGCGGACCAATCCATAACAATCTGCATAAATTGTTAATTTGCGGCGGATTTTCCTTGGTTTATCCTTCGAAATCTCCTTTTTTCTTGTAGTGTGAGATAAATGATGTGATACTCTTTTCATACGACAACACGTTATGTTACGTGTTGATTTCTACAATGAAATAAGTGTTGTCATCAATAGACAGACCAAAAGTAAAATTACAAATCATGGGTTAGTTTTAAATAAAGATTATTTCTATTTTCTTCTTTTTGATAAATTTATTAATTTTATTGAAATTGTAAGTACCGTTAGACTTTTGATTGAATGAATCTATAGTTTATCTTAAAAAAATCAAGTAATAACATCTTCGTAGATTATAAAACATATCGGTTCTCGAGTGTAAAGTCTTTCAACATACCTTCTCGGCTCCTCTATAAAATATATAGATGTACTCGAGAACTCCTTTCGAATTGTTCCTTACTTTTGCTTCCCTTACGATTCTTCCCTTCTTTCTCTCTAGTTGGGTGTATTAGGAAGTGAACAAAAGATTAGTTGGCATACCTTGAGGAAAAAAAAATTCTATGCTTTTACTCTCCTGTGTGTAGTTTTTTTTTTTTTTCAAAATATCCTCATTCGATAGATGAAAAACTAATCTCTCTGGGTACGGTCAGACAATTAAGTAGATATTTCTCTCAATGGTGTTATTTTTATACATAAATTCTAAGATCAAACTCAAGACTACATGCTTAAGAGATTCGAGCTCCTTCTACTCAGACCAACACACATTGATTCTCCCATACATAGATATTTTATAGGCTCTAAGATAATTGCAATCCGAAACAAAAAAAGGAAGGTTATTTCTACATTAAATTATAAATCTAATTATAAAATTATAGTGTAAATCATTGATACTTTTTTTTTAGAATTTAATTTTAATGTACTGTTAGTATAAAAGTTTTACACTAATATCTAATGATTTGTTGTCATATCATGTAATGAGTTTAACATCTTATATAATTCTTAATTCATTAAATAATGTAACAACATATCATTGAATGTCATTTTACACTGACATAGCATTGTATCAAAATTCAACTCTTTTTTTAATGGATATATCATTGATACTTAGTGGGCCAGCAGCAGAAAAAAAGAAGAAGGAGATTTACCAAGTCCAGTATTTTGTGGAAAAGAGGTGGGTTAGTTATTTGCCAAATTCAATTAGGTTAACTATAATTATCCAATCTGAATCAGATTTTTAAGTTTTTATCCTTAAATAATCAATAACACAAACTTGTATTTTCCTTTTCAAGGATGTTCGAGGAGTTAAACCAAGATTTTCAATTAGCACCTTTGAACCAACTCCTTTACGGATGTACTAACATTTTATAACTGTGTAATGCAGGTGTAATAATATTAAAAATAAGAATAATATGAATAGAATAAAATAAATGATTTAATTTATATGTATTATCAATATAAAAGTTTTATATACTATCAATCAATTATGTATTATCATATTATTAAAAATATTTAATTCTTACAATAATTATATCAAAAATTACACACATAATAATATATAATTGAATGATAGTATACAAATTTTTGCCGGTACCTTTAAAGCATTAGGATGCAAGATTCTAACATTATATATTCTCAATGCAATTATTATAGTAATTAAAGAGGCATATTCTATTATTCCCTGTCATGATTATTTGAAAGAAAATAATACTTGTTCAAATTATTGGAGGTGAGAGTTGCTAATTTACTTTTATACAGGTATTATATCTAATGTGAATTGTTAAATATTTATTAGCTACTAGTTTTTTAATAAATATTTGGAAGCGCATTAAATATAATTGATATCCAATAAATGTTTGTCAACTCAAGTAGGTCGTATCCATGAAAAAAAAAGGATATTGAAGTAATCCCATATGAAGAATGTGCATAATATGTAATAACTTATGAGTATATAAAAATTGAAAATAAAATTATGCAAATATCATTGCTCTTATTTGAATTTGAATATTATATTCAAGTTGAGTCATACTAATATTAGCTTAGCGGTAAAAATTAGATATCATACCATACCATATCACAAGTCACACAGTTTAAGTATCTTAGATCTATTATATAAAATGACGGAGAGAATGAGAGAGATGTAAATTATATGATTCAAGCTAGATAGATGAAATGGAAGAGTGCTTCAAGAGTTATTTGTGATAGAAAAGTATCTCTCAAATTTAAAGGTAAATTTTACCGCATAGCTATAAGACCTACGATATTGTATGGTATTAATGTTGGGCAATAAAAAGCTAGTAAGAACATAAGATCAGTGTCGCTGAGATGAGGATATTATGCTGGATGTGTGGCCATACAAGACAAGATAAAATTAAGAATGAATATATTAGAGAAAAAGTAGGGATAACACCTATTATAGAAAAGATGAGAGAATCTCACATTAGGTAGATTGAACATATAAGAAGAAGACTCTTAGAAGTCCTTGTAAGAAGAGTAGATTAGGTAGAAAATAACTCAATAACTAGTGGTAGAGGAAGACTAAGAAAAATTATAAGTGAAATGATTAAAAAAGATTTAGATTTGAATGACATTTTTAAAGATTTAGTTTATGATAAGATATAATTACATCGTTTAATTTATATAACCGACCTCACTTAATTAGAAAAGACTTTGTTATTATTATTGTTGTTGTATTCAAAGTTGAGCCGAAAATACTACAAAGCACAAGTAGAAAGAAAATCATAATATTATTATCTTCTTCGAAAAAAATACAGCTTAGATTATGTTAGGATAGCAATATTGAATCAGGTAGGATCTCAAATGCATCTTCTATTTGTTCTCTTTTATGTATCATCAATAGTCACATCCAAAGTCAAATCCAGTCTTTTAATATATTTTTTCTAGGCAATAGCAATTTGAATAAATTCAACTATAAAATATAATCGTATAATTGCAAAGTGGCATTTTTTTTGGTACATCAGAAAATTAACGCAAAAACTAACTCCTAATAAAGAGAACACCATGGTGCCTGCAAGAAGACGTCCTAAACCAGGAGGCGAATGCAACGAGATCTTGCATTCATCTTCATGTTGAGCGCCAAAATTTGCCATGATGTGAGTTTACATAGTGAACTAGTGTGAATTTACATATTGACTAAAGAAAAGACAAAGGGAAAAAGGGCAATGCCATTGTCCAATCTTGAAGAGTTTTTATTTTATCTTTTTCCTTTTTTTCTCTATCCATATGTAATTTCATCAGTAAATTAATCCAATATCATAACTAGGGAATTCAAAATCATTTGACTGTCGCCCTGCAACTTATAATAGTAAGATTGTTAAAACACCCACACGCGAAATATTGGGGCAGATCCAAAGTGCTGCCCAATATGGTTGATACCAGGCATGTCAATGTCATGTAGAATATTCAATATTCTCAGTTCCAACCATACGCTATTTTTTCTAGCTTATCTTCTCTTTTTGAAGTTTGCTATTAGCAAAGTGTTGCAAATCTCAATTCCATGACCTTAGTGCGACAAACACCGCAAATAACTAAACAATGAGAGAAAACGAGGGAGGAGAGTAAATATGCAAGTTTAAACCAAAAATATACTGCATTTCCTCTGCTTTTCCTTTTCTTCCCTTGCATAAAATTTATTTTGTGGCCGTACATGCTACCCAGAAAGGGCGAAGCAAGAATTTTTAAATATAGCTTAATCACAATAAACAAATATGAAGGGAAGGTAAAGCAAGAAAGGAAAAATAAAAAATTATACTTCCTATAAAGAATTGAGTCCAATAAATGCTTAGCAATTCATTGAACTTAATAAAAACAACAAAATTCCTGGTTTGCGAGTGAAAGAGGGAAAAGAAATTTAACTAACAAGTTCAGCTGTCATTACAATATTCTATCAATACGAAACTACATCACACCTGACAAAAAGATGTAATCAAGCAAGGGAAACAAAATCAAAACCTTCTGTGTAACCTGAAAGCTTAGTAGTTATGCTCTTTCCATATAATTTCACATTTGAGGCCAGTTCAAGGGAATGCAAAAAGAAAATCTCCATTCCTTCACCTTTGAGTCTTCCTTATCCAGTCCAGAATATGAGAACAATCTTCTCTGTTCACAAAATGCCTTCATAAGAAAACAACAGTTAATCTCTTTGCAGCAAGGAATATAATCAATATTTGCATCTATATAAATATATAACTATCTTCTGTACCAAAAAAAAAGTACCTATTTTTGGTGCGGTAAGACTTAAGCAAAATAGCTTCTCGGTGATTAGATATATCTCTCGACATTCTTAGGTGTTCAGGCACAGCAAGACCTCCACTCCAATCATGGTATGCATCATGAATGAAGTTTAGAACTGTTTCCTGCCATGAGTTGTTCATCTCAAGATCAGCATAAGGTTAAAAAAATGGATTAAGCAACAGAACAGCGGACAGTTTCCATTAAAAGAAATAAAAAACCTATACACAAAAGGAAACCACTACTTAGAGGTTTAATAAAAGGAATTTAATTAACAGTTTCTTAAAACCCCTATCCGCAATCTGGGTGTGACATTTGACTAAAAAATGTATTTTTCATTTAAATATTTTTGAAACATTCTTAAAAGTAAAAAAGCAGGTAGAGGTAGTTAGTATATAGGGACGGAGTGAGGAGATGTGGAATATAATTTTAGTTTTTTTTAAAAAGAAATTTCTAAAATCAGGTGAGAGACCATGAGAGTTGTTGACTATATACTAGTACTGGTATAAATAAAAATTGACAAGAGAATGGTTATATATGCCAGTGGCAAAAAAAGTTTCAATTGTTATATACCAGAGGTTTAGAAGCATCAAGCCAGTGGTATATGCGTTCATTGCGAAACCATGTCAACTGTCTTTTTGCAAAATTCCTGCAGAAAAGTATCAAGTAAGAGCATTCCTAAATAACCCAATCAGCTATACCGCTGATTGATACCAACAGAACGTGGCAAGCATCTAAATAAAAACAAGACAAAACAAATATAAAATCCACTGGAAACAAAATATCAAACAAAAAAAATGAGACAACATCTTATCTTACTCTGAAAGTTCTAAAACAAAGTGAAAGAACATACTTCATATTCTAGATTTCTCATTTAATCTGATTGTTCAACTGCATTGAGACAACAAAATCCTAACCCAACCAACCATGCTGGACAATAGTCAGCAAGGGGAAATAAGGAAGAATAACGAAACAGCTTCTTTATTTAATAAACTTTTACTCGGTAGAAGCATTTAGTCAACAAAATTTTACTCAATCAAAAATTAAATTAAAAAAGATTCAATTTGATAGACCTCCTATTACTAAGGTTTAAGAGAGGAGGGGTAGGAAAAGAGGAGCTGGAGTATCCCACGAAGGTGAGAAGGATAATATGGGAATAGTGGGGAATATACATGATGTAGGAAAGGGAAAATAACAGAATGGCTGATGTGCAGAGAGAGAGGAAGGGGATTCGGTTAGTGGGGCGATTAAAAGGGGGAATTGAGAGTGGATTAGTGGAGGGAGCATGCTAATTGTGAGTAAGAAAAGGGTTGGGGAGGAGGCAGACCCTCGAAGTTCTGCTGGTTCTATACTCGTTTCTTGTTCTTTTTCCTGTTTCTGGGTGTATTTCATTTCATCTTCATTCTGCACTGATATCCATCAAATATCAGTAGCAAAGAATGCATTACCGTGATGCTTTTTGAAATTCAGATAAGAATTTGTAAAATTCTCCAACTGAACTCTGAGCCCCTTGCTGTCTGCATCTTAGTAAGTACTCCATGGCCTGAAATTAGTGAATCATATTAACAAAATATAAGTAAAATCATTCCAACAATTTATATAGCAAATACAATGATCAAATCTTAAAAAAAAAATTAAAAAGGGCAAAAATCAATGAGAAAATTATTAAGAATATCACCAGCAGACTGGAACTCCCTATGAATGATGAAAAGTATACATTGTATAACTATATTCTATGGGTCATCACCAATATTACATCGCTAATATCAATATAAGAAAGATAGACCCAAATTTCAATTATAATTATAAGTTATAGTTGGAACATTAAAAAATGGGAGAATGTTCAACCAGACATATTTAAAAAAGCAAAAAGAACTTTTAACTGTGGTACACAATATGTAGATCATTCAACCAAAACTATTTCATTAATTAAAATTTGAAAATAGTAACAGTGAAATGTAAATATAGAAAAAATATAAGTATACTTGTCTGTAACCAATTGCTCGTGTTGCAGAATTGCAGTTTGGATGAAGACCCATATCAAGAAGCCATTGAGCCTCAGACAGAATCCCATCCCTTCCTGCAGTCAAAGAGAACCAAGAAAATTATTGCAATCAAATATTCACATTTTGACAAAGAACATGGCATGTATTGTTATAACAGCAAACACACACAGATGTGCATATGCATACACTTGGACTGCTAATAACCAGTTGCTTGCAAGGAACATCGGTACCCAACAGAAAGTAAATACATATCAATGGAGAAGGAGAAGACTGTTTAACATACCAAAGAGAAGAATGTACTACAAAATGTATGGGATTCATATACAAATCATGTGCATTTCTAGTTCATGATATACCTAATAGCATATCTTCACACCGATAATCAATTGATTGATAGAGGTCAAGTCTTTGGCTAGAAAGGAAAAAACACATAAATTCGTAGTCTAAGTCTGACGAGTTGGTTTCTTCCATTGTATCAACATTAGTGTTCACAACAGACGACTCAGAACCATCAGCAGCACTACAATCACCCTGTTCCCTGAAAGAATCATATGGTACCCGAAAAGCAGAAGGAGGTGATCCACTAGACTGCCATTCCAAAAGAATATAGATAAATGGTGAATTTATAAATATATTTCATAGGTACCAAATAAATGAAGAGAATAAACTGAATAATCTTTGTATTAATAGGAAACTCAGGTCTGATATCAAAGTGATAACAGAACCTGTATTACAATGGAGAATAAAAAAAAGAAATGATAGTCTAGGCACTTCGAGAAGCCTAGGGTCTCCCAATTCCCAGCCTAAATCCACCCTGCCCAACTATTCTCTTTCCTACCTTTTATAACTGACCTCACCTCATTCCCACGTTCCTATCCTCATGCACCTCAGCCCCAATCGTGAAAGTTAGTTATTTTCTTCCTCTTCTCTCTCTTGGTTTTGATCCCCTACACCGCACCTCTTCTTTTTCCTCTCATAGACCTTAGTGGCTCTATCAACTCTCCCCCCCTAAAAACTCTCCTTGCCCTCAAAGGAGGAACCCAGGGAAGTGTTCCCTGAGGTCATCCACCAGCTCCCAAGAATTCTCAAACTCGGGTAAACCTTGCCATTTGACCAAGACCTCAACTTCTTCCTGGCTGTTTCTGCGTGTAGCTCGAGCTTCTTCTGGTTGGGCTTTTAATTCCCATTCTTCATCCATAAATGAAGGTAAAGGTTGGCTGAAAGTAGTAGGTGCAATGGACTTTTTCAGCAGAGAAGCATGAAAAACAAGATGCACTTTGCTCTCTTCGGGTAGCTTCAACTGATAGGCAACTGGGCTGATTTTCTATACAATTTCATAGGGACTGTAATACCTGGGGCTCAATTTCTGATTCACCCGTTTAGCTAAGCTTTTGAGCTTATATGGCTGAATTTTCAAGTACACCATGTCTCCTACCTGATACTCCACTTCTCTTCTATGTTTATTGGCCTGAACTCTCATTCTTTTTTGTGCTTTCAGCAACTGCTCTCTCATTTCTTCTAGCATATAATTCCTCTAGGCAGTTAACCTATTAACCTCCTCTACTGAAGATAAAGTCACATCTCCCTTAATTAAAACAGGAGGGTCCCTTCCATATAGAGCTTGGAAAGGAGTAGTTTTAATGACTGAATGATAATTGGTGTTGTATCAATATTCTACCCAGTTGAGCCATTTTGGCCACTGCCGCGGTTTTGCCCCTGTAAGACACCTCAGATAAGCCTCCAAACACCTGTTCATTACTTCGGTTTGCCCATCCGACTGTGGGTGATAAGCACTGCTGAATTTCAGCTTTGTTCCAGCTTGCTTACATAGCTCAGTTCAGAAGGAACTAAGGAAAACTCGGTCCCGGTCTGAAACTATTGAGGAAGGGAACCCATGGAGACGAACTATTTCCTTGATGAATGATGCTGCTATGTCCTTGGCCGTGAATGGATGGCTTAATGGAATGAAATGGACATATTTGGTTAGACGATCCACCACCACCACCATAATCGTATCCAACCCATAAGCTCTTGGCAGTCCCCCTATAAAGTTCATTGAGATATCTGACCAAACTTGAGTAGGAATGGGCAGAGGCTACAATAAACCCCCTGGGCTCAAAGTCTGATATTTATTCCTTTGACACACCTCACAAGCTTGCACATACAGTTGAATGCTCTTCTTCATGCCTTCCCAGAAAACCCATGCGGAAATCCTCTTGTAGGTTCTAAGGAACCCTAAATGCCCCCCTACAGCTGAATCATGAAACTCTTTGAGGATTGTGGAAATCCTTGGAGAATCCTTAGGGATCACCATCCTCCCTTTATAGAACAACCTGCCCTTTTTCATTTGGTACCCTGGATGTGAATCCGAATTACCTAATAAGTCTTGGACAATTCCCTCCAATTTCGAATCTGCTTATACCTCCTCTTCTAACCCTTCCCATGCTGGATAGTGAATGGTAGTGAGAATCCAGCATTGCATTTGCCTTGATAAAGCATCGGCTGCACTGTTTTCCTTTCCTGGTTTGTATTTAATTTCAAAATCAAACCCTAACAGTTTGGAAACCCATTTCTGTTGCTCCTCACCCATGAGCCTCTGTTCTGCAAGGAATCTCAGACTTTTTTGATCAGTGTGCACCTTGAAATGTCTGCCCAACAGATAGTGCCTCCATTTCTGGACTGCTAGGACAATTGCCATGAGTTCCCTTTCATAGACTGACTTCCTTTGGGCCCTCTTTGACAAGGTTTGACTCATGTAAGCCACGGGTCTTCCTTCTTGCATAAGGACTGCCCCTATGCCTTTTCCTGATGCATCCGTCTCTAACACAAATGTTTTCTCAAAGTCAGGGACTGCCAATATGGGTAAGGTAGTCATGGCTTGCTTGAGTTGTTCAAAGGCAGTTTGTGCTTCACTATCCCACTTGAAATTGTCCTTCTTGAGCTGTTGTGTCAGTGGCCAAGCAATTTTCCCATAGTTTCTCACAAACTTCCGGTAATAGCCCGTCAAACCTAAGAATCCCTTAGTCCTTTCACATCTGTAGGAGTGGGCCATTGTAACATATCTTTAACCTTATTGGGCTCAGCTGAAACTCCTCTGCCTGAAATCAAATGTCCCAAGTATTCAAGTTGTCCTTGGCCAAAGGTGCACTTCTTCTTGTTAGCAAACAGCCTATTGTCCCTAAGCACTTGTAACACTAGCTTCAGGTGCTCCTTATGACTCCCCTCATCACGGCTGTAAACTAAAATATCATCGAAGAAAACAAGGGCAAACTTCCTCAAATATGGCCTTAGGACTCAGTTCATAAGTGCTTGAAAAGTTGAAGGGGCATTAGTAAGGCCAAAAGGCATAACCATACATTCATAATGCCCTTCGTGAGTCCTAAAAGCTATTTTTGGGATATCTTCATCTCTCATGCAAATTTGATGATATCCCGATTTCAAGTCCAGTTTGGAAAAGATGACTGCACCCCCTAGCTCATCTAATAGCTCATCAATTATCGAAATTGAAAATTTATCCGGTATTGTTACTCTGTTTAAAGCCCTATAATCAGTGCAAAACCTCCATCCTCCATCTTTTTTCTTAACTAAAATAACAGGGCTAGAAAAAGGGCTAGTGCTAGGCCTAATGATGCATGCTTGTAACATTTCCCTCACGATCTTTTCTATCTCATTTTTCTGGTAATAAGGATACCTGTATGGCCGTACATTAGGAATCTGAGCTCCTTCCTTCAAGGTAATGGCATGATCTTGTTCTCTCCTAGGGGGTAACCCTTTGGGTTCCTAGAATACATCAATGAAAGCTCCCAAAATGTCCTCTATGTCTGCTGCTGGAATCGGGGAATGCTCATCCTCCCTATAGAGTGGGTGATACTCTATATAATAACCTGTTCCTTCATCTTGCAGGGCTTGGATCAGGGTCTTCCAAGAAGCTTGGGTTTTGCAGAGGGATGGATCTCCACTTAATAATCAGGTTTCTGAAATTGGCCTCAATATTCCCCAAACTAGCTAGCCAATCCATACCCAATACCACCTCTGTGCCTCCTAGATCCATCATAAAAAAATTCTATTCAAACTCCACGCCTTGCACCGTGAATTTCACCCTTTTACACACCCCTTTATTTCTCACCTTCTCCCCTGTGCCAAACTCCACCGTATACTCCAGAGTATCCTTCACTACCAGTTTCAGTTCCCTTGCTAGATCCTTAGAGATAAAATTGCTGGTTGCTCTTGAGTCTACTAAGACCAACACGAGCCTCTCCTCAATCTCGCCCCAAATTTTAAAGGACTGATTGGAGGTTAGGCCCTCTTTACTCCTTAAAGACAATTGGAGTGTCTTGGCCTCTAATTCAAGCTTCTCTTCTTCCTCTGACTCCTCCCCTGCTTCATCCTCCTCGCCTTCTTCCCATAACACTAGCTGGAAATGCTTGAATTTACACACATGCTCCTTTCCCCCATTTTTCCCCACACTTGAAACAGAGGCCCTTCCTGCTCCTCTCCTCAAGCTCGGCTTGACTGAGCTTCCTCCCTGCTCCAAAATTCTTCTCTCCTTTGGGCTCCTCTGCTGATTTGGGTTCGTTAGACCCTAGGTTACCATAGTTGGGCTTATACCCGAAAGTGTTGGCTCGATTACCCTCCCCCATGGGCCGCGTTTTGGAGCTGTAGACCCGATCCTTCCAGTTCAGCTTCTCCTTCAATGTAGACCCCCCTTTCAACACCAATTATCATTCAGCCATTAAAACTACTCCTTTCCAAGCTCTATATGGAAGGGATCCTCCTGTTTTAATTAAGGGAGATGTGACTTTATCTTCAGTAGAGGAGGTTAATAGGTTAACTGCAAGAGGAATTATATGCTAGAAGAAATGAGAGAGCAGTTGCTGAAAGCACAAAACAGAATGAGAGTTTAGGCCAATAAACATAGAAGAGAAGTGGAGTATCAGGTAGGAAACATGGTGTACTTGAAAATTCACCTCTCCTTTGGGCTCCTCTGCTGATTTGGGTTCGTTAGACCCTAGGTTATCATAGTTGGGCTTATACCCGAAAGTGTTGGCTCGATTACCCTCCCCCTTGGGCCGCGTTTTGGAGTTGTAGGCCCGATCCTTCCAATTCACCTTCTCCTTCAGTGTAGGCCCCCCTTTCTGCAGCACCCAATTCTTTTCCTCCAACAGCAACGCCCTGTCCATGAGCTCCGACAAGGATCTCGCCTCATACAACTTAAGCTCTGCCTAGGTTTCCTCCTTGAGACCATTCAGAAAAATACTTTCCAGCATCACCCGCTCCTCTTTCTTCAATGGCGCGATGAACATCTCAAATTTTTCTCGATATTCCATCACCGATCCTATCTGTTTGATGCTCAACAAGGGACCCCAAGGGTTTTGGACCAACCCTGGTTGGAATCGGCGGATAACAGCCCTTTTGAACTCCTCCCAACCCCTCTGCGTGGGTTGTTCCTCCCACCACTGGTACCAGTTTAAGGCACGTTCCTCCAAAGCCATCACCACATCAAGTTTCTCATTCTCCAGCACCGACTGTAGCTTAAAGAACCTCTCCACCTTCACAATCCATCCATACACATCATCCCCATTGAAAATAGGAATTTCAAGCTTCCTTCCTCCTACTGCGTACATTGGTGTTTGGCTACTCTCCCTACTTACTGATCATGAGTGTGACCCACCCAACTGACTACCTCCGCCCTCGTCATCCTCTTCACTGTCTAGGGTTCTCCGACATCGGGTCTGTCCCCTGCGCCTCCGATTTCTTCTTTGGAGAAGTTGTTTAATCTCGTCCATCGTCCTCTCCAAATTCCCAACCCCTCGCTCCAAATTCTCCACTCGTGATTCCATGACGTTGTGCGTGACGACCATTCAAGCTCCAGGATGTGAGCTTTGATACCAAATTGATAGGTACCAAATAAATGAAGAGAATAAACTGAATAATCTTTGTATTAATAGGAAACTCAGGTCTGATATCAAAGTGATAACAGAACCGTATTACAATGGAGAATAAAAAAAAGAAAAGATAGTCTAGGCACTTCGAGAAGCCTAGGGTCTCCCAATTCCCAGCCTAAATCCACCCTGCCCAACTATTCTTTTTCCTACCTTTTATAACTGACCTCACCTCATTCCCACGTTCCTTTCCTCATGCACCTCAGCCCCAATCGTGTAAATTAGTTATTTTCTTCCTCTTCTCTCTCTTGGTTTTGATCCCCTACACCGCACCTCTTCTTTTTCCTCTCATAGACCATAGTGGCTCTATCAATATTTAAGATAACTTAGTAATCTACAGAAATCATACATTTCACATATATATCCACAGAAAATACAGGTACAGTTAATTCACTAATAAGTAACCAGTCAATGGTTACAATTAAGCACATTTGAAAAGAGATAATAGCACCACATTGAGAAAAATTAAATTTTGGACATTCTCGTTTAGGTTGGTAATGTAATTATGCTTGTATTCATATTTGCACCTCATGTGCAACAAATGAGAAAGAGATAGAAAGACAAGCCAAGATAGGATATTAAAATGCCAATGTTAAGAGAGTTTTCTTCAATCTTTTGGCAAAGGTTTGAAGATTGTTTGGTAGCAAGGCTAGAATTTAGAGTTCCATATGTGTAACTTTTAAATTGCAAGCTTACCTTAATAATCTCTAGGCTACGCCGCAATCGATACCAATCATTCACTGCTAAAAGTTGAGCCTTTGGATCACCTGCTTTTACCACCAACTGTACAGCTGTATCCCAGTCTTCATTTCTCTGTAGTTCAGCTAACTCTAGATATACTTCAGATGTAATCTCCGGAGAGGCTTTAGGCACATCTGGCTTTCCATATATGAACCTTATATTTTAAAGTTCAAACAACAGAATTCATAAGTATCCATGTGCCACATAAACTTCATAACTACTTACAGAGAAGAAACTCAATATTGGTGTGAAACTAAACAGTGATTATTCACTAAAGTGGACGCCCATACAGCAGCATTTGACAGAAGTTTATTGATATTCTACAAAATCCAAACTAATAGGACCTTTAGCAGCTTATCAACATTAACAAATATTAGTGAATTACGATAATATCTTACAAGTATACCCATATCCTTCAAGAAAGTAAGTTATGCAACAATCAGAACCAAGTCTGCGTTACTTTTTCCTGTTATTGTCCAATTATATTAATGTCCAACCATGCTCCTCCCACCCCTTTTTATTTTCTCTCTTGTTAAGTATATATATAGCTGTGAGATTGCTAATGAAATGAACGACTTCATCAGCAGGTTATGAAAATAAGAAAAGTGAATTTCATTTCATATTTATGCTTCTTATTAACTTGTTACAGACACATGATACAACTACTGTGCTACAATTAAGGAGCTCCATTTGAAAGGATAAATAGCTAACAAAGTCAGAACAGGTAGTCGAAAAAGACATACCATCTTAAATACAATCCAGTGCCCCCGACAACTATGGGAACACGGCCATTCTCAAGAATACATCTTGTAGCTTGCCTTGCATCCTCAAAAAACTGTCCAACAGAATACTCTGATAAATAATAATTAGTTTTAATTAGGAAAAATAAAAGTTCTTCAAAGATCCAACAACAGGCATACCAATATGTATATGAAGATGAGATGAATTTATGCTTAAACAAATATAGTCAGTCCAACAGAAAACACACCTTCAGATGGCTGTAGTATGTCAACGAGATGATGCGGTACCTCCTGACAAGAAAACAAACAAAACCAAAAAGTGAAAAACTTGAAACAATTGTTTCAAATTAGCTTCAATATGTTTGCAGTTAAATAAAACTGGCTGACAAGGTATCCAGTTATTGGGAGCTAGCACCATTTAGCAAATAAAATGTCACTAACCCATGTTAATTTCTAACATGAATGATAATGATACTTTTTATAAATCGATGAACAATGAAAACATTCCCAGAAGATTGGACATTTTCAAACTATGAAAAAGAATTCATTCAGTCAATTTCATTTTTCATTGTTTCACTGTTTGAAGCAGTTAAATTATTGACAGGGGTTGAAGTTTGGATTCTGATACAGAGTATGGCTGAAATCTTTAAAAAATAGCCAAAGAAAGTCTCAGCAAAAGTAAACTCGTCAAACTTTTCCACAAAATTTTGATAAGTTAAACTGAAATTAAAGTTCCATTATTCTAAAATAAGTGTTGTCAGAGAGTATAAGAACAATTGGAACAGGCTCTACTCATTTCAAGTATTAGTGCATTTTCAAATGATGCATCAAATTCAATTAATCAACAAATTGCACCAAGCAATGTGATTAATCAAGTGAAATATAGGAAAGCTGAAAAATTTTAAATAGGAATAAAGTGCATATGTTTCTAACAGAAGCTCAAGTAAAACAATATATGATGTCACAATTATACACCTTTCTCTCGTTTGGGGAAGGCTTTGCTGATCCAACATCAAGACCCCGATATACCTGTGATACAATCCAATGAAAACATTTTGAATAAATACAGTCTAAAGAAAACATCACGACTTGTTCCATTATTATAAGTCAAAGAGAAGGCAATGCCAATATAGCAAAATCTAATTACATAAACCCATCCAATCACGTGGACAAGCATCCTTTCCATAGTATTTCCCTGAAAAATTAACCTTGTATTATATCATTCTCATAACTGATTTCTCATTTACCAAAATATTATCCTGCAACGATTTAAAATAAGAATATCATTCCTCATGAGATCATAATAATGATAAGAATGCCACGCACACACAGTTACATACACATTATCTCACATCTGTACAGTTTTCACCACTTGTCCAGTCCCACCTCATTTTCTTTACATCTATACTTTTGATTCTACCACCTATGTGACTCATAATAATGTGTACCAAGCATTTTCCTAATAATAATAATTTCTCAGCAGCTAAACAAACTTTAGTATCAATAATTTGGCTCAACAGCATTTTTCCATTAAAAGTGTGAAGCTTGGAACCCAAAAATCCTAAAACCCTACGAACGAGCACCACCTCATACGCAAAGCAACAACACAACAAGAACCACTACAATTTCCCTATCAAATAGAACCAATCAATAAAGCATGGAAATGTTTGTTTCTTCTGCTCCATACCTGGACAGAGTCGGCACTAACGATTTCGCCATTGAGGCGCTTTGCGAGCTCCAACGCAAGGCGACTCTTACCAGAACCAGTGGGTCCAGAAATCACTATCACCTTCTCTTTCTTGGGAACGGCGGCGGAAGCAGTGGCCAAATATCGGCGGCGGAAAGTGAATGAGAGCGGAGCTGCTCGGAATAGCGGTGTCTCCGGGAGACGCAGGCACGTGCGTAGACTGCACACTCCATTGTTGATCATCTTTGGTTCGGTTCTGCTCAAAGTGTTGAGAAGGAACTGAAGAACGGGTGTTCAAAAGTTCAGACTGCAAACCAAGATAAATAAATATTATATAACAGGGAGATATTTCTACTTTTTCTAGTTTTTTTTTAGCTACAAATTTTTCATGAAAAATTCTCTAATCTTTTAAGTTTTAACGTGAAAAAGAAAAAAATATCCTTACAAAAAAAAAATGGAATTCTTTTACCTTTGTTTGGGCGAGAAGGAAAAAAAAAATGAACAAAGAGAGGAAATTTTGAAATTTAAAATAAAAAATATTTGAGGAGAAAATTTAAGATTTTTTATCCTTTTATTTCAGCGTTATTTTTTTCTTTTTCTTTTTTTGTTTTTGTTTTCAGACTGAATAAGAAAAATTTCAAATTTTAAGTTATATTTTTTTCCTATTTTATTTTTCTCCCAATCAAAACATAAGGGTGCACATACCTAAGGATTCAAATATTCATTAAATAGGAAAATTAATAAAGTAAAACTTTTAAATTTATGTATTCTTGTTAACTTACTCATGAAAAAAATTACTATTGGTGAAATATTTTTTTTTTATTTTTAAATATGATCATATGCATGCTGTTCGAAAATGTTGTACTACCTAGGTCAAAGAAAAAAAAAATAAAACCTTATGAATTTTTTTTAAAAGAGATATGTAAATGAAATCAACACAAATAACTTCTCGTCAAACAAAAAACACAAATAACTTAATGTAAAATTGCTATTAGTTTCGTGTAAAATTAATTTTAATGCAATTTATCACTTTCTCAAGAGCCATATATTTCTCTCTCTTTTTTGTGGCAAAAGCCACATACAATTATATTACATATATTAATTAAAAATTAAGAAGTCTTTGTTGAACAATGATTATGATTACCCTGTCCTCTGCCTTTTTATCAACATTTAAAAGATTAATTATTGAGTCAGTTTTTTTCTCGAATTTTAATATTGATATTTTTCTCATTTCATATTATTAATAATTAATAATAATTCATTTTTTCAAGCATGCTAAATAAAGACTTAATTTTAATATATTATTAATATAAACATAGTTATTAAACTCAGATGATAAAATTACTGACATAGTTAATGGTTTATAAGTTCAACCAGTATATCACATGATAACAAAATCTAAAAATTTGATGTTATGAGATGACCAATAGCACAACTAAAATCAAGAATAACGTCACGGATTTAAATATAGTAATATTTTTCTATCTGTAAATATAAATACAATAATATTTATTTTGGTCTTTTTGTTGTTAATTATATTATTATTCATTCATTCATTTCAATCATTTTTTTTGTCAAAACTCATTTCATTCGTTAAGTGGACCGTAACTTTAGGGGCGCATGTTTTAGGCAGAGCAATGCTGTTTGTCGCTAATCAATTATCTACGAAATTCACGAAAATACAAAATACACACAAGTCATTGTTATAAAAAGTTATACTATTTTAAAATTAAAAAATAAAATGCAAATAACTTTTCACATATTTTAATTTTCGCACGTCATTCCATAAAAATTATTTCGTAGGATACAACATTTTCCTTTTTGAAAACTACGAAGCCCAAAGGTTTGTTTCACAGACGTAGAAGCCCTAATTTCTCATCATCACTTCTAAGGTTATAATAATTGACCCTATATATAAAGCTGTGAAAACTTATCTTCTTCTCAAAATCCTTTGTGGCTAGCAATAGCATCCTCCTCCGGTGAAGTGTTGATTCCATTCTTCAGTTCCAGCTTTTGAGGCATAGCAGAACTTCATCTTCTTCTTCTTCTTCTTGTTGGAGCCACCAAATCTTCCACCACTTCAATCCATCCAACAAGCCTTTCTCAAAGTTGCCACCATCGTGATGCACCGGCACTGCCTCCATCTCTATGCTAAGACGACGCCAACTGAGAGTTGTTAAACCCAGCTCCAAACTCGGCCAATTCTAAGTTAACCGAGTCTTCCAAACCGTTTACTCCAATTCACCCGAATTCATGCCAGGTTGATAACATATTTAATCTGAAAGACTGCTTAGATCGACCAGGTAGCCGATTCGCTAGTTCACCGGTCTGAGCCAGTTTTAATAACTGTAAAATTATTACTCATTCATATATTATCATATCATTAAAAAAACACACACTTATAACTATTTCAAAAGTCAATCTTTTAGTAATGTAACAATCCATGATTAAGTAATAATATAAAAATAATGCCAATGAATGAAAATTAAACTCTTCAAATAGTATACTATAACTTAAAATATTACTAATAATGAATACCCAAAAAAAATATTTGAAATAACGAATATCCAACATGCTTTAGAATTTAGATATTGGATAGTTATATTTCGGACATTCTTTTTTATGATATACAAAACTATCCAGTAACTTCTATTACCAAAATTATCAATATAAGCATATTAATTCGCAATCATAAAGGAAAACCAATCCAACAAAGCACCAGCATTTTCATTAAGCAAAATATCAATAAAACAACAGTTAGTGAACTGTTTCGAGTTGATTCATGGACACAAGCTTCACAAGATCCTTGGAAACAAAGGGAACAAGAACAGGGCAGTACTAAATCATGTATCATGGTATCAGACATCTCTGTTCAGAACAGCATCAGCCAAACACCAATTGCAGGAACAAAGTTTTCCTCTAAAAGACATACTGGTTAATGGGAAATTTCTACCAAGCTGAGAGAAAAAACGATGCAAATTCTCACTACTCACTTCTGCTATGGTAATCATCTTTCAATACTTCAGTAGACTCACTTCTGCCTGTTGCTTCCTGGTTCAAATATTAGTCCAGCTCCAGCTTATCTTGTATATGATGTAAATCATATGCTCACCTTCACCCAGCTGTTGGGGCCTCCCCCCAATATTTTCGCACCCAAGACGGAAGGAGCATTTTACCAGAGACAGATCGTAATAATAATTAGGGCAGTAGCACTTGGTTATTCTGAAATCGATTTCATATGACATAGACGCAACACTGATAATACAGGGGCAGCTAACAGAACAGAGGGCAGTAATTTACTCCAAAAAAATAAAACTGATATTGACAGAAACATTATTTGACGAGCCACCCATTCATTAAGGGTCACTGATTGCAAGATATGTATCACAAATAATAATACATCAGTATCCCTGAACAAACCTTCAGCCACCACTCATGAATGTTGTTAAAATTAAAACTGGGTATCCATCCACCCATAGCACAAAAAATTTAAGCATTATAACTTTTGAGTACTTTTGAAGGAATGTTTGGGTAAACTTACATAAGAAACATAAAAAATTAGATTATTGGACAGAAATTTGACCACATGGAAAGGCAGAAGAACCAAATGCAAAGAAAACTGCAGAGAACATGAAATTCATGCCTTTGTTTTGAACATCATTATAATTCTAATTTGTTAGGGTGGTTTCTAAATAAAAGTACCGATCTAAGAGAAGGACAACCTACACAAAAAGAAGATTGGTGATAGGAACCCAAGAATGACTAAGGTTTATTCTAGAAGGAGGCGCCAAAATGCAAGTGAGTTGGGCCTTGGGATTGAGAAAACAAACAGTGTCTTAGATGTAACCACCTGATGAGCTGGCAGTGTGTTGAGTAGAGGATGTAATTCTGCTGAATGGGTATATTTGTAAGGGTGTTAGCATGCGTGGGGGTTAGGCAAGAATTGGTTGTGGGAGTTCGGAGGGACTAGGCACTTTATACTTGTCTAAAACTATCTTTATTCTTCATTGTATTCAGTTTATTTGAATTCCAGAAAATACAAATCTGGTTCTGATATCACCTTGACATCAACCAGTAATTCAGTATAATCTCCTGTATTCTATTATTTCCGTACTTTGTTTACCTGGTTCTTATCAATTAGTATCAAAGCTCTACAATCTAGGAGCTGTGATACAAGTAGATTTGAATGGTTAACACCAATTCGATCATGGAGTCGTGAATGAAGACTGTGGAGAGAAGTTTGCAGGAGTGGAAGCAGGAGAGTCTTTTGAAGCAGGAGCGTATTGATGCGCGATTGGATGAGATCGTGCACCTGCTTAAGGTGCGAAACAAAAGAAGTTCGAGGGGGCGATCGCAACACAGGAGACGATCCGAGCAGCACAAGGATGAGAGCGATGGCGAAGGAGAAAAGGAAAGCAGAGCAAGTTCGGTGCGAACTCGCGATTCTCCTCACCCAGATCGCGATGGGTCTCGAAACTCCGAGAGGGGATCCTTGAAGGGGAGTCGACCTCCAATGAGGAATGAAGGAAACTCGAGATCCGTGTGTTTTCCAGGGAAGATGCTTATGGGTGGGTAAACAGAGTGGAACACTATTCTAAGATGAATGGAATTGATGAATCAAAGAGGTTGGTTTCGGTAATGGTGGTTCTAGAAGGAAGAGCTCGGAATTGGTACCAATGGTGGGAGTATCAGTTCAAGGAGGCTGTCATTAGTAGGTTTCAACCTGCAATAATTCAAAATCCACTTTAACCTCTACTGAGTATCAAACAAATTGGAACTGTCATTGAGTATCATGAGCAGTTTGAGCTTGTTTCAGGACTTCTGAAGCTTGCTGATAAAACAGTGCTGAAAGAAATTTTCCTGAATGATTTGCATGAGGAATTGAAGGTTGAGTTGAAGTTGTATGAGCTGCATTCCCTGTCAGATCATATGGACAGAGCTCAGTTGCTTAAGGAAAAGAACTGGGCACTGAGAAGAGGAGGTTTAGGAGAGAAGGGTGGGACTTACAGGAAGAGAATTGCCCCTTTCAAAACCATAGCAGGGGAATGTGGATCTAGATCCAACCTAGGAGGGGAAGGAGGGAAGAATCAACACCTAAACTTGAACATATTTGATGTCTCTATTTTGCACCATTTGGATGAATATACTGTTCGAAGTCGAAATGGCTATGGGGATCATGATCTTATCCTAAAGCTGGTTTCAAACCTGTTCTGTAAATACTATCCGCAAAAGGAAGGAACAATGGAAGCAAAGGTATTACAATTGTCAATTAATAGCATATTCCACAACTCTTTCTACTTCGACCCGGGAGGAACAGATGTTGGATTGGAAGTTAGAGGTACAAATGAGGCCCCCAAGGAAAGGGGAATTTGATCATTATGCTTCAAGCAATAGGACCCTGGTAGAAATTTCTTTCAGCTGCTACAAGACCCTTACCCAAACCTTCACCTTGAGAATAAGTTTCCTATCAAAATACCAACCAGGGGATGCAGTCTATCTGAAGATCCAACTTTACAAGCTTAAAACTCTAGCTAAGAGGGCAAACTAGAAATTGAGCCCCAGATTCTACGGTCCCTATGAAATCCTGGGAAAAATAAGCCCAGTTGCTTACAAACTAAAATTACCTGAAGGGAGCTTGGTACACCGTGTTTCATGTCTCATTGCTTAAAAAAAATAATAATCAATTTCCCCTACTGTCATCACCCAACCATTGCCAATGTCATTGACCACAGGAAGAATGAAGGAGGAGAAATAGAGGTTTTGATTAAAGGGCAAGATCTGCGTGATTTTGAAAGTTCCTGGGAACCAATGACCTCTATCCAAGAGAATTTTCCTGAATTGACTAAGGTTTATTCTAAAAGGAGGCGCCAAAATGCAAGTGAGTTGGGCCTTGGGATTGAGAAAACAAACACTGCCTTAGATGTAACTACCTGATGAGCTGGTAGTGTGTGAGTGGAGGATGTAACTCTGCTGAATGGGTATAATTGTAAGGGTGTTAGCATGCGTGGGGGTTAGGCAAGAATTGGCCGAGGGATTTGGGAGGGACTAGGTACTCTATACTTGTCTAGAACTATCTTTATTCTTCATTGTATTCAGTTTATTTGAATTCCAGAAAATACAAGTCTGGTTCTGATATCACCTTGATATCAACCAGTAATTCAGTATAATCTCCTGTGTTCTATTATTTCCGTACTGTGTTTACCTGGTTCTTATCAATTGGATAAAATAATAGTGTGCCATATGCAGACAAGTAACTTCCAACTAGAATACACCACCCCCCCCCCCAAAAAAAAAAAAAAAATTGTGTGACAAGCATCCAACACACTCCATGAGAGTTGTTATGCAATTATGCTATAGATGGGATAGAGGAAGAGAAAGCGAGTAACCGAAGGCAGAAAATCAGACTGGGACAGCTCAGGCTTAGTTTCAAAGAAAACAAAAACAAAGACTGGCCAACCCACGCATCCAAGATCAAACCAATAAAGAATTTGGAATAAGATCATCTTATAGGTTTAAGAATGCATTATTTTCCTAACCAGAAATATTGAAAGAAAAGGAAAAAAGCAAAAGCAGAGGGATGCATGGCATTTATCTATCTACAAGCTATCTCTTTTCAAATGTAAATGGAATTGTGTGATCAACATCAGGGAGTAGAGAACTCTGGATCAGTATCACTAAAAATAGTCCAGCTTACTCCAATAATGATCATCCTTACGTAACAGACAGTATGTGTCCCAAACAGTTTAGTAATCAACAATCTCTTTAACAATAAACTAAAGACACAAAAGCCTTCACCATAAGGCAGCAAAACAAACGAAATCCTATCAGATGAGAAATAACAACAACGCTTTGGCCAAATATAATCTTACAGCTATATTCTCTCAAACCAACTCTACATCAGCATCTTTACCATGAGGGTAAAAGTCATCCAAGGTTTGACAAACAAATACTAAATAAGGCAGTGCAGATCAAAATAGATGATATCGAAATACAACTCAGCAGTCAGCAGGACACTCAAGGAGCAATATAACTATAAACTAAAATTAAGAATAGTTCAAGAGTATCAACAACCAATACCAGTAAGTAGTAATCTAGGGCAACCAACTTGCCACCCAGTAAGGTGTTGATAACAAATTCAAACAACACAAGCTATACAATTACATAAAGGCACAATAACTCAATGAAAGTGCCCCATGTAAGTAAGAAACGAAGGAAGTAGGGTGTGGGGGGTAATCCAAGGCATAACTTTTGGTAGTAAAACGGACAATATCAAAAAATACTTACTGGGAAAGCAGAACATATTCAGAAACATGTTGTGTGTGACTTTTTCGCTTTGATTTGGAGATTGTTGAGAAAGGGGAAAGGAAAAAAAGGTAAATATTCAACTTCAAAAATATAAAAAGAGAATTTGAGATTTGGCAAGAAATTTCAAAGGATCATAGATTTTAGTCTCAAAGCAGAGAATGAGGGGGATTGGCTCCCCTTCATTCCCCTTACCCTACTTAAAAATACTTCCAAACAAGAATTTGAAAGTCTCTTTCTTTCCCTTCATTCCCCCAGGTTAAGATGTTTATTGGATGAGTAAAGGGGATTTGACACCATTATGGTTACAACACAGCATGCATTTGTACAAAGAAAATTATTACACTCACAGTATTAAATCAACGGGGGCATAACACTGCAATGTAAAATATTGATACACTAAAAAACGAAGAAACCACAATGTCGAAAAACTTGCATTGAATATATAAAAAAAGCTGTTAATAAATATAAAGTCAGCTAATAAACATTAGCAGAACTATAATAAAAATAAGGCTATAACAGCCCATATGATCCAGCTAAAAATACTAAACTGGCCTAACACTCTAACTCAGTGACTTTAACTAGTAACAGTTAAACAAATCACAGCTTATAAAAAGGAGCAGACGAGGCTAATACATTCATTACACCAGAGCACATAGTCTGCAATCACGCAATCACCAGAACCCCATAAAGCATCTGCGCCCAATAAGTGATGATACACCTGAATCAAACATCCATTCAGCTCAATCCATGATTTCACAACCATCATGCAAAACAAATTAAATTGCAAAAGCAAAGGTTTAAAACAAGAAAACAAACCATCGCTCATCCCTTCTTCAGAACCACATTAATGAATCGTCAGGCTACAGATTACACACAACCCACATTACAATTTCCAAGATACTTTCAAGCAAGGGGAAAAGAAACAAAACATACTCAACCACCACAAAATATAAAGGTAAGGAGGGGGGCGAAACAAACCATGAAACAATGAACAAGCTGATAACATAATGGCCAAAAACACAAGAGAGTCCTCTGTCAAGTGGCATGAAGGTATAAAACAACATGAAATGGACAGAGAACACATGTTCAAAAAAACTAGACATACACAAGTCAAAAATTCACTCCAAGTTTCCACATATAACAGAGACAACTTCTACCTTCATGGCATGCAATCTGTAATGAATGAGTTGACAGAGGAAGTAACAAAAAAAAATGCATTCAAGGAAAATGAAAAACAGTCCAAAAAAGGTAGAGCACACGATTAAAGGGGCAACAGAGATATGTTCCAAGAGGACCAAGTATTATCCACCATTCTTCTGTTCACAACAGAAAAGCATTGAGCCCCCTTCCTAGCACCGGCTATTTAACTCCCATATCTATATTCGAAGACAACGCCACACCTCGACCCTCTCCCTGATAAAAACAATTGTAACAATTTACCATTGACAAGTATCTGTTCTCGCCCTTCACCTCACACATCTCAGTGAAAAAACAAATATGCAATGCAATGAATGCTCAAGAACCCCAATGATATTATCACCAACAACTGCTATGGTAAGATAACGGGAATCATATCTTACTAGAATATAAAAAGGTTATACCTCAGTAGTAAGGGGGCATATTAGGGTACATTGCACCAGGTGGAACCCTAGGTACAGGTGACGCCCCAGTAACCTGGTGATGCTGATTCTGGTACCCACCTGACGACGGTAAACTATAGTGTCCACTCTCCGGATAGCCACCACCACTAAGCATTGCAGCCGATGTCGGCAGTCTATACAGAGAACCAGCACCACTCAATCCATCACCAGAACCACCAAGTCCACCACCACTACCACCACCACCACCAAAACCCGTCGACCCAGGCCCACCATAACCACCATAATGACCACCCAACCCCGAACCATACCCGCCCCCAACCGAAGGCGGAACCTGATGACTACCCAGCTGCTGTGGCTGCCCACCTGTAAACCCTCCATACGAACCCAAACCACCGGGCCCACCAAATTGACCGGCAATCGACCCCGGCATCGGCAAGGAAGCCACCGGAGGCGCCAACCCCATTCCATTCCCATCCGGCCAGGCACCGCCAACGCCGCTTCGCTTCCCTTGCTTCCCATCGGTAATCGCCAATTTACAATTCAGCTGCCTTCCCTCCACATTCTTCACCGGATCCACTAGCGCCGCCTGCGCCCCCTCCGCGGTCTTGTACACGAACAGCGCAAACCCCTTCGACTTCCCGGTCTGCTTGTCAAACCCTACCGGTCCCTCCTCGATCTCCCCGTAAAGAGAGAACTGCGCCAGGAGCTTCTCCGCCGGCAAGTCCGGCGGCACGTTAGCCACGTAAATCTTCCTTTGCGCGATGTCGTTGGCGTTGGCGGCGTTCGAGCCGGAATTTCCGGCAATGGCGAGCTGGGCGACGGCGACGCGGCCGTCGATGCGCTTGGAGGGTTCCTTGAGGGCGATGAGGGCGGCGTCGACGTGGCGGAAGGTGACGAAGCCATAACCCTTGGACTTGCCGGTGGCCTTGTCGATGACGACGACGGCGTCGTCGATGTCGCCGTAGGTGGAGAAAAGGGAGCGGAGGGAGTCGGTGGTTGTGTCCCAGCCTAGGCCGCGGACGAAGAGCTTGCGCTGGGAGAGGTCCGGGTCGGCGACGGTGCGAACGGTGGCGAGGACGTCGGGGTGGCGGACGGCGGCGTCTTGGAGGATGTCGAGAAGCTGGTCGGCGGTGAAGCGTTCGAGGATTTTGCGGGTGTCGGAGGGTAGGAGGAGGGTGGGATCGGAGGAGTCCAGCAAAACGACGCCGTTTGCGTCCACCTTGCGCTTCTTGGTGGGATCCATGGAATGGAAGCAGTTACGGTTAGGAGTTAGCAGTTCGGTTAAACCCTAACACTAAACTGAGGGTTGCGAACTCAGATTGCGTAAAGTAGCGAGGATGATTTATTGGCCGCTCATCTTATCAATGGAATAGCGGTATATAATGTCATAAAAATTAAGTCATTGGCAGATATTAAAGAAGGATAACTTGCTTAAAAGGTTACCTCAAGAAATCCCAAAAAGGTTACTCCCTTCACCGACTATGGCACCGACCCCCACAACCTCCCTCAAAAAATCCCATCTAAATTTAATGCATTATGAATATAAAACTTTTTAAAATTATCATCCAATCAATCATGTTAAATAATTTAATGAATTTATGTTAACAACTTCTAACATATTAGATGTTATGCATTGGGGAAGCCAGTGATTTGATTCAATTTGTGAAATTGCGAGTTTTAACTTAACTTAATTTATAAAATACAGGTTAAAATAGATTTGTGACTTAAGTTGAATTAAAAATTATTTTAACTTAGTGTATCAATCAAATAACAGGTTAAAACATGTTCAATTCACACAAATTTGAATTATTCATATTTTTTAATAAAAAATTATTTAAATAATAAAGAGTATATAAAAAAATAGATAGTAAAATTAATGATTATATGATATATATATGACATATGTGATGATCTTGATTTTGATTAATTAGACTAATTTATTATTTAAATTATGATTAACTTTGTTTAGTTTATTACAAATTTAGTAAAACTTGTTAGTTATTAATTTGTTATACACTTATTGACTTATAATGTTTAGTTTATTTGAGATTGAAACTTATTATATTTGAGTAAAGTCAGTTAAGACTTATGATGTTAATTTATTATATTGAGGCACTATTATGTTTGAGATTAAGATTTATAATGTTAATTTGTTAAATTAAGGCACTATTATGTTTAAATTGATTGACATAGATTAATTATAAAGATATTATATTTAATATAATTTTTAATATTAATTTGTTAAATTTTATATTTTAATTTTTTTTCTTCAAGAAATTTAAAAAAAAATATCAAACACAAACGTTCAATCTAATATAACTCACTCACTCTTGAGCAAATCAAATTGAGTCAAGTTAAGTAAAAAAAATTATTCAATCCAATTCAACCAAACACAATTCACTACTCTTTCGAATCTAAAAATACTACTAAACTCAGTCAACCTACCTAACCAACACATAATTAGATTTCATTGTAAAATTTCTTTTACATAAACAGTATTTGATAGTAGCCACCAAGCACCAACAACTTCATCTGTTCTATCGGAACTCTCATCAAACACTTGCATTTTGTCTTGGACTAAATTACAATGGCTATTCACCACAATCTAGCTTCAGCTTTGCATATACCCAGTTGGATTTCTTGTTGATTAATGTTATCCACCAATAACAATTGTCGAAGTTCTAGAACCAACCCTGTCGTCAAAGTCACTTCCAATTCCAGCAATTCCACCGACTACATCTATCAATTTTTCTCATTAGTCAAACAAGAATTAGAGAGAAAATAAACGGAAAAAAGAGAGAAAAGGGAGTCAGAGAAATAGATGGAAAGTTACTCGGCATTGGTTCCACCACCGATGAGAAGTTGGGACTAGTCATATTCTTCTTCTATAAGAAAAAAGGCTCTAACTTCGTTGGGTTTGACATCGCGTATGACAGATAAAGAGTCAGAGCTAAAGCGAGTGAAGGCGTGGAGAGAGAAGGAGAGAAAAAAGTTTACATCACCCTTGCAATAAGTGAAATTTAACCCAAAAAAATAAAGTTTACTCTGCATTTTATGCATCCAAACAAAGAATACTGTAGACCGCAACTTAAATGCCTGACTAAATTTTGAAAATTTAATATCTTATTTATCAAATAAAGTTTATTTTGCAAAACTAAAAAAATAAAAATTATTTTGAAAGACATCCATTTAAATGAACAAAGAAATCTTTTCCCAGTTCAAAGAGGAATGACTGAGGAGTCGAAGGCGGTTACCACCAAGCTTGTCCAGTAAGAAGTTTAAAATGGTTAGTGCTTGAGCATTTATACTTTGCCATATCAATAATAGTATGGAAAAGTTGATGACTTGGATGAATAATTGATTGAAGTACATGAGATAAACATTTTTAATAAACAAATTAAGACACTGAACGTATATTATTACCAATTAAATAGGTCTGCACGGCAACCTCAATCATATAACAAATAAGATTGTTAAGTTCACAAACAAAATGATCGTATCTGACCTTAAAAAATTGTGCAGGTGCATTAGGAAGTAGAGTAACAAGAAAAGTGCATTAGGAAGTAGAGTAACAAGAAAAGTAAGACTAATAACTTCTAATTCCTTCAGAAACAAGACAACCCCTACACTGTCTTGAACATAATTCTTCGTTATCTACATCGTCCACAAGAATCTCTGCAGATCACATCTCAGGCAGTGTATGGGTTCCCACCAGCTGGGCCTCCCATATCCCTGTTTGGTGGCTGGTAATCTCTATTGGGAGCAGTATTTGACCATCCTGCATTAGGTGGAACCCCTCCGATGTTCTGGTTTGGTGGCACCCCTCCTATGTTGTCAGTGTAGTTATTCTGTGGTATACCACCCGTGGGACCATAACCACTGTTAGGAGGGACACCCCCCATGTTAGGATGAGGGGCTCCACCCATGTTAGGATGAGGGGCTCCACCCATGTTAGGAGGAGGGGATCCGCCCATATTGGATGGAGGGTAACCACCTGCTGCATTGTGAGGAGGAGCATATCCGCCTGCATTTTGAGGAGTGTATCCACCTGCATTGCGTGGAGGATATCCACCTGGCCCACTGGGAGGAGCGTATCCACCTGCATTGTGCGGAGGATATCCACCTGGCCCGCTGGGAGGAGCGTATCCACCTGCATTGTTGGGTGGGAACCCACCTGCATTGTTGGGTGGGAACCCACCTGCATTGCTTGGAGGTGGACCAGCCATATTAGGACCAGGATTTGGCATAGGAGGCCTACTCTGCATATCTCTGTTCACCACATTTTCCCTCCTCCTATCGAAGTTTCTTGACCTGTCAGCATTACGAGGCCTGTCATTGCGCCTGTTCCTTTCATTTGCTCGAGCATTGTTCCTAACCCACTCCTCATGATATTTGGGATCATAAGGAACTGCTTGCCCATTTATAAAGGGCTCACCTGGTGAGGTAACCAAGAAGTCAACAAAGTATGAGGTTATGGCACTTATGCAGCAAGAAATTTGACATGCTATATGGCAAGAGATTACATTCTAATCCTGTTAAACAAAACCAAACAAGTTTTTAAACCTGTTTTTTTCTGGTTGGGGGAGAATGGGATTTAAGAGGAAGAAACTTAAGTGCATGAAGGAATGTGCTTAAGTTAAAAAAAAAAAATACGGGAGAATTAATGCAAAGGACTACTAACAATACAAAATTAACGAAAAGGACCAATTAACCATTCCAAATGATCATTCCTGTAGGAACATTGATCTTTCACCTTTAATTTTGTATTGTTAACGGTCCTTCCCGTTAATTCTCCCAAAAAATATTCTGCTTAAGACACAAACATAGCCAAGGAAGACTTATAGCTCAGATATTGAATATATAAAAGGCTGGTAACAGAACAAGAGATCTTACCTCCATAATCTTTTTCCTTAACATTCAAATATGAATCAGGAAGGACCCACCGAACTCTGGGCAATTCTGAAATTTCAAAAAAAAAAACTTGTGAAATCCTTACTAGCTAAAAAAAGATATAAACAGAAGCCAAAAAAGGGGTTTGGAACCACGTTTACCTTTAATTTTGTAGGAAACTTCTTCAGATACAAGTGCCCCAAATGCATAGTAGTGTCTAGTTGAAACAGAATATATCTTCATCCTCGCTTCTTCTTCACTACAAAAAGTGAAAACAATGCACAGTAAATGATCAGTCAGCATTTGAGGGACATCAAATTGGTCCTCCAAAGATTTTGGACATCAATTTGGTAAAATAAGCTTAGTTTAAAGACCAAATTGATGTCCAAA
Organism: Ormosia emarginata; assembly: GCA_029884605.1. Classification (NCBI taxonomy): domain Eukaryota; kingdom Viridiplantae; phylum Streptophyta; class Magnoliopsida; order Fabales; family Fabaceae; genus Ormosia; species Ormosia emarginata. The sequence goes on along the minus strand of JAQQTP010000080.1, from coordinate 1,723,819 downwards.
TATACATCAAGCGATTAACCAAATTGATGTGGAAAACATTTGAGGGACCAATTTGAGTATTTAGTCTAGCTTTTATAATATAAAGCACAAATGGCACTTAAAAATTGTCTTTGATCATACAAAGCCAACGATATTACTTCCATTACAGCAAATAATAGTCATCTAATAACACATTAAATTGAAGAAAACACACAAAAAAAATAGTTAATTTGGAATCATAGATAAAACTCAATCAAAAATTAAGATTAAGACTAATTACTATTATTATTAATTATTAATTTATTATTACCTGCCCACAACCTGTGCCAGTGTTTTGATGTAGCTGTCGATGATTTCGTCTCTGGTGGGATCGCCTTCGGGCTTCTCCAAAACGACGAGCCAGTGTTCGAAGTCGCAGCCATCGAGGAGAATGGTCTCTTTGGGGGGACGGTTGGACCAGTTGGGATTGGGGTCGTTGAGGGAGGACGAGGTGGCGCGGGTGGAGAAGGAGCGGAGCAGGGAAGGGGGAGGGAGGAGGAGGCGGAGGCGGAGGGAGGGGGAGGCGGAGGAGATGGGGCGGAGGCGGCGAAGGAAGGAGAGGGCGGAGGGAGGAGCGGCGGGGGTGGAGATGGAGCGAGAGAAGATGGATGTTAGGGTTAGGGATTTGGGGAAGACCCGAGAGAAGATCCGGGTCGCCATCGTTGTGGATAGTGGTGAAGTGAAAGAAGCAGAAGAACAAGGTTGAGAAATGAGCAACAGAAAAAGAGAGAAATTGGAAATGAAAAGGGTTTAGGGCTTTGTTATATAAAGTGATGATTCCAGAATACTCCTCTCAACAAACTGTGGAAAATATCTACGTGACACCGCTTTAATAGAATGCGGCAGTTCCACAAATATTATATTATTATTTTTATAATTTTTATCATTTTATTATAATTAAATTTATTTTATTTTTTTATATTTACACCCTGTATATAAGTACATATGATACATGTGATTAATTATATGATTAAATATTTTTTTATTAATAAAACGAAATAGAATTAAATAAGTGAGAATAAATTAAAAAGAAAAGAAAAAAAGAATAGAATATAGTTATAATTATAATTTTTGTTTAAAAGTTACATTAACGAATGAAAACAATATGTTTCTCTTCATTTCACACATCAATTTTAGGAGAACAAAAGTTGAGCATTTGAGGGAAAGAAGGAAAAAATAATTCTCTGTGTGTTCCATTCTCTTCTCATATATTTTAAAACTCTCAAATAAGGGGAGTTATTCTCCTTCTCCTTATTTTATTTCCCTTTCTCCCACTACCTATTATCTAAATATAATGTGTGTGTGTGTGTATATATATATATATATATATATATATATAAAAATATAAAAGTATCATTTTTTAATAAAATATAATATTTTTTAATATATATAACGGAACTTGACTTGATTATTTTAGTATCTAGACAAAAAATTCCTTTTAATGGAATTAGCAATTGTTATTTTTAAGTTTTATCACAAGTTTGGTAATTATTTGATTTTCTTTTTGTTCTATAAAAAAAAATTGTATTATGGAGGTTCATGGGAACTTAGGGCTGTATATATGTAATAAAATTACAAATTACAACTTCGTTTTAAGATTCATAAATTTTGTCCTTGGATTTTTAAGCTAGAGATTATGAAGTCTAGTTGGTTGGAGTAGGACTAAGTGTTTTTTAAGTGAGTTGAGTAGATTTTGAAACATTTTTAAACTCGATACATTCATTTAACTAATGAATTGAATCGGGTTAACTAATGGATACATTCATGGGAACTTGGGGCTATATATATGTAATAAAATTACAAATTACAACTTCGTTTTAAGATTCATAAATGTTGTCCTTGGATTTTTAAGCTAGAGATTATGAAGTCTAGTTGGTTGGAGTAGGACTAAGGGTGTCTTTTGGATGGGTTTGATGGATTTTGAGACATTTTTAGACTCAATACGTTCATTTAACTAATGGATTAAGTCGGGTTAAGTTGAGTCGAATAAATTTTGTATTTTCAATCTAACTTAACCCGACTCACTCAAGTGTAGATTGAGTTAGGTAAAATTTTTTGGTCTGATATACATAAAAAAAATTCTGCTAAAATAAATGTGATATACAAAGTCAAAAATTCGTTACACATAACACATCTTAATAAAAAATAATATATGTCTAAAATAATTCAAAAAGTTATACAACTAGTTGTATGTAAATAAAATAAGTTTAAACAAACTAAATAAACTTAACAAGTCTTACTACGTTAACATAAGTCTAAAATAAACTAAAATAAGGTAAAATGTCCTAAAAGTCATAAATAATAATCCACATTAGCTAATTGAAGTCAATTTTATTACATATAACATATGGATTAATATAATCATTTACTTTATTCTCAACTCAAGATACACTTCATCATCTAAGCAATTCATTAGATTTTCATCGTAATGGTCTGTTAAATATTTCATGAGTTTTTAATATTTATTTTCTTAGTTACATTTCAATTCAACTGCAATACTTACATGTAAACTTAATTGGCTCTACAAAAAAGATAGGAGTAAAAGTAACCTAAAATAGTCACCACGATTAAATGGCTTTTACGGGAAAAAAAACACTACTTGGGTTGGTTGGGTTTCTGTGGGTCAACACTTTTCAAACCCGCTACCTGACTCATACCTTGTGGGTTGGAGTGATTTCTAACACAATCTAACCTGTGAACAAAACCTAACTCGTATTTTGTGTATTAAGTTGGGTCAAAACTCGTGAATTCGTAGGTTGACCAACTCACAAAACACCCCTAAGTAGGACAATGATTAACCTCGAGGTAATATAGCCTTTAATTGTTGTTCTATGTTATATAGGTGTTAAATAAACATTAGGTTCCAAAAGAAACACGTAATGGTTCAGTGAGGGATTTTTTTAAAAAAAGTTCATCATCGTGACCCTATTATGCTCTGCCAGGGTTTTGATGAGGCAACGCATAGAGAGTCCTTTTTTTGTGAGAGGTCGTGAATCTGTAGCACCTTGCACAGCTCCTAATACGATGAAGAAAGAGGAGGGAAACTAGTGGGATGATGATGAAGGTGAAGAGAATAAAAAAGAGGAAGAAGACAAAACCCTAGTACTCTTTGTTGATGATGGTGATGTAGCCAATGGAGTTGGGGGTTGTGCATGTAGCCTGGTGCGAAATATAATCTCTGATAAATCCATTAACAAGAATAGTATGCAGATAGCTCTATCAAACATCTGGATAAATCAAAGGGTTTTAAGGTTGAGGAGATAGGCGACAAACTGTATCATTTTTTTTGTCGAAGATGAAGTAGACTTGAAACAGCTCGTGGGTCCACAGAAACTCATGGCTCATTCTCCAAAGATAGAAATGCAACCAATCCTCAGGTGACCTTGATTTCTCAAAAGTACGATTATGGGCTCAATTGCGGGGTCTTTATACACATTGCAGGACAAAACAAATGGGGTATAAAATAGGAGGTGCCATTGGCAACGTGATAGAAGCTTATCTGTTTAAGATGTCATGAAGACAAGGGTTTGTTGTGAAGGGTCTAGTAGAAATGCTCGTGTTTTCATCTCTAAAAAAATGAGTTCATGCAGGGAGTTAAAAAAAATGGGATTTTCTTGGTGGACTTATATTACGATAGACTCCTTCAAATATGTTATTATTGTAATAAGGTAAGGCACAAAGAAATATTTTGTAGTAAGGCAATAAAAGATGATGCAGTGGGTGAGGGGCAGTCTAAGATCCTAGGGCCCTGGTTGAAGGCGTATCAAGTAGGATGGAGGATGAACAGGAGCCAACAACTTGAAAGAAAAAGTAGGAAAAAAAGGAAGAATAGTGATTCAAATGCAATAACTGCATGATACCAATAAACTCAGATGTTCTGCTATCAAAATTGTAAAAATTGTCTATCAATGAGGAAAAGAAAAGGAATAGGAGTAATGGAGAAAAAAACAATAGAAGGAGAACAAAAGAACCCCAACCTATGCATAGTGAATGCATTGGAGGCTATAGAAGAGGAAGGGCTGGGGAGTCCGGCGGAAGTGATTTCTAACCAAAAAAAACTCAAACCAAGTTATCGAGTCTCGCAATGAATGGGGCATAATCCTCATTAAGAACTCACTTAGCAAAGAAATGTTTAGCTTCAATGGGGACAAGATAGAAAAGGTAAAAAATAATGATTTAGCTAGTGTGGTGGACAAGCACACTTTTGTTCCCTTTAGGGATATTTCAAACATAGTATCACAAAATCAAATTGCTAAAGGTCCAAAGAAGTGGCATAGATTTGAGGGGAGAGAAGGGCTTATCAAAATAAGGAAAATGATGATAGAAATGCTAGCATTAACAAAAAGAAAGGGCTGAATGTAGAAGACATGGATGTGGAGAAATGTATGGTGGAGGTGAAAATAAGAGGAGTGGAAAACCTTATTGAAACAGTGGGCCCTGCTTAGCAGGTTTGTCGGGAACAATGAGTTGTATTTCAAGAAACTGTCGTGGGCTTGGAAACCCACATACAATTCATGTTCTTAATAAGCTCCTGGTTCAAAAGGCTCTCAACCTTGTGTTCTTTATGGAAATAAGAAAGAAGGCCCATGAGGTAAAAAAAATGAGACACCTTAGTGGTTTTGATAATGTAGTGGTAATGAATTATAGAGGAGAAGAGAGAGATAGAGGGGGTGGATTAGCTTGTTTCTACAAAAATAGTTTGCATATTGAGTTGAAATCTTTATCTCCACATCATATAGATCTGCATGTGAAAAGTGATAATGGAGAGGATCAATAGAGGTTCTCTAGTATTTATGGCTATCCCAATGCAAAAAAGAAACACTTGACATAGCAATTATTGAATGATCTCAGCTAGCTTTCATCTCTTCCTTGGATTTACATAGGGGATTTCAACCAAATCGTGGCCCAAGAGGAGAAAATAGGTGATAACATTCCAAACTTCTCTCAGGTGAATGGGTTTAGAGATACATTGCAATGTTGTGAATTATTTGATCTTGGTAACAATAGAAATTCCTTTACTTGGTCTAATAACCAGAAGGAGTATGATAATATTTAGGCTAGGCTTGATAAAGATGTGGCTAGCATGTCATGAGTGAGCTTTTCCCATTTGCATCGATCCAACACTTGCCATGTTTTAGCTTTGATCACAACCTACTACTTTTGATATTGAAAACCAACACTGGTCGTAATTAGCAAAAAAGGTGCGTACTTTAGTTTGAAAAGCTTTGGTTCATAAATGAAAAGTGTTGGGATGTGGCTTCAGATACATGGAGAAGGGGTGGGCCTAATATTATGGATAAATTACACCTTGCTTAGAAGGCCTTGATAATTAAGGCAACAAGGTGTTTGGTGACTTAAAGAAAAATATTAACAAATCACAAAAGAGACTATTGAAGTTGGAAAAACATTACATCAACTTGAAGCAATTGGTGAGTATAAAAAGGTACAAAAAAAGCTTGATGAGATGTTATAATAGGAAGAAATTTGGTGGTCTCATAGGTCCAAAGCTAGTTGGTTAAAAAAATAGGGATATAAACATACATTTTTTTAATAAAAAATCTTCATAGAGACGAGAAAGGAACTCAATATCAAAAATTAAGAATGATGCAGGCATTGTCTTTTTAGAGAAAGAAGATGTTGCTCGTGTAGTTACCTCTTTCTTCAGAACCTTTTTTATGCATGCATAGTGATGGACATAGATGAAGCAGTCTCAGTCGTTGGGAACGTTTAACAAATGATTTAAAATGCATTATTGAACCGGGCTTTACAAGAGAAGAAGTTTATCAAGCTTTGTCTCAAATGCGCCTAACCAAGGCACTAGGACCAAATGGCCTACCTGCAATCTTTTTTTCAAAAATTTTGGAGATTATGAGGATGTGATAGAGGTCGTTCTTAATATCTTAAACAAAGGAAATGATCCTGATGCTCTCAACCACACATTTATTTGTCTTTGAAAAACCCACCCATACAAAAGACTTAAGAATATGTCTTTGTGCAATATCATCATAAAGCATATTACAGAAGCAATTGCAAACAGATTGAGAATGCATTTGGATAAGCTTAAAAAAAATAATTTTAACATAGCATAAAAAAAAGTTCATTTTTCTCTCTCTTCTATTTTTTTATTTTTTCAAAAGCAACGCATCCTAGTGTTTCATAAAAAGCAGAAAATGTGATTTTTTTTATTCTATTTATTTTAATAATCTTATAAAAACAATTTAAAGTATTTGAGAAGTGTTTTTTTCATTCATTAAAAAAAGTACTTTTCTTACAAAAAAAAAGCACAAACAGTTGCACCTTGAAACTGATTCTACCAAATTTAAATGGAGACTTCTAGAGTGCATTCGTACCAGATAAACTGATTATTGACAATGCCCTCATCGCTTTTGATACTTACCACTGTATGAGGAAGAAACAAAGGGGTAAAACTAGTTTTGTAGGGATTAAACTTGAAATGGAAAAGGCATATAATAGAGTGAAGTGAGTTTTTTCTAGAAAATGTTTTAACTACCATATGATTTCTTGATCACTAGGTTTCCCTTATTTTGAGATGTGTAAACATTGTGTCATTCTTAGTGTTATTAAATGGTAGTCTACGTGAGTCTTTTGCTATGAGTAAAGGCCTCACACAAAGGGACCCATTGTCTCCCTATCTCTTTATTCTGTGTGTTAAGGTGTTGTCTGGGTTGGTCATTCGAACTTAAAAAAGAAAACAATTGCATGGCATAAAATTGCTAGAGCAGCTCTTGAAATCTCCCACATCTTTTTTTGAATATGATAGTATATTTTTCACTCAAACTACTGAGCCGGAGATTGATATGCTTGTTGATATTCTTGATCTATACCAAAGATCATCAGGTCAACTTATTAATCTAGATAAATATAAGCTTTCCTTTAGTCGAAATGTACCAATAGACAAAAAAAATTGATATCCAATGGTAGATGAATATTAAGGCAATGGAAAGCCACTCTAAACACTTAGGCCTACCAACATTTGTGGGCAGATATAAGAACCAAGTATTTGACTTTGTCCAAGATAAAGTGTAGAAGAAGTTCAAAGGTTGGAAAGAGAAAGTGTTGTCAAAAGCTAGTAAGGAAGTCTTGATAAGATTAATTGCTTAGGCCATCCTGAACTATGTTATGGGTTGTTTTATACTTCTCATTGAGCTTTGTAATAAATTGAAGTCCATGATTAGTAATTTTTGGTGGGATAGTAAGTCAAGTGAAAGAAAACTTTATTGGGTCAAGTGGTCTACTCTTTGTGACTTTAAAAAGAATAATGGAATGGGCTTCAGAGGCTTTAGAGCTTTCAATTTGGTCCTTTTAGCCAAGCAAGGATGGAGTATTGTTAATTATCCAAACTCCCTCATGACCAGAGTTCTCAAATCAAAATAATTTCCTAAGAATCCCTTTCTTAATGCTAACAACTTGGAGGAGTATTCACAATGCATCATAGGTTGTTAAAAAAAGGTAGATACTAGAGGGTAGAGTTTGGAGAAAATATTTAGGTTTGAACAGATGGTTGGCTTCCAAACCAGTTTGGCCATTGCATTTGGACACCCTCGAATGACATACCGAAAGATGTTGTGGTTAAAGATTAGGTGCTAGAAAACTAAAGGATATGGAATAGGCAACTTATTAATTCGATTTTTATGCCCTTTGAAGTATCCCAGATATTGGACATCCCTATCTCTTCTCATGTTGTGCCTGACAAGTTTATTTGTGTGAAACTAGAATTAGGGAGTACCATGTTAACTCGGCCTATCATTTCGTTAAGTGAAACAAATGAGAGGGCATCTAGCAACTCCTCCACTAAGAACCCGGTTGTTGATTAACCGAAAGTTTGGAAGTTAAAAATCCTCCCAAAATCTATTCATTTTCTATTGAGATTATAAACTGGGGCTCTACTTGTAAAAAATAGTTTAGAATCTAATGGTGTGAAAATTAACATAATATGCCCAAGGTGTGGTTTGCACGAGGAGACCCAATCCTATACTTTTAAATACTATATTTATTTAAAAAGCTGCTAGTTTAATTCCCCTATTGGACTCTACATCTCCCCATCTAAATCTTCCCTTCTAGAGGTGTGGTTCCGCTAGTGTTGCCAAAATATGCCTGATTATAGAGTTGAATTAATGGTCATGCTAGCTCATGGAACCTGGATTTCTAGGAATAAGTTGTGCTTTGAAGGCAAGGAATTGCCTAAAGATCTGGTCATCTCAAATTATTTGTCAGCTTTAAAAAGTTATAAAGAAGCGTTCCAAACAAAACTCACAGTAGATTATTCTCTTAAGCTTTGTCGCATTCAAGATAAGAGAATGTGGAGCCCCCCCAAAAGTTGAAGCGTACAAGCTCAACATTGATACAATTGAGATTGACGATAATTAGTAGGGAATTTGAGCGGCATTGAGGGATGGAGAAGGTAACATTATGAAAGCTACTACCTAGAGAATTCACCAGACGTGGGAGGCAAAATGGCGAAGGCCATAGGTATGAAACTTAGCTTGTCTTTTGCAGCAAATCTGAGTTTCTTGAACCTTGAAGCTAAATTGATTGTCAAGAATTGGTCCTTACTCTTACAATTGCAAAACCTAGAACACGTACTTTGACCTGGTAACTCTAGATTGTCTTGTCATGCGAGAACTCTTTTACAGGTATAATTTTTCCCATGTTTATCGAGATGGTAAAAGGATTGCACATAATTTAGCGAAACTAGCCGGGAATGTTAAGGACATGGTTTGGATAGAGGACACCTCTTTTAATTCGTAACCTTACTTTCCTTGATGACATGTAATGGCTTTTTCTAGTTAATAAAATGTCAATTTTGACTATCAAAAAATAAAAATATGTAATGGTTGAGTATTGAGAACTCTATCTTAAAGATTATTTATGAATTTTCTTATTTAGTCATAATTTTTTTTTAAAAAATATTATTATTATTTAATGATTCATCCTGGAGTTTTGGGCCTTCTAAGGCCAAGCATAACAATAGCAGGAAGACAATCCTTGACCTCTAGGCATGCTCTATTGAACCTATGCACATAATCATGGAGGGTCTTATCCTTCCCTTGCCTAATAATAAATAGACTTTGAGTGGTCCTAGGCTGAGTTTTACTCGTTGAAAAGTGAGTAAGGAAACTGTGTGCCAATTCATCAAAATTGTTAATTGACTATGCTAACAAGGTGGTGAACCACTTCTAAGCGACATTTTTCAAGGTGCACAAGAAAGCTCAACATCGAACGGGATTGGTTCCCCCCATGAGCAACATGGAGGCCATAAAGTCATCTAAGTGCTCTTGAGGGTCTGTAGGCCCATAGTATGCCTCTATGGTAGGAGGCTTAAAGCCTTTTGGCAAGTGTACCCGCATGATGAAATTATAGAACGAGTGACTGAAGTTATAATGGGCCCCATATTAGTGATCGGGGTTAGAGGCAGTAGAAGACTTGTGCCTTCTTTGTGGCACACAGCGAGAGCGGGGCTACTCCACAATGTGTGGTTGTCTCACTACCCTGACTCTGTGATCCACGCCTACCTCAACATCGTTTTTAGCCACCCGCTCCCTATTTCTATTCAAGGCTCACAAAGTCTCTGTGAGTTGGTCTTGCTGTCTATTAAGCATAGCATCAAGCTGCTGGTTAGTAGGAGGTGGATTTGGCACTCGCTGCTTTTGCAAAGCTAGAAAGAAGCTTGTTGAGCTGGAGTAGAAGCTTGGCACTAGGGATGACAATTTTACCCGCCCCCGCGGGTACCAGCAGGTAATACCCGTGACAGGGGTAGGTAATACCCATTTAATTTCTCCCGTAGATATAAATATTCGTTTATGTTATCCCCGTTTAATAAACAGGATGGGGACCGGGGTGGTTCCCCATGTATTCGCAGATACCCGTAAATAAAATTATCAAAATATTTCTATATAAAATTATAAAAAAAAGCCTCATTATTACTCAAATATTACCAAAATATTATTTTTTTTATTTTTTTTTCAAATTTATTGGGTACCCGTAGATATCCACGAGTATCTATTTACCCGCGGAGGAATGATAAATGGATACCCGTGCAGATATGAAGGCAGGGGCGGGGGTGGATATTATCCGTGGGGGTAGGGGGCTGCTACCCGTCCCCGCCCCGCCTCGTTGCCATCCCTACTTAGCACTGTTGGGTGGGTTGCTCCACCCTTTGGATGACAAAACAGAGCCGTTGGGATGTGGTGGGTCTGCTGAGAGTGACGGAGGCTTCAACCCTATCCTTCTGCTCCTGGTTCGTCGATGTTCGCTACCTCGTCACAACTATAGTAGAAATGTGGGAATGGTAGTTTATTAGATTCTCACAGACAATGTCAATGTTCTGTCCTAGTACACTTGGGCTATTGGGCCATAACCAGCTTCCTGTTGAGGGTTCCTTGAGCTTGAAGGACTTGGAAATGAAGGAGTTAGGTACATGCAAGGACACTCCAACACTCTAGTTAGTATAATATGTTAGGTTTTGCTAGGAGTAGGAAATGATGCTTACCAATATCCTTAATGTTATTATTTATATGGGAATCCCCCTTGTAGTTGCTAGTGTGTAAGGAAGTTTGTACCTTAAAGGGACCTCTAAGGTGTGGGCCCGCTTTAGGACACTTGTCAAGGCTTCATTGGTTCAGCTGGGACAATTCCCTTGCATTGGAACAGGGATTGTCTTCTTGTTATTATTGGGCTTGGCATTAGGAGACTCAAAACTCTAGGATGGATCATTTAATTAAATGTAAATATAAAATTAAAATTGTAAATATTTTTTATTTTGCTATTATTATAACACCCTCAAATAATCCTTAACTTTTCATATGGTAATTACATTATTTTTGTATAAATTAATACTTTTTTTTATAATAAAGGAGGTCTAAAATTTAAAATGAAGGCACTAAAATATCTCATGAAAGTAGAATCCAAATTTTGTAGCATATAATTGATTAAAAAAAAATAGACAACACTAAGGGGTGTGTTTGATTTGTTTCATATTTTTATTTTCAATTGATATGTTTTTATTGATAATTATAAAAATGACACATTATTTTTACATCATTTCATATTTTTGTGAAGGAAATGGTGAAAACAAGCACAAATATTTGAAATCAGAAAATAAAATAAAAATAAGATAGTATTTTTGTAATTGTAAGTGAAGATCTATCAATTAAAAATGAAAATAAGAACCAAACCAAACACTCCCTAACTTTTTGTAATTAGGATAATTTTAATATGCTTTGTTTTATGCTTCTTAGTGTTTTTTTTTTCCCCTTGTTTAAAAACCATAACTTGAGGCAGTCTTGAGCATAACTCAGGCATAAGGATGTTGTGTAAGGTCTTAATCTTAAGTGTTAACTCGTAAGTACGATCCCTTATATAAAGGCGGAAACTAGCAATGAATCATATAATATAACTGAGACTGACCTAAACCAAACCTTAATTATAAACAAATTCTGCTTATAATGGACATTTATTCCTGTTGATGATTTTTTTTGTTATTAAGAGTGAAGGATTTTAATTTTAAAATAATACGATGGTCATACTGAATGATTTTAGAATTTTAGGGTTTGGGCAAACGAGACTTGTTTATTAAAAGGACAATACATTCATCTGAGTCATCGATTATACAAATTTCTATGAGGGTTTACCCATAATAGAATTGTCAATCTATTATTAAGAAATAAGCAACGTTGCTGATAGTTGAATAAAATGTGAACAGATAATGCTTAATCACAGTTGAAAAGGATATTACAGTTAACTTGTAAAACTGTATTTGATAATTTTTATCTTCTACCAACCAAACTCTGAGCTGTCTCAGCCTGTGATGCATGGGGAAGATGGTGGGGCAACCAAACACTAACCCTGCACAGTCAATGTTCAGCTCACCAGAAAAACTTCCTACATATACTTCTTTCTTTCTTTGGATTTCTTGAAGAACTTCAACTAGCCAAACTCTTCCCAACAGAAATAGAAAATAGAAAATACAAAGTGGATCAAGTCAAGTCCCTTGTCCAAAGTGTCAAAGCCCATTTCATTCCAAAATCTATGTTGGCTTCTTTAGCTTAATAACTAGCACACAATTTGGTGTGTTAGCTCACCTCCTTCTCTTCCTCTCTATCTCTACTTCTTCACATATCTCAGGTACTATATGCCTTTCTTCTCTCACTTGCATGCACACAATCACACAATGGGATCACCATTCAAGCCAACTTCATGCACCGGAAAAACCCCATATAGACTAGAAACCAAGAACTTATCATACGAATTGTGCAGCCAACTTGATGAATATAGAAGTCTTTGTTTTGGTTCAAATCCAAAGAGAGGTGCCAAGTACATTTTGAAGGATGTAAATTGTGAGGCAAGGCCAGGGGAACTGACTGCTATTGCTGGTCCTAGTGGAGCTGGAAAAACCACACTGCTTGAAATTCTTGCTGGGAAAATACCCCCATGTAAAGTTTCTGGCCAAGTGCTTGTCAATCATAGGCCTATGGAAGTGAACCGATTTAGAAGAACATCTGGACATGTCACACAAGAAGATGCTTTGTTCCCATCTCTTACTGTTAGAGAGACACTCATGTATAGTGCTATGCTGAGGCTTCCCAGGGGGCGAAAAGTGGCTGCTACCAGAGTTGCAGAGTTGATGAAGGAACTTGGCTTGGACCATATTGCAGATTCAAGAATTGGTGGAGGATCAAACCATGGGATATCAGGTGGGGAAAGGCGTAGAGTTTCCATTGGTGTTGATTTAGTTCATGACCCTGCAGTTATCTTGATTGATGAACCAACTTCAGGGTTGGATTCAGCATCAGCTCTTAATGTAGTCTCATTGCTTAGACTAATGGCATTTAATCATGGTAAGACAATTGTTTTAACTATCCACCAACCTGGGTTCCGAATCTTAGAGCTATTTGATGGCCTCATTTTGCTTTCTGATGGATTTGTCATGCATAATGGTTCATTGAATTTTCTTGAGGCTAGGCTCAAGTTAGCTGGGCATCACATTCCCCACCATGTCAATGTCCTTGAATTTGCCCTTGATGTGATGGAAAGCTTGGTTATAGCTTCAGAATCTGGGAACAACCAGTTTCTTCTCATAGACAAAGAGCACCAAGATCACAAGATGAGGATGCAGTACTCTAAGGTTGTCAAAGAAAAGGCTCTTTTGTACTCAAATTCTCCAATGGAGGAGATTTTAATCCTTGGACAAAGATTTTGCTGCAACATATTCAGAACCAAGCAACTCTTTGCTGCCAGAGTCATACAGGCCTTAGTAGCCGGATTTGTACTAGGGACCATATTTTTGAATGTTGGCAGCCAACAAGGTCAAGTAGCATTGCAAACACGAAGTGGCTTTTTCGCTTTCAGCCTTACCTTTTTGTTATCATCAACAACAGAAGGCCTGCCTATTTTCTTGGAGGAGAGAAGAACTTTCATGAGAGAGACCTCAAGAGGAGCTTATAGAGTTTCTTCCTATGTTTTAGCAAATACCCTTGTGTTTCTTCCTTTCCTCCTAATGGTTGGTCTTCTATACACTACTCCAGTTTATTGGCTGGTAGGATTAAGGAAAGACATTGATGGGTTCTTTTACTTCTCTTTAGTGGTTTGGTTGGTCCTCCTCATGTCCAATTCTCTTGTGGCTTGTTTCAGTGCTCTAGTGCCAAATTTCATCCTGGGAAACTCGGTGATTGCTGGGCTAATGGGGTCTTTCTTTCTATTTTCAGGGTATTTCATATCAAAGGAAAAAATACCCAGTTACTGGATTTTTATGAACTATTTGAGCCTATTCAAGTATCCATTTGAGTGTCTTATGATAAATGAGTATGGAGGAGAGCAAGGGAAAGGGAGATGCATTGAAATTAGCAATGGAAAATGCATATTATATGGAATCGAGTTCTTAAGTCAACAGGGTCTGAAAGAGTCACAAAAATGGACCAATTTGGTTGTAATGTTGGGCTTCATAATAGGGTATAGAGTGCTTTGCTTTTTAATTCTTTGGTCCAGATGTTACAGAACCAAAAATTAGATCGGGTTTACAACAGTATTAGGAGCTCGTTACATTCCTTCCATTTATTTTCATTTATTTTTTCATCAATGACTGATAAGCATAGTTTATGTTTACACGCCAAAAAAATGCTAATAATATTGTTTTTGTACCAACAAAAAAAGACTATCAATATTGTTCTGATTCTTCTGAACTTCCCATGTGTAACTGCTATGTGGTCTCCTACATGGCTTCACCACGTGTAACTACTTACACGCAATGCTTACTGTGTTTTTTATTTTAAGACAATTGTGTATACATTTACTATTAACTCGAGAACGAGAATGATAGAAATTAGAAGAGTAATATTATTCACACACATTTTTATTCATATTATCTCATATTTCTACATTTTTCATTATTTGATTATAATTAAAGTCACATCGTTTTATGCACATCTATACTCTGATTTTATCATATAAACATATGTGACACAAATGTTTATGGTACTGAAATGTAAGTATCATTTTTCAAACTAGAAAATGATTATTCAGTTTCTTTTCCTTTTGCATTACAGAAACGGGTTCACTTTCCAATAACTGGAATATAACAGAATACCAGATGCATTGCGAAACTGTACTTGTAGACAGTTTATAAACAGAACATAGCAATCACATCAGAGTTGAACATTCAACGTCCAATCATGTCCAATCATATCATTAGTGGGACAAAAATCTAGTGACACAAAAATAAAGTCACACACACACCTTGGTGGGGGGATTAGAGCGATTCTATATTTCTGTTGCCGAACAAAGAAGTCATAAAAAATGCAAATCTACTTTTATGAAGATTCTGGGGTGGACCCTCCATGGACAGAATCAGTGAATTTTTTTCCCCCTCGGATGTAAAAGGTACGGAAATTGCATTATTATTAAACTAAGGCCTGCTCAAGAACCATAAACAGCAAAACCAAAAATAAACAATCTCCTGATTCAAAATACTATGTTAACATGGCCTAAATCAATTACAATCCTATTTTGCACAAAGCTTTGTAGCACCAAAAGACAGTGAAGATAGACAACTTTAGATAGAGGGAGGAGGGAAAAACTCATCACGGATGCACAGTTTCCTAGCAATAGGCAACTTAATTGCTACGGTCATAAATTGAAGTGAAGGTCATGGTAGCGAAAGAGCTCACGGTTCCTGATACAGATGAATCATCTTGCTTCCCTGAACCAGCCAAAAAAGAGGTATTTTCCACTTCAGCTTTGCCTTTCTGTTTCCCTTGGCCATTGGCTTCCACAAATTCAAATACTAAGCCTGGTTTTGTCATCTTCTCCTCATTCACATCTGTTTCACCTATCAGCATGTCAAGCACAGTAGACATAGAAGGCCGGAGTTGAAGAGAATCCTGAGTGCATAGAAGACCAATCTTACAAAACCTTATTGCCTCCTCAACATTGAAGTCTCCATCTTGCAAGGCATCTACCAAACTTTCCAGCTCGCCCCTCTCATACAAATCCCATGCCTACAAGACAAAAAATTTTGTCACTCATTTATCAGCAGTGGAGTTCCCATCCTCATAACTGTAATGGACATTAATATCCTACCAGTAGTAGCCCTTAAATTCCTGTGCAATTCAAATCCAAGATACATATGAAAAAGGGCTTTTTATGCGGTTTGCTTCAAACCCTTGAGACCATATAGAGATTCCAAAGTTTGAGAGACATCAGGTGTGACTTGTGAGGAAATAGGAGTTCACTCCTTGACAATCGAAAAGACGTTGTTTCCCAGGTTAAGTATGTCTCATGTTGTACAAATTTTACACTATAAGAGCTAATTCCCTTAGCAAGACTACATTGCATCTCAAATGATTACTTTCATGTCTTGTAACAAGCATAGTCATAAATTTCATGGCAATAGTCACACTACTGTTTGCTTTCTTAGTAACAGTGAAAAGATTTAAGAATGCAACTAAAAGGACAGAATCATCCATGTCATTTGAACAAATATAACTTGTTTCCAGGATAGTACAGCAGCTCTAGGCCAAACCTAGAGGTTCCACCCAAAGCCCAAGTCTTTTGAGTTGCAATTCAAACTACCCTGTCCCTAATGTATATAAAATGTTACAGATAGCTAACGTGAAGCTTAGAGGACAACCAGATGAAAAGAGGAAATCAGATGAAGCATGAGTTGAATAAAAGGTCTAAATATGGCTCTCCCATTTGCAAATTATATTTAATTAATGATAAACTTTCAGAAGACTGATATCCAATTTCAAAAGGTTAAATTACATGGTCATGATGGGAACGGCGTGTAGTTGGAGTGGGATATTTTAAAATATGATATTTTAAAATATAAACTAATATAGGGAAAAAGAGAGTGAAGTGGTGTTGAAGCACATTGTACATTAGAAAAGAAACTTTAATAAACAAGGAGCGCCAAGAATAAAATTCTCTTTCAATGAATGTAAATCTCGAGGGATATTTCATTAACACTGCATACAGGTTAAATTCTCAACTACATCTAATTCCTCTAACTTATTCTATATTTGCAAAAAGAAAGGTCCTTACCCTTGTAGGAAGATACCGTTCTTCGACAGGTAAATGTCTGTTTGTGTTGCACCTCCCACTAACAATTTCTAGTAGTAGAACTCCAAAACTATAGACATCTGATTTTCTTGTCACTTGATTTCGTATTGCATATTCAGGTGCCAGATAGCCACTATAAAAACCAAACAGGGACATAGTAAGAAGAAAATGGCAAAAATTGCTAATAAAATTTGAAATATAAAAAAATCTAAATACAAGGAAGAGAAGTAATTACATGTTCTGGCAGAATTTCCAGGTATAAACAAATTAAAAATTCTCCAACAATTGAATACAGAATTATGAACTTACGCTGTACCAGCAGCAAGTGTACTAATGTGGGTCAGGTTTGGTGGAATAAGCTTTGCAAGGCCAAAATCCGAAATTTTGGGCTGGAGGCCTTTGTCAAGTAATATATTGCTTGCTTTGATGTCTCTGTGAATAATATGTGGCTGAACTTCATCATGAAGGAATGTAAGGCCCCGGGCAACACCAATGCAAATGTTCCGCCGTACTTGCCAACTGAATTGGATGCTACTATGTCCTCCACCTATAAAGTCATGAGAACAAATTCATTACTAGGATAGTTTTAATACATTCATATCAAATGTGAAAATTTTTCTTACCAATAAGTGTTTGTGCTAGGCTGTTATTCTCAAGATAGCCATATACCAAAATCCTGTGGTTTCCTTCCACACAGCATCCATACAACTTAACTAGATTCTCATGCTCTATACTACTGATCACTTTGATTTCTGTCAAGAACTCCCTGACTCCTTGTCTTGATTCAGCTGACAAAACCTTTATAGCAGCCAGAGTACCATTTCTCAGCTTTCCCTGTTCAATGTATTAAGTTATCAGTCACTGAAAATGAAACGTAGAAAGAAGCATAAACACATCTTTATAAATAAGTGATGCAATCACCTTATAGACTGATCCAAAACCTCCCTCCCCTATCTTGTTTGCTGGACTAAAACCTTCCGTGGCAATTTTCAATTCCTTGAAACTGTAAAGATTGACATTCTGAATGTCTGAAATATCTGTTGCAGCATATACATATTAACTTGATTTGAACATAGAAACATTTGGAACATATCAAATTTTGGAAATTTACTAATAGAAACATGGTATATGAAAATTGGGCCCATGCTTCAGAGGATGTAACTCGCTGTCCTAGATTAGTGAAAAAACCTCACCCAAACCTTTTTCTGAAGAAGCAAAGTTCAATTAATAACAAAAAATCACCAGCATTTCGAAGGAAGGGAGACCTATTGTTTTATAACATGTTTCAAGATATGTATTCAGTAAAAGATTATTATGCAGCACACAATTAATACATTTCCCATTTATAAAGTCAATGGATTGAACAGTAGTACTACATGCCTATAAGAAGATTCCAGCTGGTGCTTTATTTCATTTGTTAGCTGCCAGACTTCAAATTGCTTTCTTTAGCTCTTATTAGTCATTTTGCTCTTAGTCATTAGTTTCTGTCTTCATTGCACCACCCTCCCCCCCCCCCCCCCCCCCCAAAAAAATAATAATAAACCTCAAAGGATTATGCTCTCAAAATGAAAGTGAGGCTGATGACTTTAATGTTGTCAGTACATTATGGTCAAGTAGAAATAGTTACTATTACTCCAACCTTAGAGAAATTTGTCTAGTTACTAACGGACCATACACTCAATTTGAGTACAACTGTAATAATTTCAGAAACTTTTGCCTGAGGGGAGATGCCCGAAAAGTTAAAGAAGGCAAACTTAGTTGAAAATAGCAAGAGTCCATGTGGGAGATTCTTGCATACATTCCAATTTCAGGGATTATTATATTAAGTCTGGTTGTTTATGGAAATACACAATTGTTTGAATAATTTCATAAAGCAGCAGATCATGTATGGAATTCTGCTTGCAAGTACAACTACTTATTACCAAAAAAAGTAAACAATCATATTGTTTATATGTGTACCTATATCAACTTCTGTTGACTGTGTGGCTGAGGAAGAGCCCTTTTTTCGGAAAAGAAGAGAGAAACAATTCATCACAGAGTAACTGTGGTGCTCAAATGGATCAAACCCAGTGCAGCAAAATAGATAATTGTGCTTCAACTTGTAATCATCTGAGAGCACTCAACAGCTTGAATATCCATTCCACGGCCAAACATCACTAAAAGAAACAGCACATTTCAGAAGGCAAAACCCTAATTGAATAATTTCACAATTCATCAGCAATAGTTGCAGCAGGAACGTCCACTACTAGCTTTTTTTTACTCCAGTTAATGATATTGAACAACTGTTACTCTAATCAACACGCAAACCAAAGTCATGCTTTATATTTCTTTCTCCTAAAAAGTCAAAACTTGTTTGGACTAAGCTTTTGTACAACCCTGGCTTATCTCTTTGCTTTTAAAAACAGTACAATTAAACTTCATAACTCAACTTTCATAACAAAAAAGTTAATAAAAGAATGGGAAAATGATGGAGGAGGAGGAAATAAGTTAACAGAAGTAATATACATGTGATATGTACAACTGCAAGAAAAATGATTTCATGACTCCATGATCACAACAACAGTAAAGCCCATAATTTATTTCCATTTAATCTTCCTACATTTTCCCAGGAAACAAACAGAAGCTAAGAAAGAAAATACAGTTTTGAAAAAAAAAATGAAGAAGAAGCTGACTTTTCTGAAACTAAGTCTTTGCCGCTATCAGTAGGGACTAGGCAGTTCCTGAGAGAGATATGACAAGCCCCCACATTTGGCAGATAGCTTCTTTTTCTGGTATGGACTTCAAGTTACTGGTCTCCCACGGACCTCTGGGGGGTGGGACAACAAGGGGGACTGTGAAGTGTGAAGCATTAAAAAATAAAAATATTAAGAAGGAAAAGAGTAAATATCCAATTTTGTTCTAAGTATAATTTTCTCATCACATTCTTCTCTCATATCACTTTTATATTACTCTCTATATTATTAATTATATCACTTTTTTTTATCACTTTCTCTTACTTAATCATAATTATTAAAAAATATAATAAAAAAATTACATAAGATAAAAAGTGTGGTAAGAACATCATCTTCCAATTTTGTTTTCTAGAAAACTTTGTTCTCATATTAGTCTTTAGCTAAACAAACTCAACACATGGTCCATGACTATTGTTTGTCACGTTTGTGCCTTTGCTAGATTTAATATGTTATTGTTAATTGGAGATATTCTTGTATGCATATAAGATGCACCATATCATATTTACACACAAAAAGAAAAAATGAGAGAGAGATGTGTTGTCAATTGTACCTTAAATAAAACAGCAAAACTGTGAAGTCTGTAGCGTGCTAAGCACTGTTCTCAAGGATTATTTCGGTAAAAACGAAAATCTCCCAGGGTACAGCAAACTCTTCATATTTGACATGAATTCAAGAACTACAAAAGATTTTTAAAAGTGAGTAACCCAGACGTAGAAGAGGAGAAAGTGACAAAGTACAAAAGAGAGAAGCAGAAAACGGTGTATATAAAACCACAGTCAATAAACAGTATTTATGGAAAGTAAAAAAAAGAGTTGTTTAGAAAATATGACCTTTGGTATAGTAACGTTGGAAAACGAATCTGCTTGTTAAAACTAATTTGTCAGTTAGAAACTAATTATTTGCTTGTTGAAAACTAATTTGCTCGTTAGAAACTAATTGGAACGTTAAAGCAGATTTGCCCGTTTGGGAAGACTAAGTCAGTTTTGACTTCTTCAAAAACTTCATTATCCTGGTAAGCTCAAAAAATTAATTAAATATTTGACAAAAGATTTGGGCTTCATGATATCACGTGCAGGGGGGCAAATCGATGATTTTCACTAGTCATGAGCTTTTCAGCCCAATTTTATGCACGCGAGCCTACCACCTTATTTGTTTCTTACAAAGCCCAAAACACATGTTGAGATATAAACTCTTCCAAAGACTTACTTCCAACCAATGTGGGACTTATTCTTTTGAAAATACACTTTTCACAACAATCCCCCACAATTTCAAAAGAATATTAAAATAAAAATAATAAATAAAACAGAATCTGGGTTACATCATCAGTGCAAACGTTTCGAATCTGATGTCTTCTGGACTATGAACTAGACCTAGATAAATAGGACTTTAACTTACAATGTAATTAGTGAAGTTTAAACTTCTATGAACCAAAACATTTTTCGTGTAAATTAGAATCCTATTTGATCACATTTACACCCTCACTTATCTCTTGTGTTAACGTCGTTTTGCACTTTTCAGTCATGTGCATGCCTGGTTGTTCATGAGTGCTCTAAAGACTATGTCATTATCTCATGGGAGCGGCCACACTCCACACTCATATAGGTGATTTCATCAAATATATATTGCACTTTATACATCACCCATAAGGGATATGAAATTCATTAAAAGCATTTAGCTTATCCTCACAATAAATGCAGTCAAGCACTTCTCATGCTTCTCACACCATAAGAAGGGACAAACATAGTGCTAGCAGTACTAACAAGTGACTTGTTGTTACCCATATGAACTTTTTCATGGGATCTCCACTCATAAAAGTCAAGTTACTATCACTGTTAGTTTCAAATTAGCTTAAGTCTCATTCCTCTTGATGTGGTATATAGTAAGTTCCTTCCCAAAGACTTAGTCAGAGGATCGGCCAAGTTCACTTCTGACTTCACATAATCAATGGATATAATTCCATCTTTTAGCAGCTGCTTTATCACTTCATGTCTTAACCTAATGTGTTTGTTCTTACCATTAAAAGTTTTATTACTTGCAATAAATATTGTCTCCTTGTTGTCACAATGCACAAACACAAAAGAGGTTGGTTTTATTCCTAATGGAATATTTTCTAAGAAATTTCTCAACCACTCGGTCTCTTTACCAGTTTTCTCCAGAGCAATAAACTCTAACTCCATGGTGGATTTTGCAATTATTGTTTGTTTGGCTGATCTCCAAATCACCGCACCACCATCAAAGGTGAACACATGGTCACCAGTGGATTTAATCTCATTTGAATCTGAGATCCAATTAGCATCACTGTATCCTTCTAATACAGCGGGAAATCCACTATAAACAATATCATAGTTCATGGTACCTCTCAAATATTTCATTAGTCTAGCCAAAGCGGCCCAGTGATCATTATTAGGATTATGTGTATATCTACTCAATCTGCATATAGCATACGCTATGTCAGGTCAAGTGAAATTCATCAAATGCAACAAACTCCCAATAATATGTGCATACTGAGACTAGGCAACATGTTCACCTATATTTTTCTTTAACTGAGTGTTAGCATCATAAGGGGTATTCACAGGTTTGACATCAAAATGTCCAAACTTCTTTAAAAGTTTCTCAACATAATATTCTTGTGATAGTATTATACTATCACACTTCCTTATGACTTTAACACTCAGAATTATAATAGCTTCACTCATGTCTTTCATGTCAAATTTAGATGCAAGAAAACATTTTGTTTGATGCACTATGTCAAGGCTACTACCGAAAATTAGCATGTCATCCACGTATAGACAAATAATCACACATTCATCATTTACTAATTTTGTATATACACATTTATCAACTTCAACAGAAGAAAAACCATCACAAATTAAAGTTTGATCAAACTTTTTATGTCACTGTTTAGGTGCTTGTTTTAGACCATATAAAGATTTGAGAAGCTTATATACTTTATTTTATTGTCCAGCAACTACACACCCTTCAAGTTGTACCATGTAAATTTCTTCTTCTAAATCACCATTTAAAAAGGCTATTTTAACATCCATTTGGTGAATAACCAAATTATGTACAGAGGCTAAAGCAATCAAAACTCGAATAGAAGAAATTCTAGTTATAGGAGCAAAGGTATCAAAAAAGTCAACATTTTGTTTTTGAGTAAAACCTTTTGCTACTAATCTAGCCTTATATTTTTCAATTGATCCGTCGGGGTTATATTTCCTTTTAAAAATCCATTTGCAACTAATTGATTTTGCTCCCGGAGGTAAATCTACTAAAACCCAAGTATTATATTTTGTAATTGAATTAATTTTAGAATTAATGGCTTCTTTCCAAAAAGGTGCAACAGATAAAGAAAAAGCTTCAGAAACAGTTAAGGGGTCATCATCAACAAGATATGTGTAAAATCATTTCCAAAAGAAGATTCTTTTCTTTGTCTTTTACTTCTTCTCAAATTCTCATATAAATCATCAGAAAAATTTTGTACTGGAGCTTCATAAATGTTTTCTAATTTTAAGGAAAAAACATGTTAAAAAAATTCAACATTTTTTATCTCAATTATAGACTTGCAATCAAGCACATCACCTTTTAAAACTAAAAATCTATATGCAACACTATGATCAGCATACCCAATAAACATACAATCAGAAGTCTTAGAGCCTATTTTTCTCTTTTTAGGTTCAGGTAACATCACTTTAGCTAAACACTCCCACACTTTTAAATATTTCAAGTTAGGCTTATAACCCTTCCATAACTCATATGGTGTTTTACCTGTTTTCTTATAGGGAATTCTATTTTGTAAGTGACATGTAGTTAATATGGCTTCACCCCAAAGGTTATTAGGTGCATTAGAACCAATTAAAAGAGCATTCATAATTTCTTTTAAGTTCCTATTTTTCCTTTCAGCTACTCCATTGGATTGAGGAGAGTAAGGGGATGTAATTTCATGAATTATTCCTTCTTTTTTACAAAAGTCATTAAATAAAGTGTATTCACCACCTCTATCTGATCTAACTCTTTTAATTCTTTTATTTAATTGATTCTCTACTTCTGCTTTATATAGTAGAAACATATCAAAGGCCTCATCTTTATTTCTAAGTAAATATACTCTAGTGTACCTAGAAAAATCAGCAATAAAAGTTACATAATATTTTTTACCACCTCTAGTCATAGTTTGTTTTAAGTCTCCTAAATCAGAATGAATTAATTCAAGAACTTCAATTTTTCTTTTTACAGATAAACATGATTTTTTAGTTATTTTTTATTTAACACATAATCACATTTATTTAAACATGTATCACTAAAACCAGAAATTAATCCAAGATATTACATTTTCTTAATATAAACAACACTAACATGTCCTAATCTAGCATGCCACATATCAATAGAGTCAATCATATACGCAAAAGAAGAAGCATTTTCATTAATTTTAGCAATATTGAGTATAAACAATCCCTGATTACAATAACCTTTCCTTACAAGGACATTATTTTTTGTCATCATTCTTTTGTCAGACTCAAAAGATACCTTAACCCCAACCTTTCTTAGCAAGGCCACAAAAATTAAATTCGCCCTTATGCTAGGTATATGAAACACTTCGTTGAGAGCTAAGGTCTTACCAAATGTGAGTTTCAGAAGAACTTTTCCTTTCCCAAGAACTTAAGTTGTTCGAGAATCACCAAGATAAACTTGTTCTTCTCCATCCCCTACAGAATTGTAGGAGGTAAACATATTTATGTTTGCACAGATATGTCTGGTAGCCCTTGAGTCTACCACCCAATCGTTCACATTGGCCATTAATAAGGCTTGAGAAATGACCGCAGCAATTATATCATCTTCGTCGACCAAATTTGCCTTAGGAGGATTGTCATTTCTCTTCCTATGTCTGTATTGAGCTGCCCGATGACCTGGCTTGCCATACACATAATAGTTTCCTCCACTATTTTTGAAAGTGGGATTATTCAATCTTGGCACGTAGTTAAGTTTATTGTAATCAGTCCTTTTGTTGGGTTTATGTTCGTACATTTTCTTATTGACTTGTACCATATTTTCCCTTGAAGCTAATGCTTTTGCCTTTGCAACCTTGATCTCATTTCTGTTCGTGTCCTCAATGATTATGTGGGTGATTAGATCAGTAAGGGACAACTGTTTGTTTTTATGCTTGAGTTGTTGTTTGTAGTCCTTTCAAGTTTGTGGTAATTTTTCAATGAGCAATCCTGCTACGAATTCATCAAGTAAGGTGATGTTCTCAGCCTTCAATTCTTCTAATAGTTTGTGGTATTGGTTGATTTGAGTCTTGATATCAATTTCATCTGTCATCTCCCATCGATAGTAGTTTCCAATGACGAACTTTTGTTTGCCAGCGTACTTAGCAGTGTATTTGAGAGTCATAGACTCCCAAATTTTGTTGCTTTCCTTGTATGAGCAGTAGACATAAAACAATTCGTTAGATAATGTGGTTAGAATTGTGTGCCTACATACCTTATTGCCATAAGTCCAATCGTCAAGTTTTTTTTGATCAGCAGATGTGTCAGGTATTTGATCCGTGAGTGCATTAGCGACGTCGTGCATGTCTAGAACAGAGTAGACACGCTCGTGCCATCTTTTGAAATTTTGTCCTCTGAACATTTCGATCTTGGAAACATCTGGGAATGGTTTGGCGTATGTAACTGCAGCAACAACAGGAGGCAGGTTTTGTGGGGTAGCATTGTCGGACCCATTGTTGGCTGAGAGAGTGGCGTGTTGTGGTTTCATAATCCTTGAGATTGTTGTCAATTGTACCTGAAATGAAATAGCAAAATCGTGAAGTCTGTAGCGTGGTAAGCACTACCCTTAAGGATTATTTCGGTAAAAATGAAAATCCCCCATGGTATAGCAGACTCTTCCTGTTTGACAGGGATTCAAGAACTACAAGAGATTTTTAATAGTGAGTAACCCAGACGTAGAGGAGGAGAAAGTGAAGGAGTACAGAAGAGAGAAGCAGAAAACAGTGTATATAAAACCACAGACAGTAAACAGTATTTAAAGAAAGTAAAAAAAAAGTTGTTTAGGAAATATGATCGTTGGTTTAGTAACGTTGGAAAATGGATCTGCTTGTTGAAAACTAATTTATCCGTTAGAAACTAATTGGAACGTTAAAACAGATTTGCCTGTTTGGGAAGACTAAGTCAAATACGACTAAGTCAATTTTGACTTCTTCAAAAACCTCATTTTTCAGGTAAGCTCAAAAAATTAATTAAATATTTGACAAAAGATTTGGGCTTCATGATATCACGCGTAGGGGGGGCAAATCGATAATTTGCACTAGCCGTGAGCTTTTCATCCCAATTTTGTGCGCGCGAGCCCGCCACCTTATTTGTTTCTTACAAAGCCCAAAACACATTGATGGGATTTAATTATAATTAAATGTTTTAACCCAAGTGTAGGTTGTCTCAAGTAATAAAGTCTCGGGAGTCCGAGGTCGATCCACAGGGAATTGATGAAGGGAAACTAATTAATTGAGGTAAAGAGAGTATTTGTCACAAAATTTAAGATGATTTAAGTTGTTCACAATGAAAAAGATTTGCTTGGGTTAGGAGATTCACTCTTAATAATAAATTAAGAATAAGATTATTTCATTTTATAACTCAATTGAAATTATGCATATTGAAAATTCCAATCTAAGATTTAGCATTCAAAGTTCAATCATGTAATTATATTATGATTCCAATAATTATTGACTAATACTTGTAAATCGTCAAAAGCATCCAATGTGCCAATCCTATTGTCTACAATGGATCAAGATATTCATTATACAAGAATAGTATTTAAATTAATTGGAAACAACATATAATACATATAAAAGTCACATAAAAATATATCATTTAAAGCACAAGAAAGAAATAAATCTAACCTCAATTTATTATTAAAAGCTTCACTCTTTCACCCAAGCTAGATGGAAATTAATTACACATGAGAAAGAAGAAAATAAAAGAAAAGAAAAAGAACAAAACGGAACAACAGAGAGAGAAATTTCTCTCCCCTACAAGACCCCCTACCGGGTCATCCGAATTTATAGAAAATTTGAGGTTATTGTGCATATGCACAAGAACCCTGCATAATTTTCACGTGATGCTACAAGATTACAAGATCGCTACAAGAATCGCTACAAGAATGCTTCTTTGATAATTTCGTGATGCTACAAGGATGCTTTGATGGCTATGCGCTACAAAAGATTTCTGATCTGCCAAGCTTATGCGTCATCTTGATGTCATCTTGACGTCGTCTACAAGAATCATTCAAGGTTCTGTTTTTTTTTTTTTTTTTTTTTTTTTTAGAAAATCTTTTATGCAATCACATCCATTCTTCGATCCTTTGCATTTACCTAGTAAAAATACATAAAAATACATAATTACAACACAATTTAAAATACTAAAAATATAACAAAACTCAAGAACAAACCCAATTAAAAAGATTAAAAAGAATGAAAAACACACATGATGAACCGTAAAAATTGTAAGTTTTGCAGGTTCATCACACCCCCACACTTGAGCTTTTGCACTCCCGGGCAAAATATATAAGACCAAAGCTAGAAATAACACTGAACTAAAAAGCTAAAAACTTAAAAGATTTAATGAAACAAGAAGAGCAACTAGTCATTCAAGGGAACAAAGCATTTTTTTTTTTTTTAATATTTCTTCACATCTCAAACCATCAAACAAGGAAACTTCAGTTAAAAAGAATGAATCAAGAATGAAAGATCCTCACAGGATTTACTCTCAATCCCTCTAGTGTTTAAAATGGTAGATATTTCACTCGATTCAACCCATGAAAAATTGCACTACCATAAGCTTGCTTATCTTCTACTTCTCCACTACTCGTAAACACATGCACATAAAAATCAAGAGGACTTTATTCAAGGTTGTAACAGGGTCATGGTAAAGGAAAATGGATAATATGGACATGAGAAGATAAATACCAAAGAGAATAAAAGAGCATTATGGTACAGTTAGAGTGGAAAAGATATTTGAGAATATTCATCAATAAGGACAATGACCAATATCTAACTAATATTTTGTTGAAGATTAATCCCTAAATTGATGAGTTGAATTCATTTTTAGGCATAAATCTTCTCCTTCTCTTCCTGTTATTTCCAAGCATCTATCTTTATTGTAAATATGGATATGTCACATAGTGTATCAAATGGTCGTTTTTTCTTTTTTTTTTTTTTTTTTACACACACACGTACACCCCCACACTTGTTTAAGAACAAAGTCAATGCTCTCTTATTCCCTAAGGTCAGGTAAAAATATTTTTTATTTTTTTTAGGGCACGTAATAAGCTAAAAACAAGAACTGGCCAAGTAGGCTCAAAGAGGTTATACAAGGAAAAATATACAAGGATGGCTATTTGGTCAAAGTAGCTATTTTAAAATGCCTCAATCATATTTATGTATGCATGTGAAAATGTAGCCTCAAAAAGAATCAAAGCAAGTTCTAGAGTAACAATTTCACGAGTGAAAATCACACAAGAAAAGAAGAGAATGGTACAAGTGTTCAATCCATTCATCAATAGGCTCAAAATCTCACAGGCATATTTCTATCATTCTCAATTCACCAATTTAACATTCAAATCCAAGCATGTGATTTTTAAGAAAGAAGAAAATTTATGCTATGACCCAAGATATGCTTTTTGCTACTTCTAAAACATTTTTTTTTCTCAATTATGATGCGTCTCAAGAGTAAAATTACCTTAAGGGCAAAATTACTCCTTACTCGGCCAATATTTATTGGTTTAGCAAGTTCATGAAAATCATATCATACTTCCCTAATTTTTTTTTTAAAAAATAATCCTTCCCCCCAACTAGATCACAACATTATCCACAATGTTAAAATATAGATGAGTAAGGATAGAAAATAGTACCTGTTGGAGAAATCCGACGCAAATTTAAATAGAAACAAAGTACCAAAGATAAAGAAAAGTTGTAGATGACGTATCAAATCTAGCTTGCGTTTCATGTTGCTTCCTTCACTGTTTCCTTCTATTTTTTTTTCTTTTTTTTTTTAATTTTTTTGTTGGCCGACACTATTTATATCCCCATACAAAGGCTCCGAAATCTGGGAGGCACTTAAGCCGACTCAATAAAAATACAAACAAAATACTAAAAACTTACCTTAGCTTTGATAGACAGAATCTTCTACCAAAGTCTTGACTACATCTGGATCTTTTAACTCAAGTTATGGCTTCAATACGACCATTTACCTTCCTCCAATTTAATTTCATGAGAACAGTATTGTGGGATCTACCACATTTTTTATCGGAAAACTCCAACCTTTATTAAACAACTTCTTAAACTTTGGATGCCATCCCCGAGTGTCATAACCCTGAGTTAAATAAAAGTTAGTGCAATTATCAAATACATTAGATGGATTACTAATAAAATTAAACTCAGAATTAACAAGAAGATTCTTATGGGGATCATAATCAAAGGTTGTAGAAAGTCTCTTCTCCATGATTGAGTCAATCATGTATGTTTGGTGACCCTTGTCTTTATTTTCTGGCTTAACAGGATTCTTTGTCACCTCAGGTTCCTTGGGTAACTCGACATCACTACTATCTTGATTCTTTTTCATATCTTCTAACTCATTCACACTTAAGAAGTTCATCATTATGGATACTTGGCTCTCTATCTCCTTACTTTCTTCAACAACATCTTTGGGATTTAGTTGAGGTTGAGAAGAAAATTTTTCTTTTTCGTGAATGGTGAATGCAGAAGCAAGTTTAGCAAGAGTGTCTTTTATGTCAATCATGGTTTGAGTGGTTTGTTTATTGATGACCTCTTGCTTTTCTATGAATGCATGCAAAGTTTCTTCAAGATTTTTCCAATATGATGGGACATAAGGTGCATATCCTTGAGAATTTTGAGAATCCTGTTGTACTTGAGGAGGTGGTGGTTGCATGAATTGTGTCTGAGTATTATTTCTCCAAAAATTTAGGTGATTTCTCCATCCCGAATTATAAGAATTTGAAAAAGAAGAGGTGAATGGCTTTTTAAAATTGTTCATCAGCATTTACTTGCTCATGCACAACTTCTTTAAAAACAGAATGTTAGGACATTCATGTGTTGAGTGTCCTAAATCATCACAAATACCACAAATTTTTTCATTTTGCACAGATTTGACTTCTTTTGTTTTTCTTAATTCCATGGCTTCAACCTTTCTAGTCAAACTAAGCATACCTTGCATTTAGATCTTCTTCTTGACTAAGATGGTATTTTTCTTTTCCTGCATTTGTAAGGTTATATCTAATTGAATTTTCGTAAGGATTAGTTTCACGCCAAGATTGAGAATTTTCAAATGGCCGCTTCTAAATAATCTAAAGCTTCATCGTGTTCTTTATCAAGAAACTCACGATTCTGCACATTGTTTCCAAAAATTGTTTGGTTTCGGTGTTAAACCTTCATAAAAGAAGCTTATAGTTCGCCATTTTTCAAAACCATGATGGCAAGAATTTAACAAATCTTTAAAACGTTCCCAACTTTGAAAATATGCTTCATTTGAATTTTGGAAAAATTTTTGGATTTGTCTTTTCAAAGCATTAGTTTTATGTGTTGGAAAAAATTTCTTTAAAAACTCACTTTGCATTTTTAACTTGCCACGTACATTGATCTTGGTTTCAAAGATTAAAGCCAAGTTTTTGCCTTATCTTTCAAAGAAAAGAAAACAATTTAAGTTTAACAATTTCTTCAAATGCATTTTGATCATTGAAAGCCATACAAACTTCTTCAAATTCTTTTAGATGTAAATATGGCTTTCATTTTCTAAACCATGAAAATTGAAGAAAGAAAAAATCATACCCGGCTTAAATCTAAAATTATTAAGCATTAAGTGGAAAGATAAAACATGAAGGACTAGAATTTCTAGGTGGTTGCAAATATCGCACGATAGTTCTCAATGGTTGATTTCCTTGTTCATCATGTATACTTTCATTTTCACCGTTGTGTTTGATTATCATGTTCAACATGTGCAATGACTTTCAAATTCAAATTGTGTTAATTGTGTGTGATTGTGATTCAAATAAATCAATATATAAATGACTTGGATTAATTTTAATCAAACGTCCGAAATTTGAATCACGATACCAGTTAAGCGTAAATAAGTGACATAAAATAAAAATAAAAATAAAAATAATATACAAGTAAAGCAGATACACCTAGTAGTTAAATATTAAGTAGGATGTGGTATAAACCACCACCCAAAAGTAAAAAAAATAAAAATGACAATTTAAAAGTTAGATAAGTTAGATTGAGAAAAATAAATGAATTTAAAAGTTAGATTGCGAGAAAAAGTAAATGACAAATTTAAAAGTTAGATTGCAGAAAAGTAAATAGACGAGAATTTAAAAGGAGAATTACCCCACTGAGTTAGTGCGTAAAAATAAAAGGGAGAATTAACCCCACCGAGTCAATATATACAAAAGGTAAAAAAAAAATTTTTTTACTATTTACTATTTACTATTTACTATTTACTATTTACTATATACTATTTACTATATACTATTTACTATATAATGTATATATATTACTATTTATATATATATATATATATATATATATATTTATATATAATAATAATACTAGTTAGTATATTAATAGATAGATAAAAAAAATGAAAAGAGTAGAGGAAGAATATACCCACAAAAGTTTATTTACGAAAAGAGAACCTCAATATATTAGAACTTCAAATCAAGTCCGTAATCGCTAAAAAACTTGATGGGATTTAATTATAATTAAATGTTTTAACCCAGTGTAGTGTAGGTTGTCTCAAGTAATAAAGTCTCGAGTCAAGTCGATCCACAGAGAATTGATGAAGGAAACTAATTAATTGAGGTAAAGAAAAGTATTTGTCACAAAATTTAAGATGATTTAAGTTGTTCACAATGAAAAAGATTTCTTGGGTTAGAGATTCACTCTTAATAATAAATTAAGAATAAGATTATTTCATTTTATAACTCAATTGAAATTATGATATTGAAAATTCCAATCGGAAGATTTAGCGTTCAAAGTTGAATCATGTAATTATATTATGATTCCAATAATTATTGACTAATACTTGAAATCGTCAAAAGATCCAATGTCAATCCTATTGTTTACAATGGATCAAGATATTCATTATACAAGAATAGTATTTAAATTAATTGGAAACAACATATAATACATATAAAAGTCACATAAAAATATATCATTTAAAGCACAAGAAAGAAATAAATCTAACCTCAATTTATTATTAAAAGCTTCACTCTTTTCACCCAAGCTAGATGGAAATTAATTACACACGTGAGAAAGAAGAAAATAAAAGAAAAGAAAAAGAACAAAACGGAACAACAGAGAGAGAATTTCTCTCCCCCACAAGCACCCTCCTACCGGGTCATCAAATTTATAGAAAATTTGAGGTTATCGTGCATATGCACAACCTGAATCACATGCGATAATTTTCACGTGATGCTATTGCTTCGCTATAAAGATCTTCTGATAAGAATCGCTACAAGACTTTCGATGCTACTTCTGATAATTTACATGATCTTCTGATCTTCTACATGGCTTATTCTGATCTTTCTGATGCTACTTACGTCATCTTTTTGGTACAAGAATCACATACAGTCTGAGCATTTTTTTTTTTTTTTTTTTTAGAAAATCTTTTATGCAATCACATCCATTCTTCGATCCTTTGCATTTACCTAAAAAATACATAAAAATACATAATTACAACACAATTTAAAATACTAAAAATATAACAAAACTCAAGAACAAACCCAATTAAAAAGATTAAAAAGAATGAAAAACACACACAATGAACCGTAAAAATTGTAAGTTTTGCAGGTTCATCACACATGTTGAGATATAAACTTTTCCAAAGACTTACTTCCAACCAATGTGAAACTTATTCTTTTGAAAATATATTTTTCACAACAAGATGATAGTTTTTTATGATGAGTGAGTTTAGTGTAACTCATTCATCATCTCTCTCTAATTTTTTCTCTCTGTGTATAAATATGACGTGGTGCATCTTGTATACACACAAGAATATCTCTATTAATTGATGTGCACATGTAACGTGTTAAACTAGTAAGTTGACACTCATTGTTGACACTTTGATATTGTTGTCCAGCTAGATAAATGGAACGATGTTGATGGCATGAGGGTTTGAAAACCCAACAACTCATCATCCTTCCATACAAAAGTAGTGTGTTTCCACACCTAAGAAGGGTAAAAAAACCCTAGGTGAAATATTTTCCACCCCCCAAACCACCTACTATTTTCTTTCCAATTCGTGAATCCTAAGGTAAAAAATCTTCTATACTCACATTTCTTTCCCCCAATTCGTGAATACTTTGGTAAATTTTTGTGCAATTTTAGTTGTTGTACAACTTGGTTTCTAAAAGCATTCAAGGAACTTTATGAGGTAAGTAGCTTAATTCCTTATCAATAGGCCTTTCTTTTATCAAAAAATTCCCTATATGTGGGCCCAAAGATAATGTTTGAGAATAAAAAAAATTGTCTTAAACAATGATGTGTGTGGTCCCTTTGTGCATGTGTTGGTTGGTTGAGTGTGAACCAAGTGCTTATGTGGTCCCTGTGTGCATGTGTTGATTGGATAACTATGGATCCTGTGTGTGTAAAATAATGGTTGTGTTAGTGAATGTGGTGTCTAAGTGCTTGTGTTGTCCCTTTGTGCAAGTTCCTTTTTGGTAAAATATTCATGTTTGATGTATATGTTATTGGTAAAATATGAATGTTAGATTTGTGTGATGATTGGTCATTCTTATTTACAGATAACTAAATACATTCTACCTATATTTCATCATGGGGTTTTGTTTGATAAAGACCACAGGGTCGCTAAGTTATATACATGGAAAAGTGAATTACTTGTCTAGGATGGATGTGGATTTGGTGAATCTATTTGATTTACAAAATATATTTAAGGATTTTAGATATTATCCTATAAAACTATGTTTTGGGCAGTGCCTGGTCACCTTGACCTTGAATTAGGATTAAGGATTATAAATGGAGGTAGTGACAATAATGGAATGTGTGAGGCTGCTTTAAGTAATAGGTATGAGAATAAGATGCATATTTACTTTGAGCATCCTATAGCAGAAACTTGAAGTTATAGAAATTGATGATGACAATGATGGGTCGGTGTGTGAGTTAGAAAATGAGAAAGCTACTAGTGAGGTAGGAGAAAATGAGGATAGTGGGTAGGGAAATGACAAACCTGATTGTGAGGTTCATGAGGGCAATGTGTAGGGAAATAGCAAACCTAATAGTGAGGTACATGAGGGCAATGGGCAAGGAAATGACATACCTCTCATGGAGTTCATGAGGATAGGGATTCCTCTCATGATGATTATGAGAGTACAGAGAATTCACTATATAGGCCTCCTTCACCATGTGAAGAAGACCAAGATTAGGAAGAGGTTGATGTAGATGCTAGGCCTAAAAAGAAGAAGAAGATAGGAAAAAAAAGCACTAAAGAAGAAGGTTAGAAAAAAAATCTACAACAAAGAAAAAGTCTGGAAAAGCCATGCACCAAAGAAAAAATCAGTTTGATGAAGGCTTGGTTAGAGAGTTGTCACTAAGTTTCAAACAGCAAAGGTATCAACATGTATCCGAAGAACTGTACACTTCTGTCTTAACTGATGATGAAGTTAATTCTTCTAGGCCTAGATATCCACATTTTAATGAGGGAGTAGAATTTAGACAAGTTCACTTGGAGCTTGGGATGAAGTCTGTGAATAAGGGTGAAAATGGGTTGGGCTAGACTAGACTTTGTCTAAATAAGCCTAGGTCTATTTTGTAATGTGTTGACATGAGTCTGACCTGTTACCCATCATAGGCTTTTTTTTAGGCTCGACCTGACCTATTTATGAAATCATACAAGTTTGGCTTGACCAAAAAGCCTGTTTAAAAGTCTTCATGTAATGAAGGCTTTCATATAGGTTAAGAAACTTTAACATTTTATTTTTTAAATAAGTATAACCTTGACAAAAATTATTATATTTTATAGACAAAAATTATTATATTTTATAAACAAAATATTATACTAATATATAATTAGTAAATTATGTAAATTATTAATTTTATATATATATTATATAATTATATATATTATTATATATATATATATATATATATATATATATATATAATATATATATATATATATATATTAAAGAAATAAGTTTGCCTGGTAGCAAATAGGCTTTTTCAAAAGCCTAAGTCTTAGCCTACATAGTTAAATAAGCCTCTCAAAAAGCTTAAACTTGACTTATTTGCTAAATAGGTTACGCATATGTAGATAGAAAATAAGTTAGGGCATAGGCCCTTAATAGGTCACTTGACTTATTCCCACCCCTATTTGTGGATTTGGAGCAATTTAAGAATGTTGTGAAGGACTACAACTTAGCTCTTGGAAGGCAATTCACATGGCTAAAAATTGACAAATTCAGGACTAGGGCCCAATGTAGCAATAAGGGATGTGAATGGATGATTTATTGTTGGTGGAACAGTAAATCTAAAAGCTTTCAAGTGAAAACCTATAAATCTGAACATTCTTGTTACAGGGTTTTTCAAAATAAGCATGCCACCAGGAGTTGGGCTGCAAAAAAGTTGGAGAAGAGGCTTATGACTCAACTAACCATAAAATATTCAGAAACATTTGACCACATGAAAGAAGACTATATGGTGTACCTAAATGACAATAAGATATCCAAGTCACTTAAGAGAGCCAGACAAGTTGTTGAAGACTCTAAGAGGGAGCAATATGACAAGATGTGGGGACTGCTTTGTAAAGTTGTGAAAAGTAACCCAAGGAGCACTACTAAGATGGATGTCATAACCTACCCTGAGTCCCCACCACTATTTGACAAGGTTTATATTTGTCTTTGATGCTTGCAAGAAAAGGTTCAAAGCTAGATGTAAGCCTATGATTGACCTAGATGGATACTTCTTGAAGGGTTATTATGGAGGTCAACTCCTATCTACAGTGGGACAAGATTGAAACAACTAGTTTTATGTTATTGCACATGTTGTGGTTGATAGTGAGACCAATGACAATTAGAAGTGATTCTTAACCATTCTATAAGAAGACTTGGGAGACCATGTTGTTTTTTGTTAGAATTTTGTGTCAGATAAGCAAAAGGTAAATCCTAAACCATAATATCTATACTATTTTTTTGTTGTTGCTTTTATATATTGAATTTTTTACATCACTGTTTGTCTTATATAAGGTTTATTTCTTATCTTGAAGGAAGTGATGCTTGGTGCAAACCACATAAACTATGTGATGCATATACAGAAGAACTTCATCAAGTAATGAAAGGATAATGAAATCAGGCACATTGTTTAGGAATGTGCCAGATGCACAACTGTACCCAAATCATGCATGTAGAGGTTAAAAGGGATTAATGAGAGGCCTTGAGCTTACCTCAATAGGTTGGACCCTACAACATAGGTGAAAGCTGATTATAATCACTGGCCAAAGTTTGATAACATCACTAACAATAATTGTGAGGTATGGAATGCCAAAATTTTGAAGTATAGGTCCAAACCTATTCTGTCCATATATGAGGAGCTAAGGTGCTACCTAATAAGGAGGATGGCCGCACACAAAAGTTTTTAGGGTCATATAGAGGATGCATAACACTTGTACAACAAACAAAACTTGAGAAGTTAAAACTTAAAAGCAATAGATGGACTCCAACATAGACTGGTGATCCAAACAATGACAAATTTGAAGTGCATAGACATGGTACCAAGTTAGAAGTGAATCTGACCCAACATACCTACATATGCAACTACTGGTAGCTAATAAGATTGCCTTGCAAATGTGTAATTGCTACAATTGCATTTAAGAATGAAAGACCTAAGATTTATGTCCACCAATTGCTTACCATGGATGCCTTAAATGCCATCTATGAACACTTTACTTAGTCAATCAACAACCAGCAGTACTAGGCCACAAGTTATAAGCCTCAATCTATTCTACCAAAGATCAAAAGGCCTATTGGCCATCCAAAGAAGCATAAGAAGAAGGATGCTAATAAAGCAATCTCATCTAGTCACAAACTGTAAAAAACATATGAAGTGAAGTGCTCAAAGTGTAGTGGAGCTGGCTATTACTACAAAACATATAAAGGAGCACCCTTGCCTAGGAAGCCGACAAAGCCTAAGAAGAAGAAAGCCACTACGTCCCAGCCACAGGATCAAGAAGGAATACTTCTAACACATTCATATCCTTAACTTGAAAACTAATCATAGGTAACCACTCCAATTAATATGGTTAAAATTTTGATGTGTTTTGCATATGGTTAATTTCTTTTGTATTTTGCAGCCTTAGTAAGGCAATGCACCAGTTAGCTACAACAAATTTAGCTACTCCATCAGTGAATAATGGACCAAATTTGTCCTTATTATAGCACTCTTCATATGTTTTTTTAATTACTTTTATTGTTTTATACTTAATTTTGATTTGGTTTGGTTTGGTTTCTTTGGTTTGGTCATTACTGACCTAATTTTGATTTGCTATAATTTGTTTTTAGCCTGAGGAAGGTTGGGAAAGCCCCACACCTATAAGCCCTACCCCTTGTCAACCTTGGACCACCTTTTGGTCTAACGTTTAATGATGAACCAATTCAATCCCTTTTGTGTTTTGTTGTTTATAGTTTTGTTTGTTTATTTAGGAGTTATGATTAAGTTAATAATTTGTTTTCAACCTTAGCATAGTAGTAAAAGCAAGTCACCTATCAATATTGAACCTCTTTAGGAAGAGCCAATTAACCTTGTGAATACTTATTCTGTTGAATTCTTATTATGCAAGTCACTTGTGGTTCTTTTACTTAACATAATAATGTGTTTTCTTTTTTTAATCTAGAAGTGAAAGCCCTCCCTCACCCAGCAGTTAGACCACCACCACCACTAGGAGTCCCTACACCTCTACCTGTTAGACCACCACTTAGTGGAATGAGGCTATGTGACCCACCATATAGGCCATCAGGTCTTATTCCACCATGTGTAAGGAGGCGACCACCCAAGTTACCACTTAATAAGAAACTTGCCTCCAAGTAAGAGGGTGCTAGCCCCTTTAAACCCTGCAAATTAACCTTAACCAACCATTGTAGAAACTAAAGAAAGATCAACATATGAAGTGGTTTCTATTAAGATAATAGCAAAAACAAGCAGTGACACAACTTCAAGACTATTTGTCATGATCGTAATCGCAATAGAATAGCAACTAAATATGAAAATTAGGATTTATCACCAATTTTTATTTTTTATTGGAAACAATTGAAAAACCTAAGAAAAAACAGTTTACATTACAAAAATCAGATTCAGTAGTCTAATTATGCATAGGGAACGATGAAGATTTAACCACACTGCACCCCTGATACATTCATCCTAAAATGATTACCCTAAGTTAACTATGTGAATTATTAATAATCCTTAAATATTTATTTTACCCCTTAAAAATACTAAATTAAGAAAAAAATAATTTTAGCTTGACTTTCGCTTCTATGTATTCTTTGGTGCAATGAAGAACCCAAAGTCACATAATTTTTTAAAATATACTTGTGTGTTAGTTAATTTTAATTATTTAAAAAATGACAATTTATTTTATTTGAAAAAAATCAATTTAATTTTGATTTAAAAAATTTGAATCAACAAACCATTATAACTCAGCTAATTCTTTTAATTTTAAAAAATGAAGCTCAACGTCACGTTAGAAGTGTCATCTAAGAATTATCAAACAATTACAATTCAAATAACTTTTTTATAACTTTTTTTATTTTTTAAAAATAAATTTAAATTTTTTCGAAAGAAACACATGAACTAATATGAAAACAAGCACATAACAGATAAGATTACTAAGTTAGCCATATAAATGAACCAGGAAGGTACATATTAAATTTTTAACTCAAGGCCTCAAGCGTTGTAAGCCACTTGTACCAATAAATAAATAAATAAATAATCTAAGCAATTAAACAA
The DNA here is from genome assembly GCA_029884605.1 of Ormosia emarginata. Taxonomy (NCBI): domain Eukaryota; kingdom Viridiplantae; phylum Streptophyta; class Magnoliopsida; order Fabales; family Fabaceae; genus Ormosia; species Ormosia emarginata. The sequence continues at coordinate 1,685,479 of JAQQTP010000080.1, read as the reverse complement.
GCAATTCAAATTTCAAACATCAATAAAAAAAAAAAGTGTCACGACACTAGATATTTCACAAAACCCAATCCAATCGTTCCAAAAAGTCTATATGGGTATAAATCGTTGTTGTTTCATGCTAATCAAAATTTCATCCAATTACTTGGCCTCAGTGAAATAGACAAAGGAAGGGTTTAACAAGATACCTACAGCTTTTTGCAGTGCGAGTAAAGTGGAGGTTGATAAAGAAATCCCAGGCGTGTAGCCTTGTCTTTGCCCTTTTCTTTGAGATTTGCCTTCTTGTTTTTTTATTTAAACTCTAGTATTCCTATACTACAGCGGTTGCTCCTTTTCTTGCATGTTTTAAGATCTTGTCTCTTTATCGTGTTATTGTGTGTGTCCTTGAGAATAGAAAAGTGTGCTATTTATAGATAATTATTAAAAATTTTAATTTTTATGTAAAGATCAATTTATTAAATGACAATTGATAGTAAGATATCTCAACAAAATTAATCTCTTAAATTATCATATGATTTATTTCCATCTAATTTTTAATTTATTTTAAAAAAAAAATCAAAACATAGTCCTTCATTAAAAATACATTTCCTTTTTTTTGTACTTTCTTTCTTGATTAAGTATTCAAAATTTCTCAATTTCAATTTTTTATTTTTCAATCTTGAATTTTTTTAAAGAATATCATATTATGATTCCTCATTAAAAATACATTTCTTAATTTCAATTTTTTCTTTTTAAATTTTGAACTTATTTTTTAAGAACATTAAATCACGATTTCTTATTAAAAACATATTGTCTTTTTTCTTGTTTTTTTTTTTTTTGTAACTTTCCACTTAAATAACGTTTATTTTTTATTTTTCATTGAGTATGAAAGTTTTTATTGTATCAAGAATTAGACTTGAATGAGATGATCATAACTTGGCAGTTGAGCTTTGAGAAGTGAGAATTAAACTACTTTATTTCCTCTCTATCTTTTCTATCTTTTGTTCAAATTTTAGATTTTTTTTAAAATTAGAATGACCTGATCAAAATAGACTGTTCACACTTCAAAAACCAAAGCGATCATTGAACCGTAAAATAATACATTCACAGTCCAATTGCTCAATCATTGTCAGACTGGAAGACATGCATATATATATATATATATATATATATATATATATATTTTATATATATATATATATATATATATATATAAATGTTGAATTGAATCTTACATGAATGGTCAAGATTAAAACATAAATACGTGTGACTTTTTAAGTGGTCGCAATGGCTTTTATATATATATATATATATATATATATATAGGATCTTCTTTCAAGCGAGAGGAGTTTTATTGTGAGAGGTGACATGAGTAAATGTTAACCAATTGGATCTTATATGAATTGGTCGAATTAAAATATAAATTGTTAAGTGGTCGCATGAACCTTTAAGCTTTTTTTAATCTAACAAATGATGGTTGTAATTCAAAGATTTACTCTCTCATCCTCTCACAATAAAAACTACTCTCACTAGATATCTTTATATATATATATATATATATATATATATATATATATATATATAAAAGTAACCATGATATCTTTTTATATCATTATCAATAAATTTTATAAACATAACAACAATTATTTTAAATATTTTTTCAGTAACTTAAATCTAACACATTATATAAAAATTAAAAAAATTTGTTGCATGTTTGATGTTTTTAAGTAATATATTATATAGTATACTCAATAGAAACAAGGAAAACTTTGGTTTAGTGGCACAATACAATGCCTCTTTCCAAAGGCTCACAGGTTTGACACCTACATCCTTCACAGAACCGTTTCTTTTTTTTTTATTTTATACATATTATGTTTCATCATGATTTTTTTTTTTAATTCTTCATTGGTCTAATGATATAACGAGCTCGGTTTTAGACTGTCAATATATCATGATTTTTTTTTTTATTTCTGTTGAAATCAGGATTGAATATTTGTTGCGCACTGCTGAAGCGGAAGTTACAGGATTACTCTTCCCAGTTCTCTTATTCAAGTTCCAGGTATCATGCCAGGATCCTGAGCCCTTCGCCCTCGTGATTATGGTGACAGAAGCTGGAACTTAGATTTGTTCTACATTTGGTTTCATATGCTTTGTCTAAGGTGTATTTAAGGAGTTCTATTGTGTAATAGTGTGCTTCTGTCTGTTACTGTTTGGGCTGGGCCAGGGCATGGTTTGTTCCCGATTTTATGAATAGACGGCCTTTGCGGCTAGCTAGTAACTTAAGACCAATATATATATATATATATATATAAACTTACATTTAATTTTATATATTTTATTTTATTTTTATATTATCATTTATTTATATTGTAGTTATAAGATCATAATAAAATGAAATGTATAAAATTAAGTATAATTTTTTTTACTTATCTTAAATATAAATGTATCTTTTATATATATATATATATAATTAAGAAAATTTTTATTGTGAGAAGATGAGATGAGTAAATCTTGATATATAATTATACATAAATGGTTAAGATTAAAAGTTCTTAAAAGTCATGTGACCATTTAAAAAGTCACATATATTTATGATCTAATTTTGATTCATTCGTAGATCCAATAGTCAAGATTATTTATCCAAAATTCCACCAAATATGTTTCCTATATATATATATATATATATATATATATATATAAACAATATCATAATTTTTAAATTTAATTATAATTATAAATACAATCTCGTATTCGCTTCAACCAAAATACGTCTAACTTTATTCTTCACATAAAATCATTTTGTATCAAAAATACTACTGATCATATAACGTAATTTGATATCTCTTTCATATCAACATACGAAATGTCTATTCTAATTAATATACATAAAATATTTTCCTTGTAAGTACAAGGCACAAATTATCGACATGCCCCTTTGGTAGAATACACGGGTGATAGTATGAAAATTTTCTATCTTATATCACACAAAAAAAAAAGTCTTGAGCCCAACAATATACACATCCAAACCTGATGGCTTTAGCATACATTTTTTTTTGGGTACAAGGCTTTAGCATACATTACTCTATTAATTAACAACGCATACATCCAGCACAAGCCAACTTAGTTTATGAACCATATACTAATTCTGAGTTACTTTCAAATGTAATCAATTATGCATAAACAAAATTATTTTTTACACTTATCCAATCTCATTCACCATAACATACGGATCATGCTCAAAACACAACAAATGATCTTTACAACAGACATTGTAACTTGCAAAGCAAGTGGTGCATGTTCTCCACGCTGCAACAACACAAGGTCCATCCACAAACTACCTGCATGGAATTGCATACATATCATAATTATTTATCACAAATGAACAGCAAATACAAGATGCATGTAATATATGCGCAAAAAAAAAAACATATGGTCACTTAAATTGACTTATATGATGTTACCTAAAATGATCATGTCTCATTTTACTTGGGCTGTTCTTGTTGCATACTAGGCCATAACTTCCCACCATTAGGATGAACAACAACTGATAATTAATTTAAATGATTATATTCAACAAACACAACCCTAAAAAACCTGCGTAAACACTCCCCCATATTGAGGGAAAATTGGTACTTGCAGAATCTGTTGGTAAACCGAAACTCCAGAATAATGGGGGAAAATTGGAATTCCTTGGCTAAGGGGACTATAACCTGATGTAAAAGTATTAGGAGCTGCAATCGAAGCTGTGCGCATAAAAACATATGCACCAGACGCATAGTTCATCATATTCTGTACCAACAAGAATTAAAAACGTAACTAATTTTGTTTCCTTAAAAAAGATACCAACACACAATCATCACATGAGCTGAGATGTATAAATTCCATTTGACAATACATTATCAAACTCGATTTGATGATTAATAGCTCTGCCTTGTGCTTGATTCTGCAACATATTTAAGTTTTGATTTTTAATCTGTTAAAAAGAATGATTAGTATTTAATTATTTAATCATTCAAAATCTCAAACATAACATAATAAAATCCCAACTACAAACAAATATATTTTGGATTAGGTAGTTCTTAACAGTGTCCTTGACAGAATTTTATGTTGAACAACCCACTTTCTTACACTTCCTTTTGCATTCATCACCCGCCTTATCTTCCACAATCTACCAAAATAATTGAACATAGATGCTTAATTAACTGAACCCTGAATTTGAATCCCAATTACGACATAAACTATTCACATTTTACTCATACCCTCTCCTTTCGATTTAAAGTATGGATTGAAGTGGTCTGCCTTGCAGGATTCTCCCTTAATGAAACCTCGTCTTGCAAATAAGAGAAACACATATGTGAATAAATTATGAAACAAAAAGTACAATTATTTAAGTATAACTTTAAAAAATGAGCAAATTACTTTGTTAACTTCACTAGTGTTGCCATCAAAATCTGCATCTGAACTATCATCCTTAACAATAGAGTCTCGACCTCCATTCAGTAGATCAGGATATTTTCGAATTATATGGCCAATTCTATGGCAATTCAAACACCGTCTATTCTTCCTACTATACTTATTCTTACTCGGAGCACCCTTCGTCTTAACCATGGTGGGATCATCAACCACTGTTGCACCTGTATTTTACGTTGCTACGTGGATCACGCCATTTCTATAACTTAACAGGTAGCTTGAAAATTTCATCTCTTACCATTTTGAAATCATCTATGTTTTTGGCAGCAAAATGGCATAGCTTGTTACATTCAGCTGATAATGAACCAAACCGCAAAGTGAGCATTTTCTCCGCATCACTTTCCTCTGCTGGAGTTGACGAGATGTAGTCAAACTTAGCAAACTTTGTCAAGCATTTGCAAATTAAACTACAAGGTATTAAATCCATGTGATCGTGCTTCAGTGCACAAAATATATGACAACAAGGGATACCCCTTGTTTCAAATAGCCCACAATCACATAAAAAATTACAATCAACTTTATCATACATCACAATATACAGACTCCTGGGACTTCTAAATCTATTCATTTTGAAATTCACATTGTTACCAGTTTCTCCTCGCTCAATGACATTTAAAGCACCAACATCTTCACTCTCATTTTTTACTTCTTTAAATATCTCCCTTGTGAAAGTTTTGGAAGCCCAAAGCTCATATTTGGGTAGAAAAGTTGTCTACACGGGATTAGAATACATAGCACTAAAATCAGCCATGAGCTCATTATTTCTATATTCCTTCAAAGCTCATTCAAAATTATGCATGAAATCAACAAGGTTATTTTTTTTTCTAGCATACCTCTTAATGAATGAGTTTATGCCTACACATTGAGAAGTTAAGCTTACACCGCTATAGAATTTATCACGGAAATATATGTTTGTTCTCATATGTTTTTGTAACCCAATTGTTTGTCGAAACATTACAGTTGCAAACCATCTTCCAATAATCTTCACTCATTAGGCATAAAATTAGAATAAATGGCCGTCTTAAATTCCTTCAAGAATTTAGCATTCTTCACATTTTCACATGCCTTATTATTAAGATGTCATGCACATAATCGATGATATGCATTCCGAAACACATCCTTAATAGCCTCCCTCATTGAACCATCACCATTCATCACCACAGCCTTAGGATATTTATTAGACATAGCTTCCAAAAAAGTCTCCAAAACCCACTTGTATGTCTCTACTTTCTCATCAGCAACCAAAGCACACCCAAATATGGTAGTTTGTCCATTATGATTGTTACTGGAAAAAATAATCAAAGGCTTGTTGTATTTAATCTTCTTGTATGTGGTATCAAAGGCCAGTATATCTCCAAAACATTGAAAATCAATCTGGCTACATCCATTCGACTAAAACATATGTTGCAATCTCTAAAAAATAAAATCAATATCCTTATTTTTTTAAAAAACTTTTGTTGTGGTATGAAAATTTGGTGGTTTTTTTATAACTTTTCCTTTTACATTTTGTTTGCAGATTACATCAGGTGAGGAAGTTTTTTTCTCAACAAGAAACTTATTCTCCTTAATGCAGACATACGATTTTACAATTTTTTTAAGACTAATTTGTATATTGACAAAATGATAAATGTTAAAAGTCTCACATAGTTTGTCTCAATCTTTTGGTTGCAGTTTGTATATCTATTGGACAATTTCACTCAATGTCAATTAGTTTTAAATTGAAATCTCATATGGTATCAGAGTTAAGATCTCACTTCTGTCACCTACTTCGCTAAGTTTGTGTTGAATCGAGTGTTTACCACTAAATCAAAAGTTATAACTTTTAGTCAAGGTGCAACTCTTTCTACTTAAACCTATCAACAAGTGTCACAGTTCGATCTGACTCTGACCCTACCTAGGCCTTGCCAAGGCAGGATGCTGGCCTACAACCAACAATCCCCCTCCTAGCACCTGCCTCCAACAGTCCGTGCCTTTTTAGGAATCGAACTCGTGACCTTGGCTCTGATACCACTTGTTGGATTGAGCACTTACCACTAGATCAAAAGTTATAACTTTTAGTCAGGGTGCAACTCTTTCTACTTAAGCCCATCAGCAAACGTCACGGTTCGATCTGATTCCGACCCCACCTGGGTCTTGCCAAGACAGGATGCTGGCCTACAACCAACAGTTTGTTCTGCCTACTTCGCTAGGCTCGCCTATCTCCACTTAATGCCAATTGGTTTTGTATGTTGACAAAATGATATAGATCTGTCCATACAAAATGCAAGACGATTTGGAACACATATCAAAAGATAAGCTTCATTGAATGATGACAAGCCATTGTAATTGTAACACCCTATAACAGATATCTGGATATATCTAGAATATATCAAGATAAACAATACTGGTTACGTCACTTACTACATAAACTAACTACTAATATATATATAACAACCATGCAAGTCATTATAAAAAGTCTTGAAAGAATGCGAAATATTTAAACTATATATATATATATATATATATATATATATATATTCAACCTTATATAGCCACAAAATGACTTATTATAATACATTCCTCTGAATATAACTATAAAACACTACAAGAAAAAAGAAGATTTGCGAAGGATAAATTCGCTGCAAATAACTCAAAATCCGTCACAAATTAATAATTTGCTGCGGATTCAGGACTACAGCAAATACGCTCGATACAATATAGTTTACGGCAAATTTTAATTTCAGCCGCAAATTTGCGACAGATTTTTTCGTCACTAATTTGCGGTGGATTTTTCTGCCGCTAATTTGTGGTGAATTTTGAGGCGGACTTTTTTGCCGCTAATTTGCGACGGATTTTTCCACGCCTGATTTGCGGCAAATTTTTTCGTCGCTAATTTAAGGTGGATTTTGCTGCGGATTTTTCAATTTGTAGAGGATTTTATCCACCGCAAAAATCTACCCAAATTTGCGGCTGATATTTTAGCAGCAAAATTCGCTGCAAATTTTTTTGAATATTAAAAAAAATTAAATTGAATATTCAAAATCCACAATATAACAAAATCCACTCAGACATCAATTTTAACATGTCAATGCATTTAACCAATCCATAAAACAAACATAACAAATCGCATATAACATAACTCATTGTTCAAATTCAACATAACAAAGTTTGTTCAAATACAAAGTTTAATAATCCTCATTATCATTGTCATCTTCATCATGATAATCTTCACTATTTTGATTATCTTCTTCTGTTAGTTGTAATTGTTGGCTTGGTTGAGTGCCAACGGCTTGTACATATGATTTCAGCTCATTAATCATTTGGTTCTGTTGACGCTGGTATTGTTCAAATTACATTTTCCACTTTGTCTCACGTTGTTGGCTTTGCTACTCTATTTGCTGTTGAATCTGTTGAACCCGATCCAACATCTCCTGCTGCAACTGCTCCTTAACCTGATTAATATATGTAAACATAAATTCGTCAATTCATTTCACGAATAATGAATTAACCAAAAATACGAAAAATAAAATGATTGACTACATCTATCAAAATACAAAAATCAATTAATAAAAAATATTACAGCTATTACTTAACTTGATTAATAACGTGCTCAGGAACTTGACTCGACATAGGCCTTGAGGAAGATGAATCTCCATGGTCATAAATAGATGCTTGAGAACCAAGGCCATAAACACGACCCTTCTTAGGACCGCCAACAGTTTTAATCCAAAGCTCTCGGCTGGTCATTTGTGTACCAGATGCCCATTCTTCATTTGAGCACTGAGAAGATTGTTCAAATTCCATTGTTTTGAATTCCTCCTAAGGATAGAAATAAAAAACTTCTTATGGTTATTATTATAACATGATTGTAGTATTAAAGGCAATAATTTCTAAAGAAATACTAACATATAAATCCTTAGCTTTTGTAGAAACTCATGCAATATGATCTTCTTTCCTCAAATGTATATGACGAAATGTCTCATCAACTGTGGACTCTCTACCTAAAGTCTTAGCCTGTAATAATGAGAAAAAAAGTTAATAACAAAATAATAAAACATATTACTAAACAACTGGCGATAATAGTTACCAATTTCTGCGCATGGGTGCCTGTAGAAATGCAACCACCAGTGTGCAAGCATCCACCAATGTCAGAAGCACGATTCATCTTTGTTTGTTGACATTTCTCCTTATACATGCTATTAGCCCAGTGCCTGCATAAATCTTCCCATATGTCTTCTCCAATCCAAAAAAGTCTTTCATTTAAGTTGCGTGTCTGCCTCAACAAACCTGATAGTCTCTTCGAACTACAACTATTATATGCTTTCCGCATATGGTTATGATACTGAGGCATCCACCAAACTTAACCCTTCAAAAAAATTATGTAAATAACGTTAACGTTTAAAAAAATTATACTATTACATGACAAACAAACATAATTACCAGAATAAAAATTGATACATACTTGAAACTCTCGAAACCAAATTTCTCTAGTATCCTTGGGTATTTCTCCCCAAGATGTCCATGGTTGATTATACCTAGATCGTATAATCTTTGTTATGATATCAGCAACAGGTTTAGATGGCAAAAATCTACGATACAACTTAAAAAAGAAAATGTAAAAATTCTCAACAAAAAATTTGAATGTGCATTAACTATAAATAAAAAACAAATAGTTATCCACATACCCAAAATCATCATCTGGCTCAACAAATGTCTTGTTGCTTTGATTTGTTACTTTTACATTAGAATCACGAGTATCCGGCGACTCACGGGTACTCGATGACGGGCCAATAGTAGGTGACCCAGAATCATATGTTGTACCATGCGGTGTATGGAAAGTTGGTGACAGACGCTGAGGTCCAGGTGTAAGTATCATAACGTACTGATGCAAACCTGTAGTGGGTGATATTGTAACAGAGGGTGGAGATGATCTTAACGATTGCCCCCTAGGTGGCCTCCCTAAATTGATTCGAAAACGTCGAAGTTATTGCTTCTCCTTCTCCTTCCCTTTCCCCTTATCTCCCCGTGACGATGACATCTACACAATTAATAAAAATATAATGTAAATATAATTCCAAACACGACACAATAATGTATAACTAGTAACTACAACATCTTAATATAATTTTATACTCACAGTTATGAGGAAACATTGTCCTCATTACTATTTGTTTCATATTCATTATTAGAGGAAGATGTTTCATCATCATCATCATTAAAACTTTCTTCTTCTTCATCATTTTCAGCATGTCTACTAGAACCAACATCTTGGACTACATCAAAAACCTCATTAGTGTCTTGCAAGTTGTCAATGAGATCCATATCAACAATTAGATCTACATGATTCATATCATCATCTTGAAATGCAATTTCTAGGGCACTTTCAATTTCAACTCGACCTTTTGCCTTAGTCTTTATTACCACCCACCATTGGACCTTATCATTTTTCTTTCCAGGATCAGGAACGTAATACACTTGTCTCGCAGAGGAAACAAGGATAAAAGGATCAAACCTCTCATATCGTCTAGTGTGTTGAACCTCAACAATCTTATAATCTTTGTAAACTATTGTACCTCTATTAATCGTAGGATCAAACCATTCACATTTAAAAAGAACAACTTTTTTTTGTTTCCCCGGGATATTCTAACTCAACTACATCTTTTAGTATTCTATAATAATCATTTTCATCTTCACCATTAGTTGAGCCTTTAACACACACACCACTATTGATTGTTTTTTTCCCATCTGACCAAGCATCTGTGTGAAATTTATATCCATTGACAAAATACATTGGCAAAGATGTCACACATCTACTAGGGCCTTATGCCAATTCATACAAGTAAGAATTATTCACCATATTTTGTGGATTGTGAACCTAGAAAAAAATATAGTTAATGTTAATGATCTAAATCATATATAATGATTGGGAAAGCAAATTTAGTAATGTTTGAATACTCACATAACTTCTGAACCACTCTATAAAATCTACATTAATTCTTTCATTTGAATGTTCCTCAGGAATGTTGAAATATTGTAAAAAAAATACTGAAAAATTATTTTTTCAGTTGTGCCTAGGCGTGGTCAATTTTGCATAAAATTTTGCAGAACTGAGCCACTGTTCTATTGGCTCCAAATTTATTTTTAATCTTCTAATCCTGGATTCTAAGTGTTTTCCAACCCTAATCATGGTCTTTAAACATGTTAGAATCATTAAATACTAAAACCAACTCATCAATTCACTTAAACTTGGATTAATGCTCAAAATCACAACCTAGGTTCTATATTCCAACTTATGGAACTTCTTGATTTGTTTAGGCACAAATCAACCAATTTGCATTCAATAGAGTGAAACTAACTCCGTTTCATCAAAAGAAATAATATCTAACAAGGAAAGTGGATTCTTGCATCTCAAACCCAATTTCTCTATCAAGGTGACCTAACCTCATTCAATGGAAAAGATGAAAAAAGAAGGAGATTGAAGGCTAGAGAACCCCTACCTCAAACTCCTCAAGTTGCTACAAAGATGGAGATGATGAAGATCTTGAAGCTTGGCCTTTGTCCTTAAGCTTTTCCTCTTGATTTCTTTCTCTTCTCCCTTATTCTTCTCTTCTCCTTTCTCTTATGTTTTCTTTCTTTCCTTCTTCTGTTTTGTTTCTGCCATGGGAAGGGATGAGAAATAAGTAGCAAAGTCTACCTTTGATACTTATTAGATAGGAACTAACACACACTTAAAATCTTTATCTGCTAAGTGATAACACTATATTTTATATATTTTATAATCCTCTCACTAGGTTTCTTAAGGTTTAATTAAGCTTAATTAAGTTAGTTTTGACACATTTTATGATATTAAGCTAAATTGGATCATTAAACAAATTATTACATAAATTAACCTTAATTACCTTTTTGGCAATATTTAGTAAACTGGCTAGAATTTGAGTTGTAAATATCTGTTTGATGTGATTTTAGTTTTATAGGAAAGCTAAGATAATTCCCTACAACTTTCATGTTGAACACTTTTTCAGATTCTGAGGTCTAACGGGTGATATTGGGCTTTGAAGTCAAAATAGAGGAGCTGAAATTGGGCCTAAATACTTTGCAATAATTGGACTATATCTTGAGTTTTAGGCATGATTTTGGACTCAGACCAAAGTCATTTTAAAACAAATATCCAGGCCTACAACTTTCATGAAAACCACTTTTCTCAAAAATGAAGCAAATAGGATACACGGTTGTACAAGTTTGCTCAAGTATTATTATAAAAATAATAATAAAAAAATAAAAAGAAAAACATCATCCATTACATTTTTTTAAAGTTTTACTATGCAGGTTACTGTGCAATACTTAATCGTTAAGTATTACTATGTAGGTTATTGTGCATATGCACAGTAACCTCAAATTTTCTATAAATAGGGGCAACACTGAAGAATTCTGTACAATAGGAGGGAGAGGCAGACGCTGAAGAATTTCTCCTCTCTTAAATTTTTAGTTTTCTTTTCTTTTTCTCTTTTTCTTCTTTCTAGTCTATGTGTAAATAAGTTCCAGTCTACTTGGGTCAAAGTGTGAAGCTCTTGGTAATAAAATAAAGTTAGATTATTCTATTTCTTGTGCTTTAATAATTTATTTTTCTAGTAACTATTATACGTGTTATATTTTATTTTTGATAACTTAGAAACCACCCTTGTAAAGAGGGGTTATTGATTTATTGTAGACAATAGGATTGGCACAGTGAATGCTTTAACACATTTACAAGTGGTGATAATAATTAAAGGAAGCATAATATAATTACGTAATGGACTTTTAATGTTATATTTTCTGATTGGAATCTTCATTATGCATGATTTCAATTGAGTTATAAAAAGGAATTAATCTTACCTTTATTTTATTTACCAAGAGTGGATCTTTTTACCCAAGTAAATATTTTTTACTGTAGTAATAAAATATTTACCTTACCTTAATTTTTCTTCATCAATTCCCTGTGGATCAACCTCGGACTCCTGAGAATTTATTACTTGAGACAACCTACACTTGGGTTTGAAACTTTTAAATATAATTATATCCCATCACTAAGGACACTTGAATTTATCTAACTCAAGTTTTTGAACTTCTAACAACTTTGAAATAAATACTATGATTCATCAAAATTATTGTTTCACTAATATCTTATTTTTCTATATCTGTTGGGGGTCAATCCGACATTAAAAACACAACTAATATGCCTCAAAATATCAAACTAACTCTTATTATTTTTAAATTTTAATTACACCTTACTTAACTTATTTGTGACCTAGAAACAAACTCTCTAGGATTATTTTCCTCAACTTAACAATTTATGCAACTATTTGAGTCATTTTAAGCTATTTTTTAACTTCTGAGTTGCAACTAAGTGTCTAAATGAATTCAGTTTGTCACAAAACTTAACTGACATGTTATACAAGTATAATAGTACCTCTAAAACTATATATAAACTTAACATATTTTCTTGGGATGTTACAATAATTATCTTAATACATATTATATGAATAATATGTCTTAATTATGTGACTACAAATAATGTATTATATAATACATATATGTCAGTGCAAAAGGAGAAGTGGCTTTTTGTATGAAGATTATGAATAATGGATTGACAATTTGCTAATTTTGTATACTCCTTGAGTATTATTTAATAATTTTTTACTTGTTTTTTTAGTGATAGATTCAACTTCAATGAGACTGCAAATCAATAAATGTTAAGTGATGTTTCTCTTTCTAGAGAGAATGGAAGAAGCTTAAATAGGGTTAGACTATTTACTAATTTTAGAATTTCAATGGCTGATATATCTAATGGTAAGGAACAATTAACATAAAAAAATACATATTTTATCATATAAGACGTATCTAATGTTAATGGCTGATATATCATAATTATGTGAGTATATATAGTTTATTATATAATACATATTTAAGTGCAGTAGGACAAGCTCATTTTTTTCTTTTTTTCTTTTTTTTTTTTTTTTAAAAAAGCACACATTAGAAATGTCACATTGTGTTACTTTTAAATATTGGTATGAACTTTTGTGAAACATGGATTAACACTTTGTTAATTTTGTATACTTCTTGACTGTTTCATAATATTTTTTTACTTACTACTTTAGGTAGAGATTTAACTTAAAAAAAAAACTGCAAATCAAGAAATGTTATGTGATGTCTCACTTTCTAGAGAGAATGGAAGTAGCTCAAAGAGGATCAGTTGTTTACTAATTTTAGAGTTCCAATGGCTGATATATCTAATGGCAATGAATAATTAAAATAAGTTTTGTTGAACTTATGCTCAATTGATTAAAGATAAAGATAATGGAAAACTATATATTTCCTATGATGTAGATTTGTCACGAGATCAATATAATTTATGCTCAACTCTGCAATCTGATTCTGATGGGTTAATGTCACAACCAAGCTATGATAGAAAGCATCTAACTCAAAATTTCTCTGGAAAACATGTCATTCAGAATACCAGAATAAAAAGTTATCATAATACTCAACAACTTAATGATCTTAAATTGATTGCCTGTTTAAAATTAGGCTTATTTATCTTTTTAATCTTTCTAAATATAGTCATTTTTTGTTTTGATCCTTCTAAATTTTTTTTTGGTTTTGGTCTCTTTAAAATTCAAAATAGGTGAAATTATTTCGTAACATTATCTCATCTATGTGAAGTGATGAAGTGGTAAACAACGCTCCACATAGCCTTGCCACATGTCTTGATCTCATTTCATTTATGTCGCGCGGATGCCAAATCATCCACCTAGGTTCCACGTCACTTTCTTCTTCCTCTCCCTTTCTTCTCCAATGCAGCAAGCCTTAACTTGTAGAGAGATTACCATTCTCACCCTCTCTCTCACCTATAGTTGCAATTCCAACCTTGATTCTTCCTCCCTCAGCTCATTTTCTTCTTTCCCCACATTTGTTTCTTCATTTGTGACCAATTTGTTGTCATTTTTGGTCTCTCACCCCTGACTTGCAAAGACATTGCCATGGTTAGGGTTTCGTGATCTTCATCATCAACTTGTGGTACCTCCACCATGTCATCACGGAGGAGACTTTGTTGCTGTGGATATGAAATGTTGTACCTTATCTCAAAGAGTGTGAAGAATCTCTGACGAGCATATTGGACATGCCTAAATTGGAGAGTAAGCACAAACCATTTTCTGATACAAACATATTTGAGTTTGCTAAAATGTGTTTTTAGTCCCTATAAATATTATGAGTTTTGGTTTTGATCCCTATAAAATGTTTTGATATAGTTTTGGTCCTTGTAAAATTCGAGACAGGTGAAATTAATTAATGCCCTTATCTTATTTATGTTAAGTGGTGATGAGATTTCTGAGTTTGAGATTTTTAGATATCTAATTTCCCACTCACTCAGCTAATTTTAACCAACTACATGAATCTTCCTTCTGCAAAAGAAGAAGAAGAAAGAAACAAAACACAAGTGTGGACCATTCAAACTAACCACAAGAGCCTTTTTTCTGGAAAAAAAAAAGAAACAAAATACAAGTGGTTGATGATTTTTATGGGTTTGAGATTTTTGGTAAAAAATGAGGAAACAAATGTGGGTAAAGAAGAAACTGAGCTGAAGGAGGAAGAATCAAGGTTGGAATTGTAACTACAGGTGAGGGAAGAGGGGAGAATGATAATGTCTCTGTAAGTTAGGGTTTGCTACACATTGGGGAAGAAAATGGGAGGAAGAAGAAGGTGACGTGGAACTCAAATAGATGACTTATCATCTATGTGACACAAATGAAATGAGATAAGAATATATAGCAAGATTGAGGTAGAACGTCATTTGTCACTTCATCACTTAACAAAGATGAGATAACGTCAGAGACTAATTTTACGTGTCTCAAATTTTAAAGAGATCAAAACTAGAAAAGAAATTTTAGAGGGACTAAAACAAAAAATAACTATATTTTGATGGATTAAAAAGATAATTAAGCTTAAAATTTACTTCAATCATTATCTCTTCAATTTTATTTGAATTGACAATCAATATATAAATTAGAAAAAATTCTATAGTTTTTTAAACTAATTTTATTTACTATGACTTTGATTTTTTTTATTACAAAAAATTAATCAGTCTTTAGTTGAAATAACAAAGCACACTTTTTTATGTATGTTCTTTTATACATAAAAAAAAAAGGAAAATTCAAAATAGTGGTTCTATTCATTTGCCATAATTAGCATAAAATTATAATTATAATCACATTTTAATGTTCAATTATTTAATTAGTTTGTTCTTTATTTCTTAATCTTTTATTTCATATAAATAATATAAATTATCATCGATTAAAATTTATTTGTTTTTTATTATAATAAATTCCCCGTGCACAAACCTAGTATTAATAATAACTTAATCCATATGTGTCCTTATTTAATTTAATCATGTCAATTTTGGAATCTATAATTTTAGATGAATTCCATAGTACTCCCGAGATAATATATTTATAAGAAGATGTTAATATAGACTTAATAAATTTGAATTCATTAATAAATTTTATTTGATAACATTTATATATAATTGATTATATGTAAAAATTATTAATTAAAATTTATAATTTTTTTATATTTACATTTATTTGTTAAAAAAATAATTTAAATAATTTTTTATATAAATTTAAATATTATTAATTAAAATTTTTATAAATTAAATTATTAATTTAAATTAAATTATTAATTTATTTTAATAATAAATTAATGAGCCAAAATTAATGGTTCATCAATGATTTTCTTTTAAAGAGTTCCATATTAAAATTTTAGTATAAGGCTGTAAGAGACACTGGTTGTACCAAAGCAGCATCAGATGCCAGACTCCAGACGACGCACATGAAGGAGACACGTAGACAACACATTGATTCATTTTTCCAACACAGACACACCTCTCTCGAAGTTTAAAAAAAAAAAAAACACAAAGCAGTAATGGCATTACGTCACATGCGAGTCCTCCCTCATCCTCTCATAAACTTCACTGTCAAACTCGCCCTTACCAAGAAGCGCTTTTCCTTCTCCCTCTCTTCTGTTACAACAACAACAACAATGGCTTCCAATGCTCGAAAGGTAAATAAAACCCTTCTCAATCTTCTTATTCTCCTTTCTCCCTTCATCGGTCACTGACTATGCCGCTGAAATTGCTAGGTCTTGGTTCCCATTGCTAATGGCACCGAGCCTATAGAGGCCGTCATCACCATCGATGTGCTGCGACGATCCGGAGCTGACGTCACCGTTGCTTCTGCCGGGAACCAGCTTCAAGTCCAAGCTTCCCATAGCGTCAAGATTGTCGCCGACGCTGTCGTCTCTGACGTCGCCGACACCGTCTTTGACCTCATCGCTCTCCCTGTATCTCTCTCTCTCTCTCAATGATGTTTGTTTGTGTTGTGATTGAAATTTGATGAGGAATCACTGCATCTTGCGTGTTTCGATTAGCTTATTCAAAATAGCTTATAATTAAAATTTTACTGAAAAGTTAATGAAAAAAAAAAGAAGAAGTGATTTTTCGATCTAAACCAAACATGCATTAATGATCAAATTGGTAGAGTTCTTTTCCGGGAAAATTACAAAGACAATAAATTTATTGGTAAACATGATTTTAATTTAGGAATGATTAATTGATTAATCATCAATCATTCTTGGAATCAATTTTTCTTAATTGGATTTTTTTTTTTTTTGGTTTAATTTGTGTGTAGGGAGGTATTCCTGGTGTTGAAAATTTGAGAGACTCTGGAGTTCTGGAAGGGTTGGTGAAAAAGCATGTTGAGGATGGACGGCTGTATGCTGCAGTGTGTGCTGCTCCTGCAGTGGTACTTGGGCCTTGGGGTTTACTCAAGGGGTTGAAGGTAAAGTTACCTATTTTTTTTTTTTTTTTGGGGGGGGGGGGGGGGGGGGTGCGGGTTGCTAATATTACTTATTTTACAATCTGAGTCATGTTATATTGATGATGGATGGGTGATTGTGATTGTTGGACAGGCAACTTGTCATCCGTCATTGATGGAAAAACTGGCCTCTTACACCACTTCTGTTGAGTCAAGGGTGCAGCTGGATGGAAGAGTTGTGACGAGTCGTGGGCTGGGCACAACCATGGAGTTTGCAGTTGCTCTGGTTGAGCAACTATATGGAAAAGAGAAAGCTGATGAAGTTGCCGGTCCACTGGTGAGGATTTCATTCATGATAATTCTAATTGTTTTTAAAGAGAAAATAAATGCAGTTGAAAAAATATAGCATTCACAATGGTGCCTACTTGTAGCTAATAGTATGCTTAACCTGTTTGCATCCTGGAATAATATGGGAATTAATAAGGTTGGTAATTGGTAATTTGGTCTTTGTGAGCAATTGCTTAAGCATTGTCAAATAATATTGACATCTCTACAGCAAGCCGTCTCTGACTTGTTCCTTGATATCCGGAAATTGCACATGGTTATGTGCTAGGCTTTGGTACTTGAAGATAATTATTTGGAGATGGGTTTTCCAGAAAGAACATATTGACGTTTTGTCAGTCAATCTGATCTCAAAAAAATTGTTGCTGAAAAGAGGCTGGAAAAAATATACTCAAATCAGGGGCTATTGTAGTTTATGATTAATACCATAACTTTTGTAATATTTATGGTTAATTGCAAAAGATGGATAACTATGAGATTGGGTGTTTATACTTGAATGAAGCTAGATGGGCTTTGCTCTGCCCTACCAATTTCAACATGAATACGTGTGTACACACAGAAAGAGGGGAGGGGGAACTAGAGTGATTGACACTGCTGAAAAGTTTCAAGTTTCTTGCAAGACATGTTCATGCTTCATAATTGAAGTCTAAATAATTAAGATGTTACTTGTTTTTAAGGAGGTATGGGGAGTTCACCTCTTTTTTAGATCCTTGCTACTTGTCTCCCCACCCCCTCCCAAAAAAACAGTTAGCAGTCGGTATCCTCTTTGTAGAACCAAATCAGAAAAAGCATTGTTATTTTAATTCATACTTATTAGAATTGAGTGGATAAACTTATTGGTAATGTATGAGTGGACTGGTGCACATGCATGTATTGAGCTTTCTGCTACTGAATTTTGACATACAATTACAATGGCTATTAAGATATTTGTAATTTTGTATTCTTTGTGATAGCTTTTTCCCACTATGATGTTTATTACTTTACCTTTTCTCATTGGGTTTTCTTGTAATTCAACATTCAGGTCATGCGTTCTAATCATGGTGATGAATATACTTTTAAGGAGCTAAACCCAGTGCAATGGACATTTGACAATCCCCCCAAGGTGATTTTTGGGTCTTGACTTTGTCTCAGTAAATTTTGTGTGTATTGACAAGAATATCTAAGGAAGGATGGAGGACTATCTTTATTTGAATTTCTTTGATATGATTGTGTCAAGAAGATAAAATTTGTTACTAAATTAATGACTTTAATGATATATAATGGTATTTGCATTTGCCCTCTTTTCAGATTCTTGTACCAATTGCTAATGGCACAGAGGAAATGGAAGCTGTGATTATCATTGATATTCTGCGAAGAGCAAAGGCAAATGTTGTGGTTGCTTCTGTTGAGGACAAACTAGAGATTGTGGCATCGCGTAAAGTTAAACTGGAGGCAGATTTGCTCCTTGATGAGGCAGCCAAACTTTCATACGACCTTATTGTGTTGCCAGTTAGTGGACTTCTTACTTTCTTCATAGTAAGTAATCAGTATATAGTATTTAGTTTGTGTAAATTTATTCCAATTGTGTGCAGGGTGGACTTGGTGGCGCCCAAGCTTTTGCAAACTCAGAAATCTTGGTGAGTTTGCTGAAAAAGCAAAGAGAATCAGACAGATATTATGGAGCAATTTGTGCATCCCCCGCTTTAGTCTTGGAGCCCCATGGCTTGCTAAAGGTATAATTTTTCTGGGCAATCTATTATCGTTATAAAGACAACTCTTCATGAAACGACAATTGTGTACATGCATTTCTTTCAGTTGCTCAACCTGATTTAAGCTCATGTGGTTTGGTTTTCTGTTATCGACTAGCCTACATGGTCTGCAATTCAGCAGGATTCAGAATCCCCAATGTTTTAGTTTTCTTATGATGTCAAATCCCCAATGGAGTCTTCATTCTAATTATTCTATGGTGTTATAAAGTGCTGTCTAGGCCTAAATATTTCTTTGCACTTGATTTCCAAGCTGTGCTTCTCCATTGTTTATGAATTTATTTTGCATCATGGTGTTAAGTTGAGATATGTGCATATATTTTCTTCAATACAGGGTAAAAAAGCCACTGCCTTTCCTGCCATGTGCAACAAGTTATCAGATCAGAGTGAAGCAGAAAACAGAGTTGTAGTTGATGGCGACCTTATTACCAGCAGAGGCCCAGGGACCTCCATCGAGTTTGCATTAGCTATTGTGGAGAAGCTGTTTGGACGCAAATTAGCACTAGAACTTGCAAAGACAGCAGTGTTCACACGCCCATAGTGTATTTAAATGAGTAGCTCTTTATACTAATGTATTAGAGGTTTGTGTATGAATAATCGAGTTATATCTGAACCTTGAATGAGTTATAAAGAACACGAAGAGAAGTGGTTGTTGATAACCATGATATCGCCTTGGTAGTTGCTTCTCATATGCTGTGTTGAAGGATATAGATTACTTAAATGAAAGGAGAGTTCCTCTGGAATTTTGCTGTGATTTTATTACTAGTAAGATAGTATTTCCTTCTCTTACTGTTGAATTTCTATGTTACTTTGTCTAAATTAGTTCTCTCATGGTATCTATGTATGAACTTACAATCTCTTAACAAACTACCTAATCTATTAGAATAACTGATTTAACTCCACCCTAAAAGTTAATTAGAGGGAAAGATTGCTAAGTTATTATAAGTGGTCACACTTAAGACTGGACATCTAAAACATGAAGTTTGCAGAACTTGACATCTGTGGTTGTCTCAATTGAGATAGGTGTTGATATTATATTAGAATAATTAGGTTTAATTTTACTCTAAAAATTAACTCAAGAGAAGAGGATTGTTCAAGTTATTATAAGTGGCATTTTGTTTATATCATAGTTATTTGATTCGTAATACTCTTCGGTACAGATACGCAATACGTAGTACATTTTTCAACCAAATATGTGGTATACGGGTATACTTAGTCTGTACGCTATTTGAGTTCATAGTATGTTTTAATTGGTACACTCTCAATATATATATATATTTTTTTAAAATATATATATATATATATATATATATATATATATATATATATATATAATTCCATTTATTTTATTTTACCATATTATGTTCTTTGGTCGATTTGTTAAATGGGCTACAACTTTAAAGAAGCATGAATCCATATTTAAAAGATTAAAATTAAGCTATAAAAGAAAGCCCAAATTAAACAACAGCCATCAGTCCAAGAATTTATTTAAAACTAAACTCTGCGTTTTAGAGGAAGCTATTATGTTTCTTTCTCTTTCCTCCACGGCTCCACCACTTGTGCAGCGCCGCTCGTGCTTTTGCTTCCTTCTCTTTTATGCACTATGCACTATGTAACAGCTTCATCTTTCAGCAGTACAGCCATCCATGGCAATTGGCAAGCAACCTTTTGTCTACTTTCAAGCACTACAGGAAGACAACGGCTTGTTCGTTCACTCTCGTCTTTCATTCTCTACATGCAGCTACCAGTACGTTAATTTTGGCGAGCTAGAACTGAGGTAACTCTTCCAAAACAAATAGTGCTTGTTCTATAATGGAGCGCTGAATTTAAGCAGTGGCCAAAAAAAAAAATGAAGCTCTATAAGTTATTTCTTTTTTTCCTTTGTATGAAGGACAGATGAAAATTAACCAACACAATTTATTTATTTATTTTGACTGGATCACCAATACAAATTTTAAATCGTTATAATATAAGCAGAAAATACACACAGCTCATGGTAACTGATAACCTAACTGATGATACATAATCCATATCTAAAGAACTACACATCATTTCTGTGCACCCCAATTAAAAAAAAAAAAAAAAAAACATAGGCGGTACACAAATTCAACAAACAAAACAACTTCCTTACCCTATATCCCCCTCCCTATTGGAAAAGAAAAAGAGCAGAATCACAAAAGAAAAACAAAAGACATTCATCGATCAGTCACCCCAATCAGCAAATTACCCTCGCCGATTTTTTTATTTACATATGATAGACTAATATTATAATGTTACTCTTACATTTCATTTTCTACACCGATGGTTCTACATTTTTTTTTCTTTTATGGAAAAAAGAAGAGAGGTATAAAAAAAAAGTGACTTTCTCTCTCTCTCTCTTTTTTTTTTTTTATAGAAGGGAGGTACAGGAATATTAGGCCTAAGAATAACATTCTTGTATAGTTGTTAACGTGGCCCAACCAAGCATATTCATGTTATATGCGATCATGAAATGACGAGAACAACTTCAACGGAGGCGTAGAAGTCGGCGGAGATTGTTGATTGCTCCGGCATCAACACCAGAAGCTTCTGTGTTGCAATCGATTCTAAAAACCTAATTTGAAGATCCAAAATACCATCTCCATTCCCATCTTCTTCCTCTACACAACAAACCAGAAGACTCCCATTGAAAGTCCATTTTGATTTGCAAAATGATGAGTGGTCTTCTAGTGGGGAATTTGCATAGACGGAGATAAGCAACGAGTGAGGTTAGCTAGAATGAGAATGCTGCAAGCGTGGGAACTAAGCTTTCATAGCAGGGGTGGTGGTTTGAAGTGTAAATGTGAGAGGAATGCTGAAGTCTACAGCTCAAAAATTGCTAAGAATCCAAACAGACCATTCTTTGAGTGCTCATATTACAAGGTTATGATTGTGATTCTGAGATACTGATTGAAGCAAATTAAACTTCAAATTTGCAGCTCCATTATGTATTGATTAATTACATCTGATTGTAGGAGAAAAAGCCTTATTATGCTTATTTCTTGTGGTTGGATGCTGCTACTGACAATGATTTAATGCTTGTTGAGATGGAAGAAAGCAGACTCAATGACATGGGAGTGAAGGTGAATGAGCTGAAAATGAAAAATAATGACTTGCAAATGAAGATAAATGACCTGCAAGTGAAGATGAATGAGAAGCAAATGAATATGAATAATCTACCAATGAAGATGAGTAGGGAATTTATTAGGATAGACAATGAAATTAGGTAAACTTTTATTAATTCAACAACACATTGTAAGCAAAACGTGTACTTTTATTAATTTTGCAAATTGTGTCATTATATATTTCATTCAAAAGGTAAACTCTTTATTTAGACCTATTAATGTTCATATAATTACAAAACATGTATACCAAAAGAAAGCCAAAAAACAACAACTCAAAAAATGGCTTATGTGCAATGATGAATCTCTGTGCACTATACCAAAAGGCAGCAACCAGACCCCAAATTTTCCCCTTTACATAATGCCATAATACAAAATGAAATTGTCCATAGCCTTCCTAACGACAATGTGACTGTCACACCTTAAACAACCAAAAATAGGTAGTTTACACATTCTCCTAAAACTTCATTTCTTGCTTGTAGCTAGTGGGTTGAAACCTAAAGTTTGATAGAACATTATGGGACATTGTATAAAAGGATTTATATATAGGGACAAAGATTAATTAATTTATTTTTAAAATTGTGAATAATTCATATATATTATTAATGTATACTATAATATAATGAATGGAATTTATTTAAAAAATTAAACTATAATGTTCATATATGATGTTTAGAATAAAATTTATTATACTATATATTGTAAATTTTCAAAAATAGAGCATAATATAAAATTATATACATATATAGTTACATACATATTGAACCCTTATTGTATACGTACACAACTATTGGTACAAATGACCTAACTCAAGCCATTGACCAGGCTTGCCCCAAAGTTAATTGGGTCAGGTTGAGTTCATGAAAATATGTCATGTGTATTTTACGGGTTGACTAAACACCAAAGGTTGGCCTAACCAAGGTCGACATTTCATAATATTTTTAAAAAAAATTATACCTTTTCTTTTCTTTACCTTGTCATTATTAATTGGACCTTGATCAAGTTGGGTCTATGTTTGGAAATTTGACACGATGAAAGTATCAGTCACAAAAACACATTTTTCTTGTAGTTTGATAAGTCATCAACTTTTTCTTCTTTTCTTTTTTTACTAGTATTTTGTACTCGTGCAATACATGTGATAAATTAAAAAAATGTTACAATAAATAAAATAAAATATATTTAATCTAGAGATATAACATCCCAGATGATTTAGATGAATTTGTTTAAATTATAATTAGTGGAATTTATAGTAAAACTCACTCAAAATTATTTTTTTTTTTTTGTTAACTGGCTCTTGCTATGGTAACCGAACTATGTAATTCTTTTCAATAAATATTTATTTTATATGACCTCATAATAAATAATTTGTTTATATAATTTTAATTTTTTATTCTATAATTTTTTTCTTTTAATATTAATTTTTATGTGTTTATTTATTTGGATGTTTTATCAACTTATTTTTAAGAGTATACAAAAAAAAAAATTACTATATTTTGTTAGTTTAAAAAATACTTAATAAAATATTAGTTTTCTCATAATAAATTATATTTAATTAATTTTACTCTATTTTAATGTAAAATTTTAACTATTGTGTGATGTATATATTGAAGTTTTCTAAATATTATAGAATAATTATATATGAATAAATATAGTAATTAAAAAATATAATTAATTAATTAATTTAAGATGACAATATATATATAGTAGAAATTGTATCGAACAAAAAATTTTAAAATTTTAAGATCAATCGCCAATAAAAATAATTAATAACTTGGTCAATTAAAGATATGTGAGAATTATTTTGAATATGAATTAATATGCAAATATATGTCAAGGTAATTAATATGTAATTATAAATTTTTATATTTGTATGTGTGAATAATATATTTAATTTAGATCGATGACTTAAATTGTAATATGAAATGTCACATAATAAATTTTTAAATATATTATTCTATAACGACACATATCAAATATAAAACATATACTTTCTTGTTATATATTAATAATAATAATTAATAATTAATATTATATGATGATATATGATTGAATCTCTTCGTTTTCTTTTCTCTTCATTATACCAATCAAAGCCTTTGAAAAAATAAATGAATTTAATATGAAGAAGAGAGATAAGATTTTATTAGTTGAAATATTTTAGAAAAATGAAATTAATAAATACATGTAGTTATTAATATATTTAATAAGGATAGTTCGGGATAAGGGTAAAATTGAAAAAAAAATTAATACCTCCTTGATATTCTAAAGTCACAAATAAATTGAAATAAGCTTTAACTTTTAAATTGACAGTTATTCAAAATCGGAGGGAGTATTACAGTTATATCATTAAAAATATAATTAAAGTAAAAAATAATAATGATTCATATAGTTAAAATAATATAATTTTAATTAAATATACTAAAAGACTATTATCCCAAGAGTAATTAAAGATTTGTCTTTCAATATATGCAACAAGTTCAAACTTCTATGTTTTTTTTTTTTTGTGTCTAAATACTACAATTTAAACTCCAGTGTCTCATTGCGTCACGTTACCATTTAAGTGAATTGTCCAAGCTTAATTAAAAGAAAAAATGGGAACCTCTTTTGTCTATTCTTTTATGTTATTAAATATTTATTATTTGTTAATTATATTAGATAACTTTTAAAATATTTATTATGGAAATTAAGCCCTACTATAAAGATATTATTAAAGATTTAGTCATTTCTATACGTCTTTTTTAATAAGAGAAAAAAATAAATGCATATTTATTCTATTTTAAGAAACACACCTTTTTTGTTAAAAAAAATAGTAGAACAAAATTAAAATAAATACATATTTATTCCATTTTAAGCCTTGAAAACCAATTGGATTTGGTTGATTTAATCGATTTCGTTTTCCATTATCATCTTATGACACCTTTTTTATAATTCAGGATGTAGCAACGAATGAAATTATGTTATGAACAAATAGAAAATTTGAGATCTAGTGATGGATGAAATTCCATCACTATTTATAAAAAATAATTTTCTTTGTTGTAGCAATGGATGAAGGGAGCTAGCGACACAATAAATTTTGTCACTATCCCTTTCTACATTTAAAAAATTAATGAAATAACTAGGTTTACGATTTGTGCATTGATTATGTAATGGCATAATAATTTTGTCATTGATTATGTAGTTCGTCTCCAACTAACCAATCCGTCATTAAATGGGCGTTTGATACGTGAGTTATTTTTATAACGCAGATACTGTTGAGATAAGACTGAAACGTTTCCACATTTGATATAGGAGTGGATAAAAGATTCTCACCCATAAGTCTTTCCCAAGTATGATTTTTAATCAACAATCCCATGAAATGGCTCCTACCAATGGGTTGGGGTTGAGTTTAATTCGATGACCTATGAGTGATATTCGCTTAATGAAAATACTTTTTTACCCACCCTCACCCTTAGCCACCAGATGTAAAATGATTTTAGCCATCTCCTCGCTTTCGATGACAAAAGCTCTGGCAAGAGTGGAGTGATGGATAGGGGTCTTAAAATGAATCAAGTCTGATGGACCAGTTTGAATAGTCCGATAAAATGGACGAGTTGGGTTAACAAAATATCACTTCAAAACTTACATGATCCGAATGAGCTGAGCCCGAATGGGCCGGTCCAGCCCGCTCTTTTAACACTACATAAGACTAAATGAGTTGAGGTGCGCTAGCAAAATATCAACTCGAAATTTACATGACCCGAATGGACCGGTCCGAAAATGACCCGACTTCGAATGAGCTAGTTCAAATGGGCC
This sequence comes from Ormosia emarginata, assembly GCA_029884605.1. Taxonomy (NCBI): domain Eukaryota; kingdom Viridiplantae; phylum Streptophyta; class Magnoliopsida; order Fabales; family Fabaceae; genus Ormosia; species Ormosia emarginata. The sequence goes on along the minus strand of JAQQTP010000080.1, from coordinate 1,659,193 downwards.
GGGCCAGCCCGTTTTGACACCCTTAGATGGATCTACTTGTTAAGGAGTGGGGACACATGTCCTTACTCCACTTTGAACAATTTTTTTTTTATTTTATATAAGTATATATTTATATGGCTTTTTTATTTTTTATATGTATAATTTTTATTCCATATATAAATAAATTAGTAAATTTATAGTGATAAAAAGTAAAACTCATATAATATTATTTTTTATTTTACAACAGTGCTCACTTAGTTTAGTACTTGAGCATACTTATATAATATTATTTTTTATTTTTTAATAGTATTCACGTGAGTTTAGTACTAATATATTCATAGTAAAAAATTATTATTCTTTCACCCTTATTTATCTCTATAGATTAACGATGATAGATGATATTATCCGCACAAATTAACTCACATCTGCTTCAACCACAAAGACATTTATCCTTACTGCCTAAAATTTTTGAATCCGTCACTACAAGTGCAGCCGTTCTCCGACGGCAGTGGTTGCTCCCTTCCCTAGTGCTGCCCTTATCCTCCCTCAACCCAGTTGCTCCATCTCCCCTAGATATACTAGGGGTTGATTTGCTACTATATGTGCTCCATTGGGTAGGATCTAGATATGGTGGTAGTGGGTGGCTGTGTTGTGAAGGTCGCAGCTTGAGTGATCGCAAGAAGTGGTCGACTGTAGCAATGGTGCGACACACGACATTATTTAGTTGGCGGTTTGGCTATTCGTTGGCTTGGAGCAGCATTGTGGTGGCTTGAGTATGATGGGGGGTCAGGTTTAGGAGCAATGGTTCAATGGCAGAGAGGTGCTTTGGTCATGTTCAATGAGGTTTTTTTTTTTTTACGTTTGTGTAGTTGATGAAATTGTAGAACGAAATGAAGATGGAATTAGTTTTTGTATTTCCCTCTTAGTTTCTGTGTTTGTGTTGTTGATGAGATTAAATAACAAAATGAAGATGGAATTAGTTTCAGTGTTTTCCTTTTTGCTTATGAATTGCTTTCTGAATTGGTGTAATGGATTTGATTATGGTGGATTTGTCTATAATCGATTTTCCTTCCCCAGATGTGCAAAGGATAGTTTTTGAAATATTATAAAATATTATTGGGAATATTGTGACAAAATAAAACATGAAAATGCAAGATTCTTGGGAATTGTTTATAAATTCTAAACACAAGTTAATCAAACAGGAATGGCCAAAGTTGATCAAACACAAGTTTGATAAATTCTTAGAAATACCATCTATTGAAATATCATTCTTAAAAATCTTATTCTCATGAATTAAAAATCAACTCGTATACCAAACGTCTCTTAGTAATAATGAAATTTTTTTTGTCGATGTACATGAATTTTCATATAATGTCTCTCTTCAATCCAAACTTAAAGTTAACCAAACACAGATTTGATAGATTCTTAAAAATACTATCTATTAAAATATCATTCTCAAGAATCTTATTCTCATGAATAAAAAATCAACTCCTAAACCAAATGTCCCCTAATAATAATGATTTTTTTTTTTGTCGATGTACATAAATTTTCATATAATGACTCCTCAGTCCAAACATACCATTAGGAGAATTAATTAACTTTTCTAATTAAGTGCACCAAGGGGCGGAACTACTTGAAGCTGGAGGGGGGCAGTTGCACCCCCAAGCTAAAAAAAGTTCTTACACTTTTGGTTAAATCTAAAATATAATAATAATAATAATAATAATAATAATAATAATATTAAATATTTCAATCATATGCACATCCAAACTCTTTGGTCTATTTCTACCTCTTATGCACTAAGTTTCCAAAAGGGGTACAATTTTAAAAACGACTTAGTTTAGATACACAAAACTCTACCAGATGTTACTGTATCGTATAACAAAAAATCACACCAAATTAAAATTGTTAACTTCTTTAAACCATCCTAAACGAACTAGATAGATTTAGTTTACCTTTTTTTGAATGAAATAGCATTAGTGATTTTTTTTTGTTATATTTAAGGTTGTTAAAATGGTCCAAACTCCACTACTCCGCTGCATATATGGATAATCCCAATTAGTTGATCAAACTGCTGTAGCCAAAATGCTTTGTCATATTAAACATGCACCCCAATAAAGTTTCAAACGAACCACAATCTCCTTTTATGTGAATAAAAAAAAAAAATTATCATGCTGAATGATTGATACTGTGATACAGCTCTTCCATGCCATAAGTAGCCCCCCGCAACACCATTAGGTTTCACCTTGAAACAACACTCAAACCCTCAAATGTTAATAAGCCTCACCTTGCAGCTTGGATTCTTGACTTCCATAATGAATATGCTGGGGGAATCAGAGGTGCAAACCTTTTTGAGATGGCCAATTCTCAAGGGGAATCCTTAACAGTTCCAAACTACGAATTACTTCATTGTGTTGGGGGGAGAGCGGGCATTCTCCACTCCTGCATGAGTAATCTGGTCTTGTTGCAAGTACATTCGTTTACCTTCAATATGGCTCACTTCTTCATTTGCTTTCCTTTTTTGTTTCAATTTTTCACTAATGCTACAAGGATTGTGAGCAATCTTTGGAGAGACCTACTTCCTTCCTTAATCTTATTTATTTAACCATGGATCAGTCTTCATTTTGGATTTTTACTTTCTATTGCAGGAGATATCTGAGCTAAAAACTACATTATACATAGCGAAGGAAAGAGCATGATTCTCTCTTATTAGTAGAATAAGAGGAGATAAGAAAGATACAATTTGTTTGTAAAGAAACTAGTATACTTTATAACTCATCATGGTGGATCATTACATAATAAATTTTATGTCTATCTCTTTCTAACAGGATGGTCCTGTAACATGAGAAGATCTTTACTCATAAAAGAGTTATCGGCTCACTTTCCTTTGTTTCCTTATCTAGAAGAGTGTTATGATGTTCATTAGTTTGTCTTCCATGGATAGCAGGAGAGATGATTGGCCACATTTTCTGCTATAGCTTTATGCGAATGGGAGCTAGAGCCATATTGTTTATGTGAAAGTGTCCTCCATTGATCTTTCGGTTTTGACAAGTCAATTTTTCGACTAAGTTTATATGCTCTGAGCCATGGGCCATATATATGTTTCTATTTACTCATCAGCTATGGGCACCAAAGTTACGGTATTCAAAAAACCAGAAATTCTTATATAAATTTAAAGTGATTAAGTTGGGTACATTAAATTAATCATAATATTAATTGATAGAGTTAAATAGGATTATTTATTAATTTATCATAGTAGTCAATTAATATTATGATTTACCTAGTATATTTAACATGTGATTTTGCTCCTCTAAAGTATACCATGCATTTTAGAGTGTAAAGTGTGAGATCCTAACCATTAATAAAAAAATTAAGAATTTAAGATTTTAAAAGATACATACACTTGTATTGCACAATATATACGTACAATAATCTACTTCTTTAATTTTTTATTAAGAGTTAGAATTTTGTACTTTACTCTCTAAAGTACACATGACACTTCAAATGAGACAAATCCCGAGTCATGCACCAAGTTTAATTATTAATGCAAGAATTTCTCCTTCAAGACTGATGCATCCACAATAGTAGCAAAAGGTTGGCATGCGTTCACAACGAAAGTCAATCCATGGCTTCACATCTAACTGAGATGATGAATAGATGCCTCTCTTTAGGGGTTTAGTTACATTAATAAGCACCAGTAATTTCACTATAAAACCATGTGACCCTCTCCCCGAATATAATCAAGCGTCCTTCAGCTCCCCTATTTTTTTCACAACAGAGCTTGCTCCCATACTTCAATTCGTTCTGTAATGCCCTTGTATCCCAGCAGCATTGGATCTGGAAAGAAGCAAGGTGAAAATCAGAAGATATTCATATTTGAAATAAAATAATCTTATTGATAGTCATCATGAAAACTTACATATTTAAGATATTCTTGGGTCTATCTTAAACGGCACCAGAGAAAACTTACATATTTCTATAAAACTTCGACGGAAATCGTAAAATATAAATAACATTGAACTATGAAAAAGGATGGAAAAACCACATAATTATACATATCAATAAACACACATATATGTATATGAAATTCCAAAAAAAAAAGGTGGGGGGTGGCCCCCTTGGTCACCATGAAGATCCGCCAATGCTGTGAAGAATGTCTGGAGATGGAAGTGTCCTGAGCAGATTAAGTTGTCGTTATGGAATTGAACTGAAGGAAATAAAAAAGAACAAAACTTTGTTGTGATGTTGATGTTGGTGTCCGATATTCATGTTATATTCCTTCCCCTTTATATTTAAACATTTGTACCTCCAATATAATGGTTTAGGCAAAAGTTGCAACAAATGAGAAGCTTTTGTTCAAATCGAATTTTCCAAAACTTAAACAAAACATGCTAGAGGATGTTTATTTTGGGACATGAAAGATGGCCTCTCTTTTATCACTAGACAATAACCAGACATGGAATCTAAAAACGTGATCTTATATGAAAGTTTCCAAATACGATGTTTAACTCATGGTCAAAATTCTAAACTAAAGGAAAAGTAGTTACTTCAATCCACATGTACCTCCCAAATTACATGCAGTGTTAAGATAAGCGAGAAGTCATACACGTGCTCGTTTCTTTTCTGGTAGTGCCACAGCAGTATAGTAGGTTTAAAGCATGACTTGAATTGGTCATATAGCTAGTGTTCTTCGCCGCAAAAAAAAATCAACACAAAAATCCACTAAAACCCTCCCAAAGTAACGGATGAGTGTGTGTAACCCTTCCTTAAAACAAGTGCCTTGAACTTCAGTTACACAAGACAAAATACATCAAAACAAAATACACGCTTTCTCTTCACCAGAAAGAAAAACTATAGTGTGTAACCCTTCCTTAAAATAAGTGCTTTGAATTCAGTTACACAAAACAAGATACACCAAAAAAACAAAATACATTGTCTCTCTTCACCAGAAAGAAAAACTAGAGAGAAAAATGGTAAAGGAGAAAGAGAAATGAATACAGAGACTAGTTTGCCTTAGTGGGGCCCATTTGGCCATTACCATAGTGAGAGCAACTCAATCTCAATGAGATTTTGGGTGCATTTAAAAGGGTTTAAAAAAAGAAAGAGCCACAAATAGACAAGGCCAAGTGGTGATGAAAGAGGATACAAGTAAGTAGTACATGACATACACATTCACATGGGAGATGCTTAAAAGAGAGAGAAACAAAGAGAAGGGTGCAGATTTTTAGAGAGAGAAAACTTTAGAGAGAGAAAGAGAGGGTGTTCCTTTGCCTTTGCCATCTGTTGCAGTGTGGTTGCATAGCACTGTTGGGGTTTGAGTTGCTGCTGCTGCAGAGGTGAGGAATGAGCCATGGCAGTTCTCATTTGGTGCTCTCTCTGCTCAGAGATGTTGACGAGCTTCTGCAATTTTGAGGAACCCTAATTCTGGGTTTGGTTCTTTCACTCTGGTGGGTGGCTCTGGGCTTTGTTACTCTAATAAGAATTTCTGGGTCGTTTTTTATTGTTGAAAAGTTTGTTTTTTTGTGGTTTCTGAGGGTGGATTTTAATTCCTTTCTTGAGAATCTGAGCTGGGTAGGTTTTGATCTGTGCAAAAAGTGAGCTTTTTTGCTTTGGATTTTCGGTTTTATCATGCCAAAAGTGGGCTTTTTTCTTGAGAATGTCTCAATGCTGCTTCTTCAATCATGCATGTGGATTTTATGCTTCACTTTGGTTTCAGAATTCAGGGTTTCTCTCTCTCTTTGGAGTGCTTTGTTCAATTAATTTGTGTTTGTTCTGTCATGCTGCTCTCTTTTTATTTATTCATTTTTAAATTTCAGTGTCTTGCACGAATGTTCCAAAACTTTTAGCTTTTGAAGTTTGACGACAACTTTTAATGTTTCCCAAACCGTTGTATATTGAAAAAGAAGTAGTTGTGTTCGTAAAAACAATAAAAAGCTTTCTGGTATGGAATCTGCATTTTGTCATGTGTCCTGTGATGCATACTAGGAAATATTTATACAATTTACTAAAATTGTTTTGCTGATTTTAGCATAAAACATTATTTAGTCATTGATGTCATGTTAGTAAAGACCATTCTCCATCACTTCTATGTGAAACTTCAATTTTTTTTTTTGCAAGGGAAATATGATACATATTTTGAAGAAGAGTTCAATGAGGCATTTCTAGTTAATAATTTGGATGAAGAGGCACTAGGGTACTAGTACTAGATCTGCAGGCTGCATTTGGAAAAAATGAGACTCTATAATGGAAAGTACTGTTGTGTGAAAAATATATTATGTCCAATCCCTTATCCCTCGATTAAATGCTATATGTCGTGTTTGTCTAATGAGAATCTTTCTCTAAATTGAGAAACACTGTTGCATGAAAAATAATATGTGTTTGATTCCCTATCCCCTGGATTATTAATGAGAAACACGTGTGAATTGTGGGCAAACAATATATTGACAGGTGATACCGTCAAATCAGAAAACAATTATGATACCAAATTGCTTTGCTTGGTCTTTTAGGGAAACGCATGTTGATGCATCCAAAAGAATGATGATAGTTCTATGTCTAGAAGATAAACTGGAAGTTATCTTATTCGAAAACTAACAATTTCCTTATTTAGGTGTTTAAATGCTTTAATTATTTTGGCGGCTTTTATGTGTGCATAAATATAGTTTACCCACACCTTTTCTTGGTTTGCATTTTTTATTATTGGGAATCTGAGATAATAAGTGCATGTTTGGTTTGGAGTTGGTTTGCCCAAACGTCTGTTTCAACTCCTCGAACGATGCAACAATGGTGTTTGGGTGTTTTTCCATCCACATTGTTTCAACACAATTTGAGGCTCTAACCCTAGTTTGTGCCAAAGCAAGATTTTCTTGCTTTTTCATTGGGCAAAATTCCCTTTCAATCTTGCTTCAAAAGTGATTTCAATCTTTTATCCCAACAACATTCATTCTGTCAAACTTACTTTTGAGACAAAAGTTCCCAAACATAAATCGCACTACTATAAACTCACTTTTAATTAAACTTAAGTTTACAAAACCAAGTTGACTCAAACTTTAGTTTACAAACTCTAATCCAAACACTCACTAAGATATTCAAATTTTACTGAAGAAGAAGGAGAAAGAATCTTTTAATGCATCTTTGTGATGGATGCTCGACGATAAAGTTGGGTGTAAATTGATTACATGATTGTTGTCTGGTAAGGTATCTTTCATCTCACTTACATGCCAACTCTATAATTAATGCCATTGGGAGGGGGAAAGATACCATAGAAAAAGGATAGTTACATGATTGTTGTTTTTGTCATAGACGTGCTTCTTGTTGCAAATTTCTTTCTTTTGATAATGTATGGATGGCTTTAATTAAGAAGCTAAAGCTAGTTTTGGATCCTTTAATTTTGAATCTTTTTTTTTTCCTTTTAAATGTATTTCCTTCTTTGGTTTCAGTCATACCTGCATCTTGGCAATCTAATAGCTTTCCTCACTTTCTTATGCAGATTCTCAAGCCTACCATGTGGTTTTATTTGTATTAACTGAGGTTTGCAGTGATGGAGTTTGTCAACCAGTTATTCATGGCTGAAGAAATGCCTTACTTCTTCATAAATTGATTTACAATATGGCAGAGCTAGCTTTTTATAATGTTGGCAACATATAGAGTACAGACCAGCAATAGAAGTTGTAAATAAAGTGAAACTGCACTGATGAGCAGAGATGTTAATCAGCAAAGAAATAGAGGATTTATGTGATGATAACTTTGAAGGATCTAATGAAGAAAGACAGATTTTTACAGAGGTCTTTTCTGGTAATGACATTTTTCAGTCTAGTCGGAGGTGTCTTGTTTCTGGAGTTATCAACTTTGAATGTGACTCCACTAAAAACACATTTAAATCATTCTGCTCTAGTAATGAAAACTCAATTGTAATGCGTCCCTCGTCTTCAAGACTTACACATCCTGAGCAGGACTTTAATGAAATTCAGCATTCCAAAGAGACTGCTCCGGGGTGTATGCCAGAGAGTTTCATTTGTGATGACCAGAATGATGAGGATGTGAATGTCAAGCGTATGAAATTTTCTCTGCATGAACTTACTTGTAGTAGATCTGGTTCAGAAAATGTTCCGAGTTCATCAGGTCTTTCAAAAGAAGTAGTTTCTAACCTGTCTCATACTGCTACAGACTGTGATAGTGAACCAATTGCATTTCATTTAGTCGAATCATCCAAGCATGGTGTGATATCTAGTTGCTATCTGATGAAGCATAACATGTTACAGAATAAACAAGCAGCCAAGGATGATGTAGATGTTACAAATTGTAAATCAACAACTGCAGATAGGAATGTTGCAAAAGAGGTGTCTTTAAGTAAAGCAGTTGCTTCTCCTGTTTCCCAGGAGAGCTTTGCAAACAGGCTTGTAGTTACAAGTCCATCAATCACTGTAGTGAAGAAGTCTGGGTCTCCTTTACATCCTGAGGAAATGTCGAAAGAGTTTCTATCTTCTAACATGGACATCTCAAATTCATCCTCAAAGCTAGACAAAAAGGACCCTCGTACTTTACTGCAGTTTCATATTGTGCAGTTGCTTACGATGGCAGGATGGTCTATTGAGAAGCGTCAACGACCTAGTAGGCGTTACATGGAGTCAGTTTATAGGACACCAGAGGGAAAGCCTATTCGGGAATTTACAAAAGCTTGGAGATTATGTGGTCAGCTTTTGTCTGTTGAAAAATGCAATTTAATGTATGGAGATTGTAAGGAATGGACCGATATTAGTCAATTCTGGTCTGATTTATCCAGTGCACTGATAAATGTTGAAAAAACAACGAACCAATCAGAGCCTGCTGCTATGTTGGCTTATCAATGGTGGCTTTTGGATCCTTTTGTAGTAGTCGTATTTGTTGATAGAAAGATTGGTGCATTGAAAAAGGGAGAGGTAGTGAAAGCAACTTGGAGTTTAGTTTCTAGTAAGTATAAGGTGGCAAGTGCTCCCATTGATTCAGTTTGGGAGGATACTTCTGGTGCTCATTTTGATCAGAACCATGACCAAGCCTTTCTTTGTGATTCTTCTACAGGCACTGCAACCACACTAAATCTAGTATCTTTACATGGTAATGGATTGGATGGCACTGGTACACAGTCACATGCCAATGGTGGAGATGTGCCAATGGATATGTCAGAGGAAAAGAATGCATATGGCGTAAGCCAGGGCCTGGTTCATTCTCATGACTCACATACTATTCAGCAGTCTGAATGTAGTGATGAAGAGGGCAGGAAAATCTCAATTGCTTCTGTATTTGGGCCAGATAACACATGTTCTGCCACCAATGTTATTCTTAAAAAGAAAATGCGGAGAAAGAGCAAAAAGGTATCTGAAATCAATCTGAGTATGTTATATCATAGTGACATGCTGGGCTCAACTGTTACTGACCAGGTGCAGCCACTGAATGGTGATGCATGTGGCAGTCAGTTAGGGTTGGAAGAGGTCCAGGATTATCTAGTTGACAATGCAGGAAAGAAAAGAAGCTACAGGAAGTTATCATCTGTTAGTGCATTCCAACAACATAGTAGGAAAACAAACTACTCCATAACTGGAATGAATAAGTCCAACAGATGCCAGATTAAAGATGATGATCTGTTGGTGTCGGCAATATTTAGGAATAAGGACTTCAGCTCAAAGACAATCCGAGGTTATTCTGGAGCTAAATCCTGCAAATCAAGAGTCCGGAGAAAGCTTAAAAGCCAAAAGGGCCGTTGCAGGTTGCTACCAAGGAACCCTTGTAATGGAGGGAAGCACAATAAGGATGGCAAGAGGTACTATATGGGAGCAAGGACAGTCTTGTCCTGGTTGATTGAGAATGGGGTCATATCTCTAAATGATGTGATTCAATACCGAAACCCTAAAGATAATGCTGTCATTAAGGATGGTAGGATTACCAAAGATGGTATTATTTGCAAGTGTTGTGGTAAGGTGCACACATTATCAGAGTTCAAGTTTCATGCTGGGTTTACACTGAATCGCCCCTCCTTGAATCTTTTCATGGAATCTGGTGAGCCCTTTACACTGTGCCTCCTTCAAGCTTGGTCAGCTGAGTACAAAACCAGGAAAAGTCAGAATCAAGCTGTGCAAGTTGATGATGATGATAGAAATGATGACTCATGCGGGTTGTGTGGTGAGGGGGGTGAGCTGATGTGTTGTGATAACTGTCCATCTACTTTTCATCTGGCTTGTTTGTCCACTCAGGTCTGTCAGCTCTCAGGTTCATACTAGTTTCTTTCTTCTGTTCTAATGAATCTTTTTCTTCTTTTCCTCCCTTGTCATTGCAAATAAACCGTGTTTTATTTGTTTTGGGAATTAAAACCTGTATTAAGTGATTGTTATAGCATCCTCCTCTGCCATTCCTATATATACATTATATATGTACACCTTTATAATGGCATAACACATGTAGTTCTGCCCTCTCCCATGCCAAATCCTGTTGGTAGTTTAATTTTTCTGTTCTGTAGTTAGGAATATTTATATGGACTTAGCTGATTGCTAGAAAATATAGTATATGGTAATTAGGGTTTTCTATAGTGGATGAGTGGGTTCTGTCACTTCTGTGAACATGAATAAATGATCAAGGGTAAAGTTACTCTGTGCCATGGAATATATTTCACTTGTGTTTTATGAGACAATCGCAAATGAACTTTGTGCTTAGTTTGGCTGTGATTTGATAAGGAGATTCTGTGAGTATATTCTCTCTCTCTCTCTCTCTCTCTCTCTTTATAGACTTTCGATGGTATGGACGAGTTCCTTTGTGTTACCAGCATGTGTATGTGTTTATTTATGTTGCTCCAATATGCCTGCTTTTTTGTTCGCCATGTATTTGACTATCAATGAAGTCCTCTTGGATATTGTTTGTATTGTTGTGGATGTGACTACTGTTCAAGTTCTCTTACCCTGCCTTGGAAGAATGATACAAGTTTTGTTTTTGTACATCAGGAGATCCCTGATGGCAACTGGTACTGCACAAACTGCACTTGTCGGATATGTGGAGATTTGGTCATTGATAAAGAGGCTTCAGATGCGTATGATTCATTGCAATGTGCACAGTGTGAACATAAATGTAAGTATGCCCTGTATGTTCACATTGCATTACTGGTCTTATGGTTAAAATCTCTTTGTAGAGCCTGTAAATAGATTAAATTTTATCAAGTTGAGTTGTTCTATATAAATACATTTATTTTTTCTTGTGTTTGATTTTGTTTAAGTAATTGCAATGTTATAGTTTGATTGATGGTTAGACAATTTGTTGGTTCGATTATTGTCATTACTACAATGATTATTTATTTATTTTATTGTTGTTGTGTTATTTTGGGGGTAAGGTTGTGTACATTTGACTCTCCCCTCAGACTCCACAATGGTGGGAGCCTCATGCACTTGGCTGCCCTTATTATTATAATAAGTGATTACTTAATTTGATTATGAATAAAGATTTCTTTGAGCTGAAAGTTTATGCTTTTTTTTTCTTTCTGATGCTTCAACCATGATTCCATCTGATTATTATGAACTTATAATGAATAGATCATGAGAAATGCCTGAGAGAAAAAGATCAACAAGAAGGGGTGGTATCAGACACTTGGTTTTGTGGTCAGAGTTGTCAGGAGGTACTACACCACAATTTCTCAAATTTCCATAATTCCATTTGAAATGGATTTCTTGAATTTAGCAAATGATGGCTAATTGTCTGTTATATTGCATGGTAATGTGCTGGCTTGTAATATGAGTTGGTCATTTTACTATCTATAATTTGAAGATGTTGCTCAAAGCTTTTTGAAGGTTTAGCCTGGTTTATGTTTCAAACCATTTGCAAACTTCTGGCACATAAATGTTTTAAAAGGTTGCATTTGTTAGATGAATGAGTTTAAGATTAAAACATTTAAAATGTAGTCTTTGACATAAAGAGCGTGAGTATGATTTATAGTTATACAATTCTTAAATTTAAATTTTTAACTAGATTATGTGGTAACCAATAGGGTAATCTTGTTTTATTTCAAATTCTTATGTCCAAATATGATTTTAGTGATTATAATTGAGAGCGTTATACTTAATTCTGCGTTGAAGTTTCCATGACTGTTGCTTTGTTGCTTTTGCCGTAAGGTTTTCCAAAAGCAGAATGAATTTGACAGCTTTTCAAAGCCATATTTTCTTCTAACTTTTGTATGCTTCCTTTCTTGGAAACTATCGCTGTGGATGATTATTGTTTTTCTGACCTACTCACCACATAAGGAGAAACTTTGAATCTTCTCATTATTTTTTAAGATTGTGATTTTTGGATGTAATGTAGTAGATTTCACGTTGATGCTTGTATTCTGACATCAATGGAAGATTCTATATTATTTGGTATAGTTGCTTTTGTGTCTTTCTTTTGGTGTAGTTGCTTTTGTTATATACCACTGGTGCCTATGCTTATCTTAAAATATTGGTCTCTGTATCACTGGTGCTTTTGTTATACACCTTTAAGAGATTCTCTAGGAGGAAGAAGGAGCAGATCAACAAATGTACTTGTATATTTCTGGTTACTTGATGTAGATACTATGGTTTATGGTATAATGGGTTGCATTATTCCTTTTATTTCTTTGTTTTCTGATTTATTACAATAATATTAGCGAACAACATGAATTTCTTGTTTCACTGTAATGCTGTTATTATTTATTCAATCAAGGACTTTACTCTCTGGTATGTGCAGGTGTACTCTGGTCTCCAATCTCAGGTGGGGTTAGTTAATCAAGTTGCCGATGGCTTCTCATGGATGCTTCTTAGATGCATCCACGATGACCAAAAGGCTCTTTCTGCCCAGTGGTTTGCCCTAAAGGCAGTATGCAATACAAAATTAGCTGTTGCCCTTACCATCATGGAGGAGTGTTTTTTGTCGATGTTGGATCCAAGAACAGGCATACACATGATACCCCAAGTTTTATACAACTGGGGGTTAGTGCCTCTTCCCTATGATAAATTTTAACCCCTCTTCTGTGTGCTTCGTTATTTACTTGTGTCTAAATAAACCCTCCTCCCTTGCGGCTCTTTTTCAATGCCCCATTCTTTCGGTTTTTGCATTTTGTTTTCTTCTTTTTCATTTTGATTTGAAAGGTTTTATTTCCATGTGATTTTCAGGTCTGATTTTGCTCGTCTGAATTTTCAAGGGTTTTACACTGTGGTATTGGAGAAACAGGATGTGTTAATATCTGTAGCATCTATCAGGTCAAACATTATAATAGATATTTACCTTGTGGAATTTATGGTAGAATTTGACCTATTTAAAATCTCATCTCTGACATTTATGTGAAATGGCTCTATTTCAGCAACTTCTCTATTATGTAAAGACAATTATTTAAATGCCTTTCAATTATGCTCAAGCTTACCCTTCCATTTGATTTATGAATGAATTAGGTTATAGTCACATTAATTTTGATTTATACAAAATGGCATCTCTCTATTATTGCATTGTTCTTAAGCCTTTTACTCCTTTGCAGGGTGCATGGAACTACAGTTGCAGAGATGCCTCTAATTGCAACTTGCAGTCGGTATCGTCGTCAGGGAATGTGCCGACTCCTTGTGAGTGCAATTGAAGAGGTATAATTTGGCTGTAGTTTCATGTATTTATCTGAAATTTGTATTTAAACAAAATGGATCTTAATATATTTAGTTTTTCTTGTTGGGTTATGACTCCCTTGTCCGTCAAAATAATTTTCTTTGAAAATTGATATAGATTTGCACTCAGTGACTTTCTTTCTATATGATCTAGTTATGGGAGGAGGATCCTCTAAAGTAATTTATGGGCAAGTAAGCATTTATCAACCATTGATAGATGGGCCCACTCATCCATCAATGGTTGATAGATGCTTACTTGTCCATATCAATAGTTGATAGATGCTTACTTGTCCATAAATTACTTTAGAGGATCCAAATCCCTAGTTATGAATTTGGAATTTTACCAGGCTTCTTTTTGGCTTGCTTTAATGACTTTTTATATTTCTAAATCTATTTCTTTCATTAGCAGATGTTAATATCTTGCAAGGTGGAAAAGCTTGTGATAGCAGCCATTCCAGATTTGGTGGAGACATGGACTAAGGGCTTTGGATTCATACCTGTAGATGACATTGAAAAGCAAAGATTGAACAAAATCAACTTGATGGTTTTTCCTGGGACAGTGTTACTTGAAAAACCCTTGTATGAGAAGGAGAAAATTGAAGGTATTTTTGTTTGGTGTATATGGATAATGTACGATGACTGTAAAATACTTAAAATTCATTGTTTTGTCACCTGAAACAGGACTGGGTGATCTATCAACTTTAGCAACAGATGAATCGATCAAAGAAGGTATCTGTTCCGAAGGAATGGCCATGGCTGAATCATTGCTGCAAGATGTTAGAAACTTGGCTACTGACAAAGTTGGTACTAAGTCAGAATCTGAACCTGTGGATGGCAAGAATCACCTACATTGCAGTGCTGGCAGTGAAACCAGCAGAGATGATGATACTCAAGCTGTTGATACTACATTAGGAGCCAAAGAATCAACAGAATTAAGTAGCTGTTTTGGAGGAGAGAAGATCATCGAGTTAATGGTGTCGGGTGGCTCAGATAAATCTATTGAAGGAAACAATGTGCAGGAAACATTGCAAAAGGCAAGCGAGTTGGTACAGCAATCGAGTGAGAACTATTGTACTAACAAAGATGGTGCTGAATCAGGTATAAGAATTATTGAGGAAAAGAATATCAAAATAGGTGAAGTTCAGGAAAATGCTTTGCAGGGCCATTTTTCAAATTTGTCCTGCAAAACATTTTTAGGCAGCAATTTTGACTTGGATTCCAATATTGAATGCTCAGTGATGTATGATGAAACAGCATTTTTTGGAACAGCATTTGCAAAGTCTGCAAGCTGAATGAAAGTTGAAAGAAAGTAGATGTTTAGAGAAATGGTGTGATGCTCATAACAAACTTGTAATTTAGTAGTGTATCTTAGGAAAACAAACCGCAAAATATGGAAACATAAATAGGTTCAAGACAACAGGCTAGAAAAGTTAAATTGTGACACAATAAGTAACTAGGGACTAGTAGAAAGCATAAGATGGAGGTAAAGAAGATCGTTTATGGCCTTGCCCTACCTAATGAATCTTGCTCGTCATCAGTTGGAGGTATACATGGTAAGATGGCAAAGGCAGGTATACTCCAATATAGGCGCCTTTATGATACTTAAATAGTCTTATTTATGCACCTGCAATTGTTATCATAATTAATCTGTTAGGTATATTAAAAGTAGAACATTCCAAAAAATTAAATAGCTGTAAAAGCATTTAATTTGAATGGTAAATATCTACCTTTACCTAAGCAAAATATTTCTTATAGGGATTACAGTTTACTGCATAAAACATTAAGATGTTTCCAACATACAAACAAAAAATATTCAAAAAGAAATCCTTTGAATTGTGATAAGTGACTATATTTGATTGGATGATAGTATAAAAAAACTTTATATTATGAAAAACTTTATATTATGG
Organism: Ormosia emarginata; assembly: GCA_029884605.1. Lineage (NCBI taxonomy): Eukaryota > Viridiplantae > Streptophyta > Magnoliopsida > Fabales > Fabaceae > Ormosia > Ormosia emarginata. The sequence continues at coordinate 1,643,694 of JAQQTP010000080.1, read as the reverse complement.
GATGATGAAAATTAAAACCCATATGTAAGATTGCAATAATAGAAGATATGCAAACATTTCAAGTATAATAACAAAATATCCAAAATGGTTTAATCATATCATAAATCACATAGAAATTTCATTATTGAAAGGAGTCACTGTCGTCTATATAGTGGCAACATTAACCTTCTTTCTCTTTAGTTATTTCGCGAATTTATACTATGACTCCCTTGAAAACTTACTGACAACTGGAAATTTTATTTATGTAAAGGTAATTTGAAAAAACCAAAAAATATTAAATTTCACTTAGAATAAACATAACAAAAGTATTAAAAATCTAGCACATCTTAAAAAAAATATTTTTATACCTTTTCTTTATTATGATAAAGAGTTTTTAAGTTTAGAATTTAGGGCTTAAAGTTTCACCATGTAGCTTATATAAGTAGACTTTTCTATGTTGAATCTAATAATTATATGAAAACTCTTACTTCCTACAACCATGTAACATATTCGAACTTGAGAAAAAAAATGAGAAGCAAACTATTTTATAACGCCCCGGGATTCAAACTTTAAACAACAAAAATAAAAAGTGAACTCTTTTACCACCCACTTCTTTTGGTTGGCTGACCATACTACTTCTAAAATTGCTACAATCCAGATGGCTGTGTAGTCTAGATAGGCAAGAAAAAAAAAAACAAGTGGAATATGATTCATGCTTTGAGACTTTACCACATTGTTTCTTCTCCAATTATTCTAAATAAAAATCAATCACGCTACGTGGGTGGATATAGTGGTAAGTAAAGCTCTATGTCATTGAAGGATAAAGAATTGAGTCCTAAAGATGTTATTTGTGGGGAAAGTTTAACTATATTATTACGTATTTAAAGAAATTAATTTCACACTCTAAGCATGTGAGAAACTAAGAAAACCAATGACGCAAATCATAAAATGTGGCTTACTTGACAAATTAAGTTTTATGTGAACAAACTTTACCTATATTCAAAACCTTACTTTATAGTCAAGCAAAGCCGACACCCGAGATTAATTCCACGAAAGATATGGAGACACCTCGTGATCTTATTAAATAAAATCGTCCACTTCCATTTACAACAAAACATTCTTCCCAACACATTCGAAAACCCTAACTTAAGATCATGACAAAGTCGATGTTTGAGTATAGATTGGTCCCAGCCTAAAAATGGATACCTCGTTATCTTCCTAAAATAAAATAAAATAAAATAAAATAAAATTACACCCATCTGGCCAAAACATAAAAATTTAGCCCATAAGAGATGAGATGGATGATAAGTCATAACCTAATTTAACTGTCAATAACAGATGCTTGTTGGCTAAGTATAAACCAAACCGAACCAGTTCATCACTGTCTTTCTTTCTTTCAGTTCCACTGTCTATCTCTTAAGCTGCATAGTACCTTACCTATCACCTTCACGACCCACCCACCCAAACCAAACCAAACCCTTTTTTTCTTCGTGCCATGAACCAAACCTCCACACCCTCCTCCATTGGCACACACCCTGGACTGCTTCCAGTTCCAGGGTTACCCTGAACAACCATGCCTTCTTCTTCCCCCAAGACCTTCTTCCATGCCCGCCCCGCTAATGCATCATTCTCATCTCGCAGATCCTCGTTCCTCTTCCTCTTCTGCCTCATCTTTGGCCTAACCGGTTTCCTGTTCGGAATCACTGCTTTGCTCAGACCGGTTCGGGTCCATGATTGCCCGAACCGCAACCCCAGATCGGTTCGAGTGGCTTGGGATCACGGTGGTGGCGCCAGCGAAGGGAATAGGCATAAAGTGATGGCCTTTGTGGGGATTCAGACCGGGTTCGGATCGGTCGGTAGGCGCCAATCGTTGAGGAAGACTTGGTTTCCTTCGGATCCGCATGGACTCCAAGGGTATTCAACTATTGATCTTCTTTCTCCAATGAGTTTTGGTAACCAATACATGTTGTTTAATCATGGGGAATTGAGAAAAGAGAATAATTTGCAAAATCTTATTGTAGAACTGTTTCAATGCTCTGCTTTGGAAAATGTGATTGTTTGTAGCGTTAGGATTTGAAGGTATTGCATGCTCCATGAAGATCTTTACCATTGATTTTAGGCATAACTATATAACTTTTACGCACACTAACTTAAAATCAATGGTAGAGATCTTCCTGGAGCAGCAATTAGTAACTTAATGCATGCTCCATAAAGATCTTTACCATTGATTTTAGGCATAACTACATAACTTTTAGGCACACTAACTTAAAATCAATGGTAGAGATCTCCCTGGAGCATGCATTAAATGCTGCTCCAAGCGCATGCTAGAATTTCTCCGATTTGAAGTGTGAGTAATTCTTAGGTAGGCGCATGTGTAAGGTTGTCGGGGCCATGTTAAAAAAGCACCTATCTTTTATTAAAATGTTTTAACACATGTCAAATGATGATTTGAGTGCGAAAAAAATGATGTGGTATACCATGCCTACCTAAAAATTTCTCTTGAAGTGTCATGTGTGGTGTCATGTCCGCATTTACATGAACACAACACTCCTTTTGAAATCTCCATATATAATAAGTTGTGTATTACATGAAAGTTTCACCCATGAGTCATGAATGATGCTAGGTTATTCTCTTTATTTATGTGGCCTAGTTTAGTTTCCATTCAGTATCTATATGTAGCTTGCAGTGTGCATACGGTGCTCAATGTGCATTGTATATTTTGTTGGTGGGTTGGGTATTTTGAGGGAATTTGGGTCTGAAAATGATGTAAATTAACATCCTCATCTTTACTGGTTGCTATTGCTTGCAGCTTGGAAGAGGCCACTGGCTTGGCTTTAAGGTTTGTTATTGGTAGAACGAGTGATAGATCGAAGATGTCTGCGCTCCAGAGGGAAGTAGCAGAATATGATGATTTCATTCAATTGGATATCGAAGAGGAGTACAGTAAGCTCCCATACAAAACGTGTGTGCTGAGAATAACTAAACTGTTGTATTTTATGCCTGTAGTGTGTTGCTAAGTTGAATACGTTATTTATTGCAGGTTGGCTTTCTTCAAAGCTGCTTGTGCACTTTTTGAAGCTGACTTTTATGTCAAAGCTGATGATGACATCTATTTAAGGCCAGGTGGTAGATCTTTCAAGGCTTAACTTGGTTAAATACATTGATGACCTTTGTTTATGAGATTAATTTTTACCCTTCTAATAAAGATTTATGCAATCATTTTCAATTTATTGTTAGATCGTCTTTCATTGCTACTGGCAAAAGAGCGATCTCACTCTCAGACTTACATAGGATGCATGAAAAAAGGCCCTGTTTTCACTGATCCAAAACTCAAATGGTTAGTTCTGTTTAGATTGAGTATATTTTATCTCCAAGGTTTTAATTTTATCCTTAATTTTCCCAACTCTACACTTTTAACTGTCTCATTTCTTTTTGGGGATAAAATATTCCATTATTAAATTTCTTCTATCATGGCTGGGATAAATATATAGAACTTGCCATCTTGACCTGATGATGCTCTTTTCTTGAAAAACAAATATAGATTATTAATACTAATTTACGATCAATAATTATTAACTTGATAGATCAAATGTCTGATAATAATTTTTTGTAAGCAGATGTAAATTTTAATTATCTGCATCAACCTGAAATTTCTTTTTTTTTTTTCCTTTAACTAAACTACCTTGAGAGATCAAATTCATACTAATTCATTTGTAATTTTCTTTCTGTTTTTGTTGTGGGGACGGACTTTTCTAAGAGCCAGTTTGGAGAGTGAGAACACGGATTTGAAATTGGCAGAAGTGTGTATGCGTTCTAAACTTGAGGCTAAGCGGTTCAACTATGGTTGAATTAAAATAAATATATAACTTAAGCTAAAATCTTATAAAATATTATTAAATTATGTGAACTTTAGATGATGTAAATCAGTACATTGTATTTTTAAAGTTCTAATAAATATAAACATGTGTACTTGCAAAAAATGTGAAAATTGTGCTATATGTCATTCTTTTATGACAGCCTCATGTATAGTGACTAGTGAGATGAAAAATTATCCCCAATTTACAAAGGGACTAGATTGAAGCAATTTTAGACCTTTGAGATACTTCTTTGCCAATATTAGATTTTTAGGGTATGTTTCGGTAGAGAAGAAGGAAGGAAAAGGGAGGGGAAGGGAATTTTAAGTAAGCCTTCCTCTTGTTTGAAAGTTTATAAAATGAGCGGAAGAATAAATGATTATCCTCTAAGGTCTCCCTTATTCATTTTTATGTATGTTTTAAAGTTCCCCAAATTTTGGAGGATTTTAAACATCCAAAAATTGGGAAGGGAAATCATTATTTAACCTCCCATTTCCTTCTCTTCTCTTCTTTTCCTTTTCCTTTGATTTCTTCTCTTCCCCTCCCCTCCCCTCCAAACATCCAAACATACCCTTAGGGATCAAATCGAGAATGTCCCAACTTTTTTGGGACTTAAATTTTTATTTACCTCCTTTCTTTTCGGGTTGAAAATGTTGATGTAGTATGCTATTTAGCCTCACCACTATAGTGACAATTTTAGGTTTTCATTTATAACCAGCATATTAACTTCTTTGGCTTTTGGGGTAATTGTACTGAATCTACTGATAAATCTTGCAGGTATGAGCCACTATCTAATTTGCTTGGAAAGGAGTATTTTCTTCATGCTTATGGTCCTATATATGCTCTTTCTGCTGATGTTGTATCAAGCTTGGTAGCTCTAAGGAATAACAGGCAAGTTTTTCTTTCTCCACTACTTAATTGCTTGGCCACTTGACCTTCAGTAGACAGTAGGTTCACAAATAACTCACATGTATCTATTACGAATATATTTGTTTTGCTGATACATATTCACCATATGAAGTAACACTTAATGCACTTGTTGATGTTTAGATGTCGGATTTTTTTTTTTAATAAAATTTTTTGAGATTGATGTAATGATATGGCCTTCTTTGCATACTGCATATCTGCTTTTTCTCTATTGCATTTCTTGGATTTTGCATATCTATTCACGTGCTTAGGTCAAATACTATATGTTTCATATCTTTATCACAAATGTGTCTGGGTGATGGATTTATGGACCAACTGGTTTGGTTTCTATAGAGGTTCTCTGATGGAAAAAAAAAGCTGATATATTTCCCTAAAGTACTGTGTTTAGTCATGTTGAGTTGTGTCACTGATGAAAATGGACTGAGAGTATACTCTTATGTTATCCATAAATAGGTTGGCAAAGATGTCCATGTCATGTGATCTTTAGGTTCATAGTTTACACTTGTAAAGAGAGTAGAGATATCCATGTCATGCGGTCCTTAGGCTCATGATTGAAACTTGTAAAGAGGGTTAAGTTATACATTTGCTCCATGTTCACTTAGATTATTAGTTCCTTATCATCGTTGAATGATTTCCTTTCTAGTAGTCATCAAGTTGTTAATGGTTCTTACTTCTTACAAAAATATCTTCAAATAAATCATTGAATTGCTTGGCAGTTATGAGCAGAGTAAATTTCTTGCTTTATTTTTCTTCATTCAATTAATACAATATCATACTCTAGACCTTATAGATTAGTTCAATGATGTTTTAAAATTTGTTTCTTTCTTTACTACAAAGGGATGGAGATAATGATGGATAAACATGATGATATGGACTGTGTTCAGCCCCCACCTCCTCCCAATTCCTATTATTTTGAACGTAATGTCTGCATCCTTTTTTTTTAATCACAGTTTCCGGATGTTCAGCAACGAGGATGTTACCATTGGAGCATGGATGCTTGCAATGAATGTCAACCATGAGAATAATAAAGAACTTTGTGCTCCAGTTTGTACGTCCACATCTATTGCTGTGTGGGATATTCCAAAGTGTTCTGGTTGGTATTTCTCCTTGCACAAAAATGTTGTAGTATTAGAATGCAGGATTATGTACGATAACATTGCCTTGGATAACCTGAAAAATGCATGAAATTCATGCAGTTGGGCCCCCAAAAAGATCATTATTCTTGTGTTTTTGGACTACCTCATGGATAAATTTTGTTTCAAGCTTCTCAATGTTGTCTTATATCTTTCTGTTCCATTAAGGGTCATATTTTTCTTAGAAAAGTTATATTTGAGAGTAAAAGTGATGCACTGCTAAGTTTGCAGTCATCAATGTAAATGGTCATATGCCTATCAGGTATAGGCTATATGTTAATGCCTAAGATTTAAAAATGATCCTACACATGTTTGAGGCATGAATATGATCCATAAAATGGGAATTTGTTTTTGGTGAGGTTCTTTTATTAGAGTATTATGTATGATTTGATCTTTAGTCCGCATTTAATGATTTTTGGTCAAAGATATATATGTAGTGTAAATCAAAGCAAAATATTTTTCTTAATGATCTGGATTTGTTTACCTACAGGCTTATGTAATCCAGAAAAGAGAATGCTGGAACTCCATCAAAAGGACAGCTGCACTCGCAGTCCAACTGTGGAATCTGATGAATAGTATTTGTGCGTATATTTATGAAGCAAAGTAAGCTCAAAAGGTACTTGAGGAATTGCTTGCCCTTCTTGTGTTTTACTGAGAGCTGCTACCATTGCTATCCTTTTCTATCCATTGATCTTTCCCTTTCTAATTCACATTTCTTCCTGTTGGAATACACTTTGTTGTGTTTTCTTTTTTTTTTTTCCCCTCTTTTTTTTTCCTGTCATTTTTTCACTTATTTTCTCTTCCTTTTTTTTCGTTTAAATATTCTCTTCTCTTTTTTTCTACCTTCTTTAGGAAGGAAGGTTTTATATAGAGCATAAGAAAAAAGGTAGACTTTATGGATGATGAGATAATTTAACTTTACTAATTTCCTCATTTTAATGTAATTCTTTTTTCGATTATATGTACTAGTAAATTGTGTCATTCTTTTGAAGAAATGGAGCATTAGCCTTTGGTCTGAATGAGGGCGCCCCTGCGCATGTGTGTGTGTGTTATTATACCTCAGGGTTTTTGGGTTCATCATCAAGCCATATGTTTATGCTTCCCTCATCAATTCAACGATGGGAATCAAAATTAAACTCGAAATATGAAAATCATTAGATTTCTTTCGTGTTTTGGATAGAATAAGATTTTATCAAATAGAATAGAGGGAAATATAATTAGAGCAAGAAGACTATAGAAAAAAAAAATTAGAGCAAGAATATATCCTCCAAAGCTGCTGGAGGTTGGGTTAAATGTAACTCCAATGGTGCTGCTAGAGGTTCTCCGGGCATGGCAGCTGCTGGAGGTATCTTCAGAGATAGTAATGCTGCTGTTCTTGGTTGCTTCGCCTCCTTCATTGGCTTATCTTATTCTCTTCATGCTGAGGTTATTGCAGCCATGATTGCCATTGAAGTCGCTTATAAAAAAGGCTGGCATATGTTATGGTTAGAATGTGATTCTCAATTAGTGGTTTCTGCTTTTTCGGATTTTCATTTGATCCCCTGGAAATTAAGAACAAGATGGAGAAATTGTCTACAACTTACTAAGAGTATGCATTTTGTTGTTTCTCATATTTATAGGGAAGGAAATTCTTGTGCTGATAAATTAGCAAATTTGGGGTAGATTCTAAGTGTTACACTTGGTGGGACTTAATTCCTTGTTTCATTAGTGAAGACTTTAATCGTAATAGATTGTCTTCCTAATTATAGGTTTAGATAGGTTTTCTCCTTGCTTGGGTTTTGGCTTCTGTCTCCCCTTGCTTTGTTCTCTTCTTTTTTGTCTTTCAATATATTTATAGTGTGTTGCAAATGATAGATAGGGTTTGAGGTGCCAACTTAGTTGGGATTTCCTTTTCTATTGTGATGCTTTTGCATGTCATTTTGCTTTAAAAAAAAAATATCCTCCAAAGCAGAATGAGAGAGTTGGAAGAAACTTTGAGAACATAAATCATTAAGGTCGTCTATTTTTTGCATATCAGAAATGGCAACTCTTTAAAACAGACATGACCATAATACCAAAGGAAGCTATAAACATAATTTTATCCCATAATAAGTTAAGGGACAGAGATGTTTTTAAAAATATAAACTTGTTACTTCACTCACATATAATAATAATAATAATAGAGAACTGCATGAACTATAAATTGTATCATTTAATAAAATTTTGGCCCTTTTATACTTTTAACTCAAATAGAATTCTTAAGGTTGCTTTTTCTTCTTCTTTTTTCGGTCAACAGGTTCCTTTTTCTTCTAGTATTGCATATGTGTAATATCAGCTAAATGGACTTCTGGCAAAGCAAAATCCAATCCTACAAAAATGTATGAAAACTTGAGGAGATTATCTTGGGCTTCCCGGCCTCTGCCCCACGACAAAATGAAAAAAAAAAAAAAAAAGGGACCAAAGCTATAGAAATGTATACTAATTTCGATATGCTTCTATTGGTATTGGATGAACTTGTTTAGTTGACTGATTGAGGCATTTGTCTTCCTTTTCATTTCCTTTTCAGCACTAAGTTTGAGATAGAACTAGCTTCTTTCTATCATCTTTCTTAATCGTTTTAATCTTAATAAAAGATATATCTAAAGTGGAAATCTATTGGTATCATTCTGTATACTTTATAAGGATCTTTGCATGATTTGCACTTCAATTATTTTGGATTTTGTCGTCAAAAGAAGGATGGTGCAACATAAAAGCACGGAAATAGTAGTAACCAGCAAATGCCCTTAACTTCTACGTATCTAAATTTGCTTTCATTAAATTCCAATCCATTCTCTCTCATTCTCAAGCAAACAATGCTGTTCAACTTAATATGTTACACTGATAAAACATTTGCGATGGATCTTCAACGTAGATGCTATTCCATTCTTTTTATTCCAGGTTACATCAGATGTCACTTTCTCATTGTTCTACTTTTTTTTTCTTTAATAAAAACAAAATTAGATTCCAAAATTTTGCACACATTATATTTGAGTTTAACAATCAACTATTTTTTTTTTCATTTAATAAATTTGCATCAATCATTATGTTTTAGAAAACTAGCCAAATTGATATTCCCCATCAAACAACACAGAAAATTCCCTGCAATATTTTTTGTTTACTGTAAGTTGGAGCCATTAGCAGAGATGATAGGAACTTCTTGTTGCTTGGTTTGCAGATGTTACTAGCCCCTCCGAGTTTGAAAGGTAAAAACCAAATGACAAGTGGCAAATAATATTGATGAATGAATATTATTAACAGAAAGAATGGTTGTACCTAAAGTAAAAGGGATTGGACCCCATTATATGTTGGGATGTGCCTTGGTGGAGACCTGAACTTGAGAATTATTTTTCTTATTCTTTTTCCCAATAGAAAGGGGATGTCACCTTTCTTTGAAGTCAAGCTTCTTATTATTATTATTATTTTGTTAAAACCAGCTTATATGACATTAAGCAATTTGGGTATCATTCAATTTTATCCAATGAATGGTGTGAGAATTTCAGAGTACTTCCCACGAATCGTGATTAGTAGTGGCAGTATGGGCCTTCAATGATGGACCCATTATTGGCCCATCAAAAGTCAATCACGCTGGGCCACTGTCCTATTTCTGGAAAGCTTTTCAACGAATCAGGGTACAGAGGGACCCATGTGGCCCATGAAGCCTCTACTTTTTCTGTTCCAATAGGTTAAAAGGTGAACTTGCCTCCTGGTGATGTGGAGCTGACACATTTGCTACTTGCACCTATGGCCTATGGACAGCCAAAGATCAAACGTTTATTTTGATCAAGGAGTAATACTGTTCACATAGTTGTTTAAGTAAATTTATATAAAGCTATATTTATCAGATTTGACATAAAAGAAAAAATTTTGAGGCATAGCTCCCCACTTAGAATGAATAATTTTATCTGTACATTTTTTTTTACAATTATGCATAAATTACTGATATGATTGTATAGTTGTATTTGAATTTAGTAAAAAAAAAGGATAAAATCATTTGAACTCGCATCAGCATCATGTGTTAATTTGTTACAGAAAAAAAAAAATTGAGTTACTTTACTTTATGTCACTTAGCCAAACAATGAAGTCGGATTAAGATTGAGTTGATAATTTGGATTTCTAAATTTAGTAAAGAACTTTACCATAACAATAGAAAAGAAAAAAAACAGAAAAGAAAAAAGTAGTGCTGGTGTAATCAACATAAAATCACGAACAAAATAATAACATTAATAGCACAACAGCATCTTTGACCCTCTTCTAGAAAAGAGTTTGTTGGATACTTTATTCAGTAATTTTTTATTACCTTCGAAAATTTAAATTTAGAGGGAAAAAAGAAGAAGAAGAAGAAGAAAGAGGACAGAGATATAACAATTATGTTAATCATTAGAGTGTCCTGTGATTATTGTGTTAATTATGAATCATATATAGTGGTTTTAGTGATCTCATGATATGGACTGTGATTCAGACAGCACTATAAGCAACAGCCAAAATTTTGAAAAAATGGGATTTGTCACAAAGAAGGAACAAATTAGGTTTGAAAATAAGGAATCAAGATCAATAATTCTATGCCACTATGCTCGAAAATATGCTTGAAAATAATTTATTTTTCAATTTTCATCATATCGCACGATCCCACAGAGCACAGAGTTACCTGAGGTTGGAGCTTTGTTGGTATTGGAGGAGTCGATATGCACCCAGGCCTATTTTCTAAGTTGATATTAATTGGTTGTTGGTAAGGTATTTATTTTTTTTTGTTACAAATTTAATTTTTTATTTGTGTTAATAAAACTGATTCAATTATATTTTTTAAAAATTAGCAATAAATTCAACTATCTGTTTGCTTCAAGATATATGGTGGTAACAATAAATAGTTTCTTTAAATAAAAAATTAAACTTATTTTACTCAAACCTTCACTTTATAAAAAATAATAAGGTATAATATTATAATGAAATTAACTTTTTGAACACTGTCACGATTAGGAGACGATTGTTAAAAAACCTTCTGAATTACAATAATATCCCGCGAGTTAATTTCATCTTATAGAAATGTCTTTGTCAAAGATAAAGAATAACATATCTATATATAAAAAATTCATTAATTTTTAATCAATTAAATTCATCTATGTTAAAACCAAATCAAGTTCATTCAATTAGAATAATATATTTTATTAGATTAAATTTAATGAATTAAATTTAATTATGGATAATTAGTAATCCAACCAAAATATCCATTAGATCTATTAGATATCCATTAGACGTCCAATTAAAAATTAATTCAATAGATATCTAATGTATTTTACCTTTTTTTTTATTTCAACACTTTCACTAAAGTCCAAAAGCTCATAACACAAAGTGTTGAGTCTCAAAATTTTTAGATATAATTTTTAGAGAAAGAAACATTTTTCAGAGAGAGAGAGAGAGAGAGATTTTTTAAAGAGATAAACATTTTTTAGAGATAAATATTTTTTAGAGAGAGAAAAAAATTTAGAAAGAGAAACATTTTTTAAAGAGAGAATAAAAAATTTTAGAGAAAGAAACATTTTTTAGAGAGAATGAAAAATTTTTAGAGAAAGAAACATTTTTTAGAGAGAATGAAAACTTTTAGAAAAATAAAAAAATATTTTTTAGAGAGAAAATAAAAATTTTGAAAGAGAAAAAAATTTTGAGATAATTTTTTTTTAAAATGAATAGATTGAATATCTATTCATCCAATCCATTAAAATTGATTAATGGATGGATTGAATATCTATCCATTAAATTAAGTCATAGATGGATTGGATAATATTAAGCATTTTGTAATAGATTTTAAATGAATTAATGATTTATTTTGAATCCATCTATTATGATTCAATCTAAAATCAAATCAATTCATCTATTTGATACTTTTAATATATAATTGTGTTATTTTTCTATTTATATTATCTTTCATAATATATATTTTTTTAATTTATATGTGTGTAAATAACTAACTTGGCACATGCTGTAATCGTCAGCAACCAATTAAGAAGCAGTTATTATTGAGTTTGGATGAATTTGATTGTGCCGTACATTCATTATACTTTTTTTATATATATATAATCTTTTAAGAATTTGGAGAAAAAGATTGTTATTTGTAGATAACATTTAAGTGTGTATTTGAATTAAAATTTATAAATTTAAGATTGAGTTAAATTAATTTTATAAATTTAAATTTAATTGAAAGTGAATTTGCAATAACACAATTTATATTTACATATTTTTATTTTAAAAATAAATTTGACAAAATAAATATTATTTAAATAAAAAATTAAAATCACTTTTCAAATAAGATTCAAAGAAAAAAATACCCATCAATATTTTGTTCAAAAAAAAATAAAAAAAATCTTGTTTTTTAACAAACTTAAGTTAAAAGTCTAAATAATTTTTATATTCTTATATCAAATAGTACATACACTCTTTTTTACATCTCATATAATATCATTCATTATAAATATATTTTTTATCACTTTCTCTCACTTAATTACATTTCTTAAAATGATGTGAATAATATCTATATTTTTAAAAAGAGTATAAAATAATTATTTTTCAAGTCTAAATTATGTTAAAATAATGCAAATAAAAAAATATTCAAATAATATTTTATCACCGTTTGAGGAAGCCCAAAGAACGTTGGGACTTCCGCAAATTAAACACATTCTAAATGTCCTAAAAATAAGGAAGAAGTAATGACTAAAGAATATAGTGACTTCTAAATGATCAAAAGTTGAGAAAATCAACTTGTCATTCCTTACTTTTTATTTTCTTTAAATTATTATTTAAAATAAAATAGAATTAACAATTTTAACTGATTTTTGATATGGTATCAATTTTTTTAATCTGAGTTTTATATAATAATTTAAATTTTTGGGATGAACTAGTCCCTTTTACAAATAATGCATTCATACAATTGAACAAACAGGGTAGAAAATGACTTTTTTTCCATTAGAAAACAAGTTATATTAAAAATATTGCTAAGCAAATTAGATGTTCAAACTACCATATTTTCATTTTAAATTCCGATGATTTGTCTTCCAGTGTAACAATAATGAACAGCTTGAATAGACTTGTTAGGAACCTTATCAAAGCTTGTTGTAAAAGTCAGTAAATCACACATGACATTAATAGGAGTCAATCAAATCAGCATAGGGGAAAGAATCTTCAGACCACTTTGAATGTACATGAATTTTCTTCTTTCGAAGTGCTTGGTGGAATAATTCCAGTCACAGGAAGTCCTTTTCATGTATTTATTTATTTATTTAATTTTTTTCTTCTTTCTGGTCTATGCTGCATTTACCAGTACTAAGATAATTTCTCTTCATTCCTAATGGGCATCACGTGCCATTGCAGTTTCTCAATTCCCTCAATTTTCTATTCAAAACCAAAGGGGTGAAGGGAAAGGGTGACAATGAATGAGGGGGAAATAGAGATAGAGAGAGACAGAAATGGGGTATCCCAATTCCATATAACAAGGATCAATGATAGCTGTGCCCTGACACAATTTCCTCATTGATCTGCTACTTTTTACTCTATACTATTTATATTATACTCTCGTATTTTAACCCAAAATAAATATAGAGGATAGCATCTCTATGAGAACAATAACAGCGACATAGATTCAAAGCATGTAAACAAATCTAGTTGAGGATAAAAACAATGGCTAAATGACTGAACACACAGAACACAACAGGACAACTGAGACCTTCCCTGAAGAAAACTAATCAGCCCCATCCATTGTTTGCCAGTCGAAGAATCCTATGTAGAATGGCCCTAATTTCAGCAGACAGTAAAGAAAAATGATATCATCACATTATTTTTTATATAGTATTATTCATACTATTTTTTTAATAATTATGATTAAATAAAAAAAATTAATATAATTAATAAATGAAGAGTAATGTAAAAAATAATGTCAAAAAAAAAATAAAGTGAAAAAATTAAGGTTGAACAATAAAAGTCATCAAGCTACTTCACAATTATAATTGGCATGTGGCTTATTCTTGTTTTGACACAAAATCAAGATGTTGTTTAAGATGGATTCAAGAACTTTGGATCCATTCAATGAACTCGGTAAAAATTTGTTATTGTATGTTTTTTTTTTATTGACCACCATCACTTGCATTTGACCACTAAATCTTTTAACCACAAAACCGTTGACTCTGCCACCAACTACGAACCACCAGTCTCAATCGTCCTCCACCCAAATCACCATGAGAACCACCAAATGGGACTTGGACCAAAATTGTCCTTCGCTAGTCAACGGGCTATACTGTGCCAAAATTGGACTAGAATCATCCAAATCTGCATCACCACCATGTCGCGCAGTCGTCCACTGTTGTCAGCAGGTTGCACAGCTTCGTGCCCCACCGGATTCGCATCATCCTCTGCAGTTCTTCCATCGTGAATCACAAGCCACCACGCACTAGTCTGTGACCACCGCCCAAATCTACTCTCATCATTGCGTCGCCATCCATGTCGCACTGCCATTTGTCGTCACTAGAGCCACACAGTTGCTCATACCCCACCTTATTCGTGTCATCTTCTGTCATTCTTCCATTGCGAACCTCGAGCCATCATGCACCAGTCTGCGCCCATCGCTGAGATCTGCTCCCATCATCATGTCGTCGTCCGTGTCGTGCCGCCGTTTGCCATTGCCAGAGCCGTGTAGTTGTTCCTCCTAGGGGTGTAAGTGGGTGGTTTGGTTCAGGTTTTGGGGAAAAATAATTCCGAACCAATCAAAATCAATTGGTTCGGTTTGGTTCGGGTTTCTTGTTTTTTGATAGTCAAATCCGAACCAAACCAAACCAAACATCTATGGTTTGGTTTGGTTCAGGTGATCGGTGTAACATCCCGGGACTACTTGCAGGATTGACGAGTGTCTCCACAGATCAACACAGGTCTTTTCAGCGTGCTTTGTCCTCACTCACACGCATCCTAGGAAACTTCCCAGGAGGTCACCCATCCCACACCGCTCCAGGTCAAGCACGCTTAACAATGAAGTTCTTATGTTCTGGCTCCCGAAAAAAGTTGCAACTTGTTGATATGATTACGCCTAATCAATTCCTTTAAGCCATCCTCAACTATGCGCCTCATACCGCACGCCTCTCGAATCCCTCTCATTCCGGTGCGTATTCGGATCATTCATGGGACCCTTCGCTTAGAAGCATGCCAGGGAGCCGCCCATTGTACATGCCTCACCGCGCACCGGCGTCCACTCCCGCCCTCATCCGCCCCGGGACACCACATGCCCACCAGCTTCCGCCTGGTTCGTCCCCGAACCACACCGTACTGGGAGAGGTCCCGTCTCTGATACCATTTGTAATATTCCGGGACTACTTGCAGGATTGACGAGTGTCTCCACAGATTAACACAGGTCTTTTCAGCGTACTTTGTCCTCACTCACACGCATCCTAGGAAACTTCCCAGGAGGTCACCCATCCCACAATTGCTCCAGGTCAAGCACGCTTAATAACGGAGTTCTTATGTTCTAGGCT
Source organism: Ormosia emarginata (assembly GCA_029884605.1). Classification (NCBI taxonomy): domain Eukaryota; kingdom Viridiplantae; phylum Streptophyta; class Magnoliopsida; order Fabales; family Fabaceae; genus Ormosia; species Ormosia emarginata. The sequence goes on along the minus strand of JAQQTP010000080.1, from coordinate 1,628,280 downwards.
CCCGAAAAGAAGTTGCAACTTGTTGATATGGTTCGCCTGTCAATTCCTTTAAGCCATCCTCAACTATGCGGTCTCATACCCGCACGCCTCTCTGATCCTCTCATTCCTGCGTATTCAATTCATTCATGGGACCCTTCGCCTAGAAGCATGCCAGGAGCCGCCCATTGTACATGCCTCAATTCGCACCGGCGTCTACTCCCCGCCCTCATCTGCCCCGGGACACCACAATCGGGTTGACCATTATTATTTTTAGAACAAAAATAAGTTAAATAACCATACATGCAATACATAAAAGTACACATAATGTATCCAAAATTTCAAATAATTTTAGAATATAGACTAACCTTTAACCGTCCATCTCAACCAATGAGAAAGAATGAGGGTGATCAGAGGCTCTGTGATTTAGAGGCGGAGGGAATACACCAGTACTAGAAGAAGGATTCATGCCAGAATAATATACGTTGGCTCCAGCTGCAAGACCCATATCAAGATTATGTTGAGGTTGAATGCCATTGTATTGTGTCACCCCATACACCCTAGCATTGTCATAAGCATCTGGTAAATTAGGTTGTCAGATGCTGGTGGTGCTCTCAAAAGGATATAGGGTTCAGAATGAAAATAACCTTGCCTCTGTTGATCCATTTCCGAATCTGTCACCTGATCCATAATCTAGAGATTTATTGATGCAAATTAATCCTAATATTCCAGGCAGGGTGAATAAAATTAGTAAGAACCATAGGAAAAAAATATAAAAACCAAATAGATAAAATAACAAGGAGGCAGAAACTCTGCACAAAAAAATAAAATTCAATTTACGAGAGCCATATGAGAAACTTCTTTTTAAAGTACATTGTTGAGAGACTTAGAAAGAGCCAGTGAGACAATTGAAAGGATATTAGAAGAGAAAATATAAGATTTACTAAATGTGTAAAAGTGTGTACAATATGCTAATCATGACTAACAACCAATCAACAAACTAATCTAACTAACTTCTAACTAAGCTAACCAATCTATAAAACTAGACTTTAACTATGGTAATAGTAATACACAAGAATTGAGATAGCCAGATAGGTAAATATCTCTATCAATTTCATTAGCTAACAGACACCCAGCATCGTTCCAATTCAAAATTATGCAGCCAAGCATGTAGTACAAGCATTCACTCATAAAAACATAGTCTCTAATAAAGTTGTTTACCCACATCTTTATACTTTCCACAGTTATACCAACAATAGCATAGCAAGACGAATTCACTTATCAATATACAATTTAAAAACATAGATTATTGTATCATTGATCGTAAATAAATATAGATTAGTAAAAAACAAAGATCACATAATTAAGAGCAACGAATACTTCCAAATCGAAGTCCAAAACTCTGCATGCAATACAAATAATACTTAAGTAAAAGGAAATGTTTTTATTTATTTATTTTGGGATTGGATGAAGAATCAAACCCTTATTTCGTTCACGAGAGGTTGAAAAGGAGCCAGGAACAAAGTCCTCGGAGGCATAACCGTCGGTGTGATCAGGGGTGTCACCAGGAGAATCCGGATTGTTGGAACCGGCATAGTCGGTGGGATTGCCCATGATGGCACTCTTCCGGATCGACCCATCAGTCAATCGAACCCCGAAGAGCTTGACTCCGTGGTTGGGGAAAGTCCTCGAGATTACCCATGATGGCACTTTTCCTTGAGATTGTGTGCATCCAAACAGGAAGGAAGGAAGAAATGAAGAAAGGAACGTTCTATTTGGCCTGCTCCTTCTCGCTCAAAACACGAGGGTGACCGTCGAACGACACAGCGAGGGCCAGCAGCGAGGGGAACTAGGTTAGGGTTGGATTTGGGAAGGAAAAATTGAAAGGGAAAGTATTTGATATCTGATACTAATTAACGAGTTTTAAAAAAACATTGGTTTGGTTCGGTTCGGTTCACGGGTTTGAAACCTTGAACCCGTGAACCGAACCAATAGATGCTCAATTGGTTCGGATTTTGCCTGAACCATTAAGTATACTCGAACCAAATCGAACCAAATTAATTGGTTCGGTTCGGTTTGGTCGAGTTGGTCAGATTACCTAAACCAACTTACACCCCTAGTTCCTCCCCCACCATGAGTCAATGTTGCTTGAGTCAATGGAAAAAGGTTAATGTAACTTACTACTTGATCATCAAATAAATAATCTATACTATTGATCAAATTTTTTGCTCATCCAATAGTTGAGACTGGATGGACCATTGATGAACCCGAACTTCACAAGTCCATCTTATACGCGACCCCAAATCATTGCCTCCCAAGAACAAGTTAAACTCCTGAACATCTTATCGAGTTATAACACAACAGCTAAGCCTAGATGGGTTTGATGAGTTTTTAAGGAATTTACATATCTTAAACAAGTCACATACCGTTTTTTTGGCTCATACATTGATTATAAACTGCTCAAAACTTTCACATGAATGCACTATTAGTTGTACAATATATGTGTTAGGACTGTGATCCATGATTGATTATTCATCTGAGGGCCACGAGACATGGGACCAAAAGAAAGGCGTGCCATTTAGTTGTTCGCTTTTTTTGACAAAGAACAAGACATGAAAGCCAAGATAGGTATGTCTATATCTATTGATGAACTATAGCGATCCATTAATGTTCCTGACACCCATGATTGTAGTGTCCCAAAATTTTCCTTCAATTATCTAATCCGTACTAATATAATTCGAGGATGCTACACATGAAGAAGACATTCCAAGTTCCACCATCATCTCTTGCAAGTTACTCACATGACATTTTATCCTCTTGGAAATTACCAACTTTCAATACTAAATGTCTAGAATTTTTAATGCCATGGATGGTTTGATTTCTAATCTTCTGTAGACCTGCAGTTTCAATGTTTTTTTTTTCCCCCAAGACGAAGCCCCTTGCTCTCTATTTTCCTTTTCTAGCTTTGTAGTTGATGATGAAGTACTAAATTGAAAGAGTTAAGTTAATGTGTTCAAGATTGAATTTGTGTTGGCTTGTCATGATTTCAAGGAAGATGAAGATAGGAGAATCAAACATGTGTGTTCAGGGATAAGGATAGAGGTGGGGATAAGCAATGGTGCCCTTTTAGACAGATACAAAAGATTGAGAAAAGGATTTTACACTGGCATAGTCCACCTAAAGGTTTATGATTTCCCTTGCACTACCACATGGCCTATCACGTGTCATTGCAGCTCCATGACAAAAACTTCTTATCCACTAAAATTGTTGAGACTTGATCATGAAAGAAGGAATTCCTATAAACTGACCTTATATATTGAACAGCACCGCTAGTTTCCTGCAACAGTAGTAATAATAATTTTAGAGTGGCCCTTAATTTGTGACCACAAGGCAAGATTACAAACTTGCAAAGTTACAAACTTTCTGAATTTTTAGGCTGAGGGAAGCACTCATCTTGCATATGCATTGTTACAAGTAAGAACAAAAGCTTAAAACTACATTAATATAAGCACCTCTGACTCAAGCACAATTGAGGACAAAAATTAAACAGCAAAGCCATGAGGAAATTTCACCACCACTTCCTTTTCCCAAAGCCCAAAATTTCCTCTCTCTCTCTCTCTCTCTCTCATGTGATGGACATGCTGGATCTGACACCCATGATTGTTGGGTCTGAAATATAATCCTCAAAGGCTCAAGTGACCGTACCTTACAAACTGAGGTTACAAACTCCTAGACATTCGCAGCCTCTCCAATTCATTTCTCTCATGTGCAACGGTGGAGGGATCATCAAACTCTTATATAGTTATATTTTGCTAATCTGTGGGCAAAAAGCAAGGTAGAAAGAGGCTTAGCAGCTCTAAAACCAAATTGGTTTTGGTGGTTTTGGGACACTTCTATGATGAATGCATCTGAATGTAATTTTAATTAGACACACGTATTAAAATTAAAGCTGCATCGATTAAATCATTTATGTTCTGCTAAGTACAAGCAATCTTAAGTTCTTTTTCAGCTTTTTCTTCTTTTATATATTTTTTTATTATTTTTAACTGCGCCTTCAATGTCTCATCTTTTCTATTATACTCTTTTTTTTTTCAACAAACAAAAAAATAATCACTTCATTTTTTCTATAAATCATCTTCTGTTACTCTTTTTTTTTTTTTAACAAGGCTAGAGTTAACTATATAATTTGCTAAGGTTCTGGTTTAAACAAAGACGTTCTCAGTTTATTGTGTGTTCTATGATTGGGAGATGGGTGTGTTGATCAATGAAAAAGTGCTTGTAGTGGCGAAAGATGACCCTTTTTACCCATCACAGAAACATTTTTTTAAGGTTTAGATTTTAAATAACATTGAGTATCGTACTTTCGCCACCATCTCATAACATACTAGCTCCTAACAAGTGACCATCCCATTATTCAAAGGGCATATTTAATGTATGTACCAATTTATGTGCATATATAGCATTTATTAATAATTAATAATAAAGTAATAAACTGAGCAACACAATAATATGGATTTTGTTCTTTTGATTGAAATCACCGCATGAATATAAAATTCGTTTGGGATTTTAGATCTAAATCTCATTAGACAGAGTCAATATATAAAAAAAGGGTAAGTGAGAGAAAGATAGCTATTATGCATTTCAAATTATGATAAAAAAAAATAATATACAACATTTATTTAATCCATTGCCTAATTTTTAAAATATTTTTCTATGGGATTTACTTGATTATGTACCCAATTGTCTACTTTTTTCTTTGGCACATTTAATTGATTAGTTTGACCACCATTTAATTATAGATAAGGATTGTTGCACACACGGTTTGCATATTACTATATCTAAGGAGTATGCATAGTTTATACAATTTAAAATAATACTAAATAGTTATAATTTATAATGAAATATATAAGTATATGTGTAAATAATATTTTTTTAATTATAAAAAATAAAGTTAATGAAAGATATTAATAATAATAGAGCATAAACGGATTCTTATCTAATGGAATGGTGAGCAATTCGTGTGACCTAAGGATAACCATTCAACAAATTAAGTATTGGTGCTTAAGCCAGGTACTTATATACTTCTACAAGGTAACTATGTTTTTTTTTAAAAAAAAAAATTGTGAGTTAAAATTTAGAGTCAAGAGTGACTACTACATCTCAGGGTTAGGGTAAGTTTCTATGCTCAACGAGCACTACCAACAATAGACTTTAACAGGAATTGAATTCCAACTAACTTAATTAATGCAGTGCACCTTACCAACTGTGGCAACTAATGTTAACATGTGTATTGACTCTTTGCTTGAAAACCATTACTAACCAATTAAACAATTAGTTATCACCTCAGTGGCGATTGTGGCTCAGACGATCGAGGTTCATGCGAGTGGATTGGTTGACAACAACAAGGATGAGGTCCATTGGTGGTTTTGGGATCCAAATAATTGGTGATATAAGGCTTGATATAGGCAAATCGACGTCGAGGGAGTTGCATGTCTCATGGTAAAGATTATGTTGGTCTGAGATGCACGATTCTAATGTGTTGTGGTGGCGAGGTGACTTGCCTTGAAAAGGAAAATGAGGTTTAACTCACTATAGGTGCGGTTGAGCACTCGCCGTTTGGAAAGTGTGGGTGCAAGTAACCCTACAAATAGGATATATTTATTTATTTATTTATTTATAAAAGTTGACTTGTTTCCAAATGTAAGATATTTCAAGTTGTTTTTGACTTTGACTTTTTATAGTCGACACAATTTTTAAAAATAGTTTGACTTGAAAGTCACATTTAAAGAATGTTTGGAATAAGAAAATATTGATGAGAAACTTATGAAATAAGTCAATGATATAAGTTAATGGGCTTCTTTAATGAAAGCTAATGACCAGACTTTTAATGAAAAATTATATTATTTATTAAATTAATTATATTATATAAATATTAAAATTTCATAATACATATATATTATTATTAAATGTGATGATAAAAGGCTTTTTTTTTAAAGACTTAAGCAATTTTAACTAAATAGACTTTTTAAAAGCATTGACTTTTTTTGTTAAACGAGTTCGGAATTTAGTTAGCTTACTTTCGACGGCCGCATGGCCTAGTTCGGACTCACTTGGGATTAACTTAGTAGGAGACAATGCCGAAATTTATTTATCTTATTTAAATGCTTATTATGTTTGTGTAGATACTTAAGGATGAAGTTGATTTTTTAGTTTATTTAGGTCTTTAATCTCTAAGTTTTCTTTATTAAAATATCAACGACTAAAAATATTAATTCATCCATGCCCTACAAATTTTGTAGGTGCATGTGAGACAAATTATTTTTTGGCAAACAAAAACACTTGTTTACTTTTATGATTAACCCACTAAGATTCATTTTGTACACAGAGGTGTCAAAATAGGTCGAGCCTGATGGGCTGACCCAAATAGTTAGCTTAAAAAAATGGGTTTATCCAAAAATTTATTGATTTCATGACTAAGATAGCTTGATTTTGACCTAATGCCACAAAACTCACTCATTGGACACCCTTATTAGGGGTTGTCGATGTTTAATCTTTAATTGCCGCTATTATTATGTTTATATAATATATAAATATTTTGTTTTTATTGTTTAATGTAAATTAATAAATTTCTCAAAATAATTTTATTTTATTTGATGAGATTTAAACTTGCAAAAGAAAAAAAGTATTGAAACATAAGAATACAATTTTTTATCCTAAAATCAAAGAAAATATTTTTTAAAAAAAAATGCGGGCTACTGAGACGGCCCACAGAACCCGTAACTTACAAAAACCCACCTACTAAATTGCAATGTTTTCACTTGAATTGAAATATAATTATTTAGATGACGTTATCCACCCTTACCAAGTAATCGCGACGAATGTAATGAACAAAATAAATAAAATTAGTAGTGCCGCGAGGATTTAATTTAGGATTACCCCTTTTAGAAAATGGGCTTTGGGGATTGGATTAAGTCGGTTATGCATAGGGAAGGGGGGACTTAACCCCATAAGACCCCTAACATCCGTCCTAAAACAGTTCTGCTAAATTAGTTATGCAAAACTTAATAATCTCATATATTTTTTTTATCCTTTATATAAAAAAAAACTAAAAAAAATAATTTGTGAAAATTTAAACTTTGGCTTGACGATTTCTTTTTTCTTTTTTTGAGGAACTTTGAGTCATGAGATTAAAAAAAATAATATATTTTATTTTAAAGTTTTTAATTTTTTTATTTTATGAAAATTTAATTATAAAACTTGTTAAAAAAAAGTTTAATACTAAGTTATGTAATAGTTATTTGGATTGTAAATTAATTATTACAAAAATATAATGATAAAAAAATTTTTTTATTTCTTATTAATAATAATTTATTTAAAATATTTTGAATCTTAGGTTTGTGAACAAATCCAAAATAGTTATAAGATTAACAATTGTCAGTTATCTTTTTTTTTTAAAATTTATTTTATTATATTTTTTTTATTGTCCCCTTTTATCCTTTTAGTTTTAAATTATTTTATTTTAGCCCATTTAGGCCTATTTCAAAAAAAATACCAGATTCTAAAACAAATAAAAGAAAGAGAAGAAAAAAACAAAAAAAAAAACAAAAGAAAAAAAAAAACTTACAAAAAACAAAAAAACTGAAACCCCATTGCTTCCTTACTTACCAATTGTGCCATCCGTTGTTCGCAAATGACAATTTCTCATTTTGTTTTAAAAGATCCTGCCTTTGGTGGGGTGAAGCTTTGGTGGTGATTTTAATCCCAGATCTTGAAAGATGAATAAGTGTAGTAATGGGAGGTTGAAGGAGATGAATAGTGGGGGGAGTGATGAAGGCAATCAGGCTACGCTGATAATTAGAATATGGCTAAGCCAATTATATTTCTTTGAAGGTGTTTTGTGAGTTGAAAACATTGCAATTTAGTTAATTACTTTAGGGTCCAAGAGTTTAATTTGAGTGTGATTAGGATTGGTTCAAGATGATATCCTGCTTAGCCCGAATTTTTAGTCTAAAAAAAATATTTTCTTTTATTTTCAACACATAAAAAATTTTATTCTTATGTTTCAATACTTTTTTTTTTTTTGCATAGTTTAAATCTCATCAAATATTAAATAAAATTATTTTTGTGATAAAATATTAATTTAAATTAAAAAATAAAAACAAAATATTTATATATTATATAAATTACATAATAATACCCTAATTAAAAATTAAACATCGAGCTTACTATATTTCAACCTATGTGGGATTAGCCCAAAGTCGGATTTAAAGAAAATCAAAATCTTAGTCATTTGCGAAAATTTATTTTTGCATTAAATTTTTTGGTCTAATCTGTCCATTTTTTTAGCTAACTATTTATGATCACCCATCAAATTAGACCAGGATATCTTTCGCGGGTAATTGATAATTTAAAATGAATCTTAAAAATTACAAAAAAATTAATCATAAAAGTAAACAAGTGTTTTTGTTTACCAAAAACTAAGATTCTCAAAATAATTTTAAATAACTAAATTGCTAGAATTTTTTCATAATCAATTTACCTAAAAATTTGTAGGGCATGGATGCACCATAATATTTTAGTCGTTGATTTATTGATAAAGAAAAACATTTAAAATAATAAAACCTATAACCTATTTTCACTGATAAATTAAAAAGAAATACTTCAACTTCATCCTTTAAATAAAAAATCTCCGTCCACTACCACTGCATCTTCTTTACTAACCAAACCTCTGGCATTGTCTCCTCCGACAAAGAATCCCATCCTCCCCATCTAGGTAATCCCTACTGGCCTCGCGGGTATAGATAATTTTGTCATTCCTACTGGTAAGGGTGGATCACGTCAACTAAATATGTCGAAGTTCAATTCATGTCAGGCTTCATTGTAGGTGGGTTATTTGTAAGTACTTCTGTAAGTGCTCGTTGAGTCTAGAGGCTACCTTGACTTTAGGATAGGCAGCCACCCTTGACCCTAAGTTTATTATTAATATTTTATAAAATTAGAAATTTTAATATTTATATACATATGAATTAATTTAATAAATAATAATTTTTTAAACTAAAAGTCATGAGATCCTATAAACGACAACCCCTAATAAGGGTGTCCAATGAGTGAGTTTTGTGGCATTTTTGAACCGGCCCGCTCATGAAATCAATGGATTTGGTTGGATCAAACCCGTTGGCCCGTCATACATTTTTTTTAAAAAAATTCCTACTAAAATAATTGTTGAAATACAAAATTGAGAATTCATTACACATAACATATTTTAATTAAAAACTTCATACGTCCTAAATAAACTAAAAAATCACATAAGTAGTCTTACACAAACATAATAAGTTTAAATAAGATAAATAAATTTAACAAGTCTTACTAAGTTAATACAAGTCTGAACTAAATTAAAGTAAGCTAACAAATATCCTATTTCTACCCCTACTAAACAACAAATGACGATAACTGCTCTGGCAAGTGCTCTGCCTATAATAATATATGCACCCTTGGTGAATTTTCGATTATTTTCCTCCCTTGTATAGCCAAAGGCAAGTCACCTCGCCACCACAACACATTAGAATCGCGCATCTCAGACCAACATAATCTTTACCATGAGACATGCAACTCCCTCGACGTCGATTTGCCTATATCAAGCCTCAGATCACCACCACCCAGAACTATTTGGATCCCAGTGAAACAGCCACTAATAGACCTCATCCTTGTTGTTGTCAACCAATCCACTCGCATGAACCTCGATCGTCGGAGCCACACTATCGCCACTAGTGGCTATCTAGTCACTGGCGATTGTCCAATCGCCGTCCGAACTAGCACTGCCACCCACATTGATCCTTTGCCATTGAACCTAAAACACCACTAACAATTTTATGTTAATTTTTTTTAAAAAGAATAACATAAAATCAGCTTAACTGTAATAACATATTATTTTGAGTACTACATCATGTACCAAAACTCTTTTAAGTGCGTGATAACATCCTCCGTACATACTAATAATCTTTGAATATTACTCCGTTGTAAGTTGACTGAGGATACACAACAAGATCAAGCACGCCTTCCATAGAAAAGACTTCTGGCAAGCTGCAATAAATCCCTTGTTTTTAATGGACAATTGAACACTTTAAAACTTGAGTTTGAAAAATTCCTTGATATGTGTTCACCCAAAAAATTTCTTGATCTGTATAACTTTCAGTCAAAGTTTAAGGAAGACTTTCTTTTTTTTTTAATAAAGGACCACTTTATTACTTAAGAAAAATTTCCTCGTCAACCATTTACAATGAAGATATATATATTTTTTGAGTTTTGGTAACAAGTGGAATTAAAAATGGTAAGTTTTAAATGAAAAATAAAGTTTTTTAAATTTCAAATACATTGAATGTTTTATTTCTTATTTAATATTTTTATTTTTTATTTTCTAATAAGTGCTTACAAACCCATATTTTTTAATGGTTTTATACTTGTTAAGGAATTAAAATAAAAAACTTTTACATGAAAAATAGAGTATTTTATATATTAGGATTTGAAAAAACTTTATTTTTTATGTAAAATTTCCTATTTTAAAATTCTTAACAAGTATTTTTAAAGTATTTGTTAGTAATTTTTTTAAAATTAACTCTCATACATATTCTCAACTTGAATCTTGACTATGTACCAAAAAGAGACTCGAGTTTTGAATAACAAATGCTTATTAATATAATGAGTGTCTTAAGAATATTGATTAAATAATAAAAAATTTAGTAAGTATTAAATAAAAAATAAGACATTTAATATATTTAAATTTTATTTTGTATTTCTTTAACAAGTAATTTTAAGATACTTATTATCACAACTCTTAATTAAATATAGTGGAATCCCGCACCTCTTATGTGTGTGTATAAATATTTATATATATGTATGGGTTAAAATGGGCTTTACATTCTAATTTAGGGTTCGTTTGGATTGGTGGTATTTAGTAGAATGAAATAAAATAGAGATATATTCTATTGTTTGATTTTGTTAAAAAAGAATGGAATGAGATGAGAATGGGATGAGATGGACAGAAATCATCAATTTTTTCTTCCCAATTTGAGAAGTATAAGATGAAATCATCTTTTTTAATATGAATATCATCTCATCTCACCAAAAATCATTCACTTTCTAAATAATAGAATGATAACTTTATTTTATTCCATCCTAAAATATTCAAACAATGAAATAATACTTTTTTCTCATTCCATCCCATCTTATTCCATCACTTTTCATTTTATTTCATCACTTACTAAATATTCAAACATAATCTTAATATCACATGTAAAGTTAAACTGGAATATGGCTCACATCAATTGCATAACAGAGGTATTTAATTTACACCATATGTAACCTACCATATGATTTTCCTAAGTAAACTGCAAAGCACAAATTCTGTCGGCCACGCACGTTTAACCTGGTATCTCGTTAATCTAAATATTGACAGTTTACCACTCCTCTCATGTCTCTGTAAAAGAGATTAACTTTCACTAAATGCCATCAGTTAGAACAGTGACTTGGTTACAAAAAGTTAGGCAGATTATCCAGGATTATCGGTTTTATTAACTCAAAAGCTTCCAAGATAACAAGATTCACGCGCTGTTTTGACTCTTAAGTCACATTCCAAAAAAAAAAAATGATGAATATTGAATGATATCCATTATTTCACCGGAATACGAAGTTGAATTCATAGTATTGTCATTTTACACAATAAAATATGCCTTCCAATTTCAATGTTCTCATCCACCTTTCACATGATGAATATATGACTTGTTAATCTCTATATTCATAATAAAAGCAAGTGGTTATAGGAAGATCTACCTTACTCAGAAGGGCAAGATCATAACTGTTGTGTTTCATTCAGACATAATTGTCAAACACTCTTCAGCATGATAAAGCACTCCTACCTAACTCATCTGCCTGAGTAAGAGTAAAAGAAACATTACAATAGCACCAATCAAAAAGAGCCTTATAATTTGGGGAAGGGGTGGTTGGGAGGAACCATTTAGCAAGCAATCTTAGGATTTATAGATTTTATAGCATACATTAGTGCTCTTGCTGGTTATATAAATTTCAGATTAAGGAACCTGTGTGGGCTCTTATAAAGTTGTCCAATTCTTATAGAGGTGCCAATTGTCATAAATTGTGTCAAGTGTGCCCAATCACCCCTACTGCATATACACAATTTTGACTCCACGACCCCGGTATACCACCAAAACTTGAAGGTGTCAACCCAATAGTGGGAGTGTCTTGGTGTCCTTATTTGTCGGTCTATTATTAATATATTAGAGAGAAAGAAGAAACTAAACACTTGTTAACCATCTCTTTGGCTAAACTCTTTGATGTGATATATTTGAGGTAATACCATGAACAAAAAGATGCCTTGCTCTCTAGCTTTGTTTAATGTTTAATGAACCAACAAATGATAATAGTTATTTATTTTGAGTAAAAGCATGAGAGTATTATTACATTATAATATGATACAATACCCCAGTTAGATGCTTTCTTAGGGTCTAGTACTTAGGGTCTAGTACAATGAAGCTTCCCCATATACCATTTTGTTGTGTACTGTTTAAGAATTGTGGTTCTTTTCTCTCCACCTTTTAAATCTTCTTTGGTCCTTGGTAAAGGACACCTAATAATAAATACCCTCATGTAATCAACAACAGTACAACAAGATTAGTAGAACATAAATATTGAGTGGACTATCACAAAAGGAAACTAAAAGAGAATTTTTTTTTAAAAAAAAAATGAACATTTAAGTAAAGGAGGTTGAAGTTTCAACCATTTTTGGTAGAAAATAATTGAAGTGGAGCACCCAATACACATGCACATCGTTGAATTAATTACTTGAACTACTTATTTGTTCTTCCTATACAGAGATGCAAAATTAGGTTATCCTACTATAAAATAATTTTATAAAACAATTTTATATATCTATATGCAAAGAAAAAATTCTTCTGAAATAAATTTATTTATAAAGTGAATAAATAAGAGTTTATTCATTATTTACTTAATCTAAAGTACATTATTATCATAATTCATTAAATGATTTAAAATAAATATATCATTACTTACTCATTTGACAAATAATTTCACTTTAAATGAATATTTTTCTTATATATAATTCGCGCAATATATGCAATAAGATACAATGCTAGCTTACTTGAACCGTTGGTTTTTCTTTATAATTTAATTTTGATGTACTATTAATGTACGTAAAAGAATTTTACCTTTATATTTAATGATATATTATCACATTATGTAATGAATTTAGCGTCTCATATTTTTGTTGGCATGGAGAGTTTGACATTTCATATAATTATTAACTTAATCAAATTTATTAAATGAGGTGTTAATATAAAATTAGATGATTGTGTAAATAAAATTAAACTAATAATATACTAAAATTAAAATTTTTTTCCTTATTGGAAAAAAAGGAGGTGAAGAAGTTGTTGTATAATTAAGTCATGATGCACCATATAATTAATGAATGTCTACTAATAAAAATGAATGTCTAATTATGCCCATCTACGTAGAATTTGTCTGAAATGGTAAAATAGTAGAATCTTCTCTAGCGTGCATCAATCAACTGGTTTTAGACACTAATAATTAATTTGATGACCATAAAATGAAAATAGTAGGAACTAGGCAACTTGTCACTGAGAAAAGTATAAGCTTATGTTTTTAACTAGGGAACTAAATTAGGATATATATCATTAAGCACAATGTGTTGGAAATTTTAGTATGAATAATGAAGTTTCATATTGGTAAGGAATGCATTAAGAGAAGATCATATAAATGAGAAGACTCATAGGAGGCGTTTGGTTCAAGATTTACTCTTGCATTCTCAAGAATCTTGAGTTGGAAATAAAATACTCCCATGTTTGGTATGAGATGTGAAAAATCATTCCTACCCAAAACTTATTCCCATCCATATTTTTTAATTAGGATTCCCATGAAATCATTCCAACTAGAGGAGGTGGGTTGAGTCCATTCTCATGCCATGGGAATATATAATTTTAATTTTATCAAAAGACTCTCTCACCCAATCTTCTTCTATTTATACCTTTGCCATCTTCCTCTATCATCTTCCTCCATCTTTATTTTTGCCACATATGCCCAATGTGACCAAAACGACAAACAACAAGAACCAGCCAACCAAACGATGAACGACGGCTATGAAACCCGACCAACACTGTGGATTTATGGTAACGACGAATGGCAGTTTTTGTTGACATCCTCGAGTGAGACCTAGACGACAAATGATGAGAACTAGCCAACCTAAACGATGAAGGGTGGTGATGAGACCCAACCAACGTCGTGGATTTGTGGCGGTGGCGGTTCATGCTGACGACGGTGAGTGAGACCCACACCATAAGACACAGCCAACTTACACGACGAGAATTGTCATAGATAACTCAAACGGTATGACACAACCAACCCACATGACAAGAACCGCCACAAACAACCCAAATGGTGGTTCATTTTTCACTGCCAAAGGAGATTAAATTTGGATTTCGCCTAGACTGTTTCGGCTCCTATGGATTTGGTTTTGGGGGGGAGGGGATTTGTAAAGATTATTTTTTGTTAAATTAGATTACTTGGTTTTATGGATTTGATTTTGGGGTTTTGTAAAGATTGATTTTTTTTTTATGAATTATGGACTTAATTTTGAAGTTTTGTAAAGATTGAATCTTCTTTGAAGTTTTGTAAATATTGAATCTTCTTTGAAGTTTTGTAAAGAATGAATCTTCTTTGATGTATTAGATATGCAAATAGTGAAGCCTTTCTCTCACTTAATTGTTGGAATTCTAGTTCCTAGGGATAACTAGGGATATTTTTGAAATATTACTAAATATTCCTAGGAGTATTGTCATAAACAAACATAAGAATATAAGCTTCCTAGGAATAGTTTATAATATTCCTATGAATGTTTAAAATCAACCAAACATAGATTTGATAGATTTCCAAGAATATTATTCCTTCGAATGACATTCCCAAGAGTCTTATTCCCAATAATAAAAAATAATCTCTCGAACCAAACGCTCCCATAGACTCATTACCTTAAGATTTTAGGTCAAAACATGATATCAAACCCACTATTATGATTTCTTGTTTAGTCAATTGATGTAGATCTTCCTGTCTTTTGGGCTCTCCCTAACTATCTAATAAGTGATTTCAAAGTCAATGATTCGATTGGGCTGAGTATTTGAAAACAGTGGTTGGTGCTTAAGTTTGTGCCTAACCTATGTTGTGGAGCATTAGACAAGAATTGACTCTTGGTTGGTAACCCTGTGAATAGTCGGAAAGACTTTCACAGGAAAGAAATCATACTAATGTTAGGACTTACACTTAAGGAGGAGAATGTTAGAAATTTAAGTGTGAGTAATAAAGTTCTGCATTAGTAAAAGATTAGACTAAGTGATGACCATATAAGTGAGAAATTCATAAACTCATTGCCTTAAGGTTAATTATTCTAATGTTCAAGAAAAAAAAAAAGATTCAAATTCACCAAAAATTGCATAAAAAAGAAAAGAAAAAAAATACTATTTTTAATTCTCATGATCATATGCAAATGAAAAAAATGGGTCTTAAATATATGATGACTATTAATGGGTAAAGCTTTTCACAGTTAAGAGTGGAAAAATGACTTAATTTGTATATATAGACTATACATGATTTTCATTGATCTAAAAAAAGCTTACGATAGGGTACCGAGAGAGGTCTTGTGGAAGGCTCTAGAGAAGAAAGGAGTTCGTATTGCTTATATTCGAGCAATCCAAGATATGTATGATGAAGCTAAAACTTGTGTGAGAACACAAGGAGGGGTTACGGAAGATTTTTCTATAACTATAGGACTGCTCCAAAGGTCAACTTTGAGTTCATATCTTTTTAGTTTGGTCTTGGATGTGCTTACTGCGCATATCCAAGAGCCGGTGCCACAATGCATGCTTTTTGCAGATGATATAGTCTTACTTGGAGAGTCGAGAGAAGAAATAAATGGGAAGCTAGAGCTATGGAGACGAGCTTTGGAAGACCATGACTTTCATATAAGCAGGAGTAAGACGGAGTATATGAAATGTAAGTTCAGTAAGAAGCGTGCTAATACTAGCTTAGCGGTGAAAATTGGGGACCACACCATACCACAAGTCACACGGTTTAGGTATCTTGGATCTATCATACAAAATGACGGAGAGATAGAGGGAGATGTAAATCATAGGATTCAAGATGGATGAATGAAATGGAGGAGTGCTTCAGGAGTGATTTGTGATAGAAAAGTACCTCTCAAGCTTAAGGGTAAATTTTACCGCACAACGATAAGGCTCGCAATGTTGTATGGTACTGAATGTTGGACAGTAAAAAGCCAGCAAGAGCATAAGATCAGTGTCATGGAGATGAGGATGTTACGCTGGATGTGTGGCCATACAAAACAAGATAGGATTAAAAATGAATGCATTAGAGAGAAAGCAGGGATAGTACCTATTGTGGAAAAGATGATAGAATCTCGCCTTAGGTGGTTTAGATATATAAGGAGAAGACCTTTAGAAGCCCTGATAAGAATAGTAGATCAAGTGGAGGATAGTCCAATAGCTAAAGGTAGAGGGAGACCAAAAAAGACTATAGGTGAAACTATTAAAAAAGATTTAGATTTGAATGACATTTCTCAAGACTTGGTTTATGATAAGGTACAATGGCGTCGTTTGATCCATATAGTCGACCCCACCTAGTGGTAAAAGACTTGGTTGTTGTTATTGTTGTTGTTGTACATAGACATCCCTGATGTCAATCCTAACTAACTCTCCCATCACGAACTACTAAATAATAAGCTAATATTAATAGTCACTTGACACATCAATCCTGAAAGGTATAGTAGGCCCAAAAAACAAATGAATCACATTGACCTATTCCATCTCTCATATAGATCGACCATCAACTTAATTTTTTTTTATAAAACCCAAAAATTATCAATTAGTGTTAGCTCATAATAAGAAATATTTAAAGATTCTCTTACTTGAGCAAGACTAATTGAAGAATGCTTTTAAAAAAAATATTTTATTTTAAAAATAACTCTTAAGTTAATAACTAATTTTCGTAATGTGTTTACAATTTAAAAAACAATGACCTATGGGACAACATCTTCAACTTGACTCAACCCATACAATTGACAATGTCAAATCATGGCGACAGTTACACCATTTATTGATGTAAGACATTTCATGGTCTTAAATATTATTAATAGCATAGATAAAAGTCGTTGATGTGATAGTGTAGTATGAAAACAACACCAAACATATATCTAATAGTGTTATTTTCAATGTCGATCCTCCAATGATTTTTCTTCAACACTTTGCTCTCTTAAAGCATGAGAAATCACTGATATGCTCTACTTGAGCAAGAATAATTGACATATGTTTCTTCGAATAAGAAAACTATCATACTACATCAAGGAAGATAAATTATTGTCTGACATAAATCATATGTCAGTATATCTCATAAGATACACATTAACCATATGTGCATAAATTAACAAAAAATGTATCAGAAAAGGTCAAGCAAATGCACAATATAAACATAAAATAGCATGCAACAATGTGATCATAATATTTTTTGATGCCTAAACCAAGAATAGTTTCTCAATGAGACAAACAAAGTGTAGTAAATAAATATAGGACACTCCTACTAACTAAGTATATCAAAAGAACTCAACACTCTTATATTTTCAATGTACCTATTGAAAACTATGGGTCTCACACTGTTTCTTGCTAATCTTATCATCTCAATGATAAAAAACATCATTAGACTTATGTTGAACTTTTCTAGAACTTTGTCAATATATGATTTTCAAACCATATGTCCTAATCCTATTAATTTGAATACCTAAGGTCAAATCATGTCTCTTCGAGATTTTTCATATTAAAATATTTAAACAACATTCGCTTGGTATCGAGCAATATGCTCAACTCAATAGCAGCAAGTAAAAAAACTAATAAATTTAAAGGACTAGAATAATAATTTTACTTCCACTAATCTCAAGGTATATATGCCTTGTTTTACTTTATTTTTCAAAAAGGCTAGGTTTCTAATAGTTCGTAACTTAGAGTTGGTTTTGAAATAAATTTGTTGGGGACTCTGTTTAGAAGGTAAGGGCCAATAATATTTATGTGCACAATCTCTAATAGTTTAGATAATTTTCCTTAAAGCAAATTACACAAAAATGGCCTAAAGCCATATCACCAGACTCTAAGGAAAGTTCCATCTTTATTCAATCTTTCATCTTTTTTCCTAGATAGGTGTCACAAACGGTTGAACCACAAACATTAAATATCCTTTATTAATACTAGACATTTGACACACCACATTCACATTCTTATGGCTTTCCTTTGACTTTGAGATCATTCGCAACTCTTATCTTATATTCTTTAATACTTGACATAAAGGTCCTTTGATGATAATAATTCTCTATTGTTAGGTTATGGGCTGGGTTAAGTTGAAGGTGTTGTCCTATAAATTGTTGTTTTCTAAATTGTTGCCATATTACAAAAATCAATTGTTAACTTGAGAGTTAATTTCAAATTAAATTTTTTTTTTTAAATATCCTCCAACTAGTGTTATTCAAGTGACAGAATATTATAATATTTCATATTGTGAGTTGCCATTAAGCATGTTTCATAGTAGAGATGGATTTAGGAGGTCCCGTAGGAGTCCCAGACACTCCCCCCCCCCCCCCCCCCCACGATAGTCTAATATATATAGATATATATGTTTAGTGAGATAAATATTTATTATGAGAAATATATAATTTAATGGTTAAAATTTAATGATCTTATCATCCCACAATAAATATTTATATTACTATATATATATATATATATATATATATATATATATTTTTACCATATGCACTAAGTCATTTTTTACTATTTATGCATTAATATATAATTATGCTGTTGAAATTATATTTTACTCTTATGTGTTTTATATTGTATATATGTATAGTTAATTAATTTTAAATATTAAGTCAAATTTTTATACTTAAATGTTGAATATTTAAGTAAAATGAGATATCATGTTTCATATATTTAATTTTTTGATTATTTTTACAAGTCACCCTACTTTATTTATTTGATAATATTATCACATTTCTTTAATTATTTAATATAGAAAAGCTAAAAACTCTTAAATAATCTTGTTTACTCATTAATATTAAAATGAATATTATTAAAATGTTTGTCATTAATTCAATCTTTGATAAATTTCTTAATATGAAAACTGTCATGCATAATTTTAATAAAAGTAAAATAAATTTAAATTTTAAAATATTTTTTATAATATATTAACTTTTAACTTTTAATTAAATCAACCCACTCAATAGCTAATTTCTGGATCTTTCCCAATTTCCTAGTTAAACATATGAAAGAATATCTCTTCGATGCTTTTGGGTTCTCTTGATAGCTTAATAATTAAGTGGTATCAAAGCTGATAGTTTGACTGAGTGAGTATTTAGAGATGATGGTTGACACTCAATTTTGAGTTTAACCAATTTTGTGGAGCATTAGATAGGACTTGCTATTAGATGGTAATCTTGTGAATACTTGAAAAAACTTTCGTTTGAGGAAAAATATATTAAAGTTAAAACTCACGTTTTGAAGGAAAAAATATTAAAAGTTTAAATGTGAGTGATGAAGTCTCATATTAATAAAGAATAAATTAAGTGATGATCATATAAGTAAAAAAATACATAAATTTATTATCTTAAAATTTGGATTAAAATATAATGTGACATCTACTATTATGATTTTTCGCTTAGTTCGTTTACAGTGATTAATTAGTAAAAAATAACGACATCATTAAAAGAGTAAAAGGATAATACAAGAACGTTACCATAAAACCAAGTTGACATCATCCTAAATAGAAGATTCCAGTGCACAAAAATGAAGAAAATGGGGGAATGGACATCTCTTTCAGTAACAGCAATTGAAAATCATGTGACGGCATTTAAAGGAACGTGTTCTGCTATGCTTGATAGGGGACAGAGCAAGCATGACACACGAGCCAAGTTACATTATGCGTTAGTGAGTGCATCCATGAAGATAATGTAAAATACAACTTAGTTAGTTAACCATTGAATACGAAATCATGGAGCATATATATACATCCCTCTAATTTAGTAATTGCAATGAACGTTTACTTATGGAGGTGTTGAGAATTTGTAATACAAAATGATACACTTGGTGATTACAAATACCAGAACCCATATGGTTCAATTCCAATCAGCATTTCACTATTTCCCCTTTTTCTTGAAGAAAAGGGAAAAGCTTATTATGAATATTTGACCATACCCTCAATCTAGTATTTGACTCCCACAAATGCAATTCCAAGAGGCATAAAAAGTCCACCCCAGTGGGTTCAGGGTTCACAACGGAAAATTAATGCTTGTTGCACATTTCCCGGAAGTCATTTCTCTTCTCATTGCTTGTTGAAGTACTAGAATCATAATAATATAAAAATAAAAAAAATGAGGTAGGAATAATATAATTAGATGACAAAAAATGGTATAAATAAAGTGACATATGTGTAAAGAATAATTTTAATTTTTTTTAATAATTCACCTAATTGTTATATAAAAAAAAAGGATTGAATGATTTTTATATTTTAAAAAAAATAAATGTATTCACTTTTTTTATCAAATATTTTCTTTATTGAAAAATTTTAAATCTTCTCAATTCATCTTATTATTAATTTTTTAATTATTAAATAAAAAAATATTAAATATTTTTTATATTCTTAATATATTAAATATATTTATTTTTTATTTAATTAATTATTTATTAAGCATTAAAAATATTATTAAAAATATTTTCTAAAAAATATAATAAAATTTTTTTATTTAATATTAAAAGAATTATTAAATAAATATAACAAAAATTCGTGTGTAAATACATGTATATAAAATAAAATTTTTTATTATATTCTGATAAGTATAAAATTTAAAATAAATTACCAAATAATCATTAAATACTTATTTTATAATAAATATTTAAAATTTTATTAAAAATAATCGACAAATAATAAAAATGCTTGACAAATATTATATTATAAAAAAAATAAAATTGGTACGGTAGAATTTCACATGTAAGCATTATATCCATTTTTCATTCTCCACAACTCACAAGCACTGTTTGTCCAGCAACGCCACATGCAAATTCCCGCATGACACGTGTCAGGCCAATATATCTCCACGTGTACAGGCGAAGGAGGCACCATGCTGTGGACCTGGGTTGCACCGGATGGCGGCCGTAAAAGGCCACGAGTTCGTGTTGGTGCAAACCTGGCATGAATAGAATCGGGTGCCTCATCATTCTCTCTCTCATGTTGCCATCATCCGTCTCGTTCACACTAACGGCGTCAACCCCTCTCTCCGTTAAGTGCTTAGCTGGACGCCACTGTTACACTTTGGGTTCCCCTGAATGGGCCAGCTGGCACACTCTCTCCTCCTGCACATGGCCAGCTACTTCTGTCGATCACTGTTCCCACTAAATTACTATATTGCCCCTACAACCTATCCCTATATTTTCCAACCAAATACAATGCCACACCTCCTCAATCCTCATTGTCAAAACTGAAGGGTATTATGGTCATAATATTATAAGTCTACAATAAAATCTCTGACCCAGTGGGGTAAGCTGCTTCCTGTTTGCGTAAGAAAGTGAAAAATCTGGACAGTTCAGGAATCTAGATGAACACATCAGTGGACATGAAATATAGAATCCCCCTAGACTTATAGATAGTCCCACAATAATAGGTTTTAATTTAGAATTTTGCTATATCACATTTATTAAGAATGTTAAAATAAAATGTTTAAAATAAACAAGTGAATTTTTTTAATTTATTTTTTAATATATATCTTAAAACATTTGTTAGTAAAAATTTTTATTTTATTATTTAATTTATAAATCATAATGGAAAAAACGAAATAAAAAAAGAAAAATGCAAGGTGTAATATAGGCGCAGAGTAAAGTAAGATGTAGGTGGGCTCCACATGTAGAGTGTGGTCCCTGGTGGTCTCAAGTAAGAAGATGTACGTTAAAAGGATGTGATATTGAATTTTTTTTTTGGTGATGGGGTTATGGAGGGTGCTGATGCTACTGAATGATGCCTTATGGAGCATCTCCTCAGCGGTGCACAATGAATCAGTTTTCATTGTTAAAGAAGAGATGAGGGTGAGGGTGAGATTGTTGTTGTTCTCTGCTGGCTGCTCCTGCTAATAGTAGGGTTGATTTTGATGCTGGTGGGGTCCACAGCCATTTCCTGTTTGCCACGTGGTGTAAGGCTTGTTTGTTTGGGGGATGGGGATGGGGATGGGGATGGGGATTGGGATGGAGATGGATGAGTGAGTACTCATCTCATTCTGGACTCTGGTGGCATTGCATTGCCATTGGCAGCAGGTTATTATTAATTGGTAAGAGACTCTTTAACATCAAACACCGAGGCACACAAGGGCTCCTCCCCCATCACCAGCATCGCATTCATGATAGCTAATCCACTTGAGAAAATTTAGCAATTGAATAATTCAACATCTTTTTAATTAATTTTATTAATAATCCTCATAATTGTATATTTTGTTAGAAAAATATATAGTAAAGTACTAACAATCTAGGTGTAACCCATGCGCGGGTGATTGAGTGTTTTATTGGCATTTGCTTTGGATTTTGGGGCCTTAATTACACTTAAATTGTCTTTGAACTCATGGATTATGCATTAAATAGTGGGAAATTTAGCACTGAATACTTTGTTTTATCAAAGAAACTCTGAGTGACCATGTGACTTTCTAATGCATATATATATATATATACACTGAATTTTGTTTTTTTTTTATAAATTTTTTGAATATTAAATGAAAAAATAAATATATTTAATATCTTAAAAATATAAAAAATATTTAATATTTTTTATTTAATAAATAAAAAATTAATATAAAGATTGAATAAAAAAATTTAAATTATTTATGTATACCTTGTTTTCAAACATGCTATTTAATTTGACCGTTTTTGTCACCACATTGTGAAAATTGAAGCTAAGACTTTCATTTTTCCATGACATTGAAGGGTGGGTTCGAAACTTCCAAGCCCTTAAAATCTAATTAAAGATTTTTTGTGCTTTTTGACTGACAAGGAATTAGAAGCAGGGAATCTTCATTATGAATTTCACAGGAGTTAAGAAATTAATGAGTGTCTTTTTGAGGTGAAATACCATTAATGAGTTTTAATTGTGGGGGGCTTGAGGAAATGAAATTCGTTGTAGAAAATGTACGTAGTTATTATAGAACCGAATTTATCCCCCGAAAAAAAAAAGGGGAACCAATCTACTTTGTTAGAGTAATTAAGAAGGAGGACAAGTGGCAAGTGAAATGGAAAAATGACAGAGAATGAGAAACTTGGGCTTGGCTGCAAGGATGAGATTGAGAAGCGAATTTAGAGGGTGAGTAATTCTCACAACAGACAATGAGAGTGGGTAACATATGGTTTCAAGAAAAAAACAACAAATAAAGTGAATTATGGAATAGAGTACTATTCATCGGGGAAGAAAGGAAGAAAAAAAGAGATAAGAAGAAAATAATGATAAGTGAGCAATATAAAGAAAGAGCAAATAGTGAGAGAAAGTGAAGAGAAGGGAGTGAGAGAGAGAAAGAAGTAAAACCTGTCTCGTGAAGAAGCAGGTGAAGGGAGGAAGAAAAAGAAAAATAAAAGCTTGCTCTTTGTTTCTCTTCTGCTTCTTCTTCCTCCTCTCTTTCTCTCTCTCTAATAACATTACTGTAACACCGCATTCACTCTCTCTCTCTAAAAAATAAAGCTTTAGCTTTTCTCTCTTTCTCTCTAAGAATTCCAACAACACTCACATTCATTCTTTGCTTCCTCCTTTTATATCACGAGATCCCCATCGCTTTCTCTCTTTCCTTTCTCTCTCTCGTTTCCTTCTTCTTCATGTCTTAGCCTATGCTTCTCCACTCGCTGTAGCTTCAGTCACAGACATTGCTGAGAGAGAGAGAAAAAGAGAAAGAGAAACGAGAAGAAGAAGGGGAACATCAACAGTTAACACAGAGCTTCAACAAAAGATTGAATTTTGAAGCGACCCTTTTGTTTGTTTCCCGAGAAAATGTCGCATTCGGGTAAGCCCATTTCCGAGGTGGTCGGCTTCGGGTTCGAGGATGCCATCACCGATCGGTTCCGCGACTCGCTAAGCTGCGGCGAGTTCAATAAGCCGGATTTCCGAGAACTCGATCTGGGTTCGCCCGTTTCGCCGTTGCGGACCCGTCATAGTGGAGGACCCGGACCCGGACCTGCTGCCAGCAGCAGCTCCAGTTCTTCTGGATCCTTCTCTGGTTCCCGAAATGGACACAATCCGGTTTCCAAAAGATCCGATTCGGCACCTAGCAACGGCAACAACAACCACTCCGGCGAGCTATCCGGGTCCAGCGAGAACAGCCCAACTGCGGGGAGTGCGCGTGGCTCCAAGCCAGGTCATGCAAGATCCGATTCAGGTAGTGCCCCGTTAATCTATTCGGGGCAGAGTGTGAATTCGCCGGCGCTGAACGTTCTTCCCACCGGAAACATATGCCCCTCCGGCCGGATCCTGAAGACGGGCATGGCGGCGAATCGAAGCTCCAGGACCGATGTATTGGGCTCTGGCATGGGGAATTACGGCCACGGGAGCATAATGCGGGGTGGTGCAGCCGCCAAAGGTGGCAGTGCCGGGGAGGCAGTGGCTGCGGCGAATGCGAGGTTGAGCTTTGGTGGCAATGACAACGTGAAAAGAGGAGTGGGGAGTGTGGATCCAGAAGAGTTGAAGAGAACAGGGAATGACCATTACAAGAGGGGGCATTTTGCGGAGGCTTTGAGTTTGTATGATCGGGCAATTGCGTTGTCGCCGGCTAGCGCTGCATACCGGAGCAACCGGGCGGCAGCGTTGACGTGTTTGGGACGGTTGGCGGAGGCGGTGAGGGAATGTGAGGAGGCTGTGAGGTTGGATCCTAATTATGGCAGGGCTCATCAGCGTTTGGTATATCTTTTTCTCAGGTGAGTTAGCATTGATTCTACCCTTTTTTTCTTACCTGTTTCATCATTGTTTTAGTGTGTTTTGATTTCAGGGAAGTGTGAGCTTGGTGCATTGGTGGGTTGGTTCTTGTCCTTGTGAGATGGATCAAGTCCATTTGTTGGTCGTGGTTGAATTGTTTTGTTTGGTTTTTCTGTTTTCTGTTGTTTCCTTGTAGTTATAATTTAAGATTCGAGTAGGTTTTTTAGTTGTTTCTATTGGATTTTAAAGTCCTTGGATTGGATGGCATTGCAAAGATTCCTAATCTGCAAGTTTATTTGGATTTGCATTCATCCCGATATGGATGGTATTGATATGAGAAGTGATAATGTCACAGGTTAGGACAAGTTGAGAATGCCAGGAAGCACTCATGTTATCCTGGGCTGCAGCTGGATCCATCGGAGATTCAGAAGTTGCAAATGGTGGAAAAGCATATCAGCAAATGTGCAGATGTCCGGAGGATAGGAGATTGGAAAAGTGTACTGAGGGAAGTTGATGCAGCTGTTGCTGCTGGAGCGGACTCTTCTCCTCAGGTTTTTATTTTTTATTTTTTTCCATGTCATATCTGGTTAGCTGAGTTGAATATGTTATGAAGGTGTGAACATTGTTAAAAATGTCTGAACTGGTTGGAAATTGAATTTACAGCTCTTTATGTGTAGAGCAGAAGCCCTTTTGAAGCTCCACCAAATTGATGATACAGAATCAATTTTGTTACATATTCCCAAATCAGAACCACATACTAATTCCTCTTCACAAGCAAGATTTTTTGGGATGCTTTCTGAAGCTTATTCCTACTTTGTCAGAGCTCAGATTGAGATGGCATTGGGAAGGTAAGTTCAGTAACTATTAAGCTTCATCAGAATCCTAAGATGGCAAAGGTTTCTATTGGGGAGTGAAAATGGATGATGGATGTATTGCAGGTTTGAGAATGCAGTTACAGCAGCTGAGAAAGCCAGTCAGATTGATCCCCGAAATGTTGAAGTTGCTGTTTTGCTCAACAATGTAAGGATGGTGGCTAGAGCTCGAGTGCGTGGCAATGATCTTTTTAAATCTGAAAGGTTCACTGAAGCTTGCTCAGCATATGGGGAAGGTTTGAGGTTGGACCCTTCAAATTCTGTTCTATATTGCAATAGAGCCGCTTGTTGGTTTAAGCTTGGGCAATGGGAAAGATCAATTGAAGACTCCAATCAAGCTTTACATATCCAACCAAATTACACAAAAGCCCTTCTTCGAAGGGCTGCATCAAACAGCAAGGTAAATTGACTTATAATTCTTTTTGATACATTGATTCTGTATTTTTGTCATAAAGGTTAGTGATGTCATCTCTTGCTGTTAAATGCAGCTAGAAAGGTGGGAAGAAGCAGTCAAAGATTATGAGGTCTTGCGGAGAGAACTTCCAAAAGACAACGAAGTTGCTGAAGCTCTTTTTCATGTGCAAGTTGCACTAAAGAAATCACGTGGGGAAGAAGTATATAATTTAAAATTTGGTGGTGAAGTGGAAGAAGTATCAGGTCTTGAGCAGTTTAGAGCTGCAATATCTTTACCAGGTAAGTAAAATGGTTAAAGGGGAGTCTTCTGCAACTCAATTTAGTCGGCGGTTATTTTTCAAGTTTCCTGATATTATCTATAAATTTTACAGGTGTTTCTGTTGTCCATTTTGAAATTGCATCTAACTCGCAATGCAAGCAAATATCGCCATTTGTGGATACTCTATGTGGCCGATATCCATCTATATACTTCCTTAAGGTAGCTCACTTCACACATTAATGATGTGATTCTTACTTTACTACCTGTTATTTATTTTAATCTAGATATAATGGAGAGCATTGTGGGAGTTTTCTAATTTCTAATGCATGCAATTTTTGTCTTTGATCAAAGGTGGATATTCAAGAAAGCCCAACAGTTGCAACTGCTGAGAACGTTAGGATTGTACCAACCTTCAAGATATACAAAAATGGCAGTCGGGTGAAGGAAATTGTATGCCCTAGTCGCGATATGTTGGAACACTCTGTGAGGCATTACAGCTTTTAGAACTCATGACTTTGTACTGCTTCTCTGTTGTCTTCTTCCCTTCTTCTTGCTGCCCAAACCTCCAGTTAAACTCTCTAGTCTCTGCAGTTCTTCCAGTCTTTTGATCCCACCATAAAATGATCACTTGATACCTGTGACATAGTCAAAACCAGATAATAATCTCATCAGCAGCCACAATGCCATTGGAACCTAGAGATAGTCTAGTTCCTTTTGGAGTTTTTATTTATTCATTCATTCCCCATTGCTCTTTGGTTCCATGTTCCTCCCAACTCCCTTTGTCAATTTTTCTTTTTCTCTTTTCCTTTTCAGTTCACTAGGTCAGCTGTTCTTGTATCCCTAGTTGCTTTAAGGTTTAAAAAAAAAACAAAAACAAAGGTTTTTATGTCTGTACAATTGATTTAATTATCAGTTTAAATTACCTTTTCAGATAGACAGATATAGACAAATATAGACAGAAGGGAGGGGAGGGTGGTCTGCTGTTAGAGGGGGATCTCTACATGTATATATGTGATGATATATTCCAATCACTGGAAGCCTTTGAGGGAGCTAGGATGAGTGGTGGATACCTATTGAGTTAGCGAAAGGAGGATGAATATGTTGTTATTATTGTTTTTTCTTTTTTCTCTCCTATCTTAGCCATTTAATCAATAAAAGTTCTCATTTTTTTTTTCTGCAGAGCCCCTTTTTTTGGTTGTTTTTTGTTATCCTTCCTGCTTTCTTTCAAAAAATGCTACTCACACCATCACTTTTGCTCTCACATCACTCACATCTGTTTGGGTGGCATAATGAGAGTATAAGTGTGCAAAAATTGATGCGGGTCCAATTGTAATCAGATAGTGAAAATTATGTAGAAGTGAAGTGATGTGTGAATATATCATTTGCCTTCTATATACTCTTGAAGTGAAGTGATGTGTGAATATATCATTTGCTTTCTATATACTCTTAAAGACTCAAACCATATAATTGAATTAGTGTTGAGAACGATTTGTCATTTATGCATTGGGCAGAGGTTGGAAAAACTGACTTGGTCTTGGGATTGGAAATAAGTCGGTTATGGCATTTAATTTGATGGCTTTTTTTTTGTTATGTTTGACGCCTAGAGGCAAGATACCTGTGTTTTTAAATGAAGGTTGGTTATGATGTAGAGAGGAGTGGAGTTGGGTGGTTGATACAGTTCATAGCTCTTATCTTTTGGCACTGTCCTTTATTTATAATGGGAGGTGGACAACTATATCCTATTTGATCTAATACACCGAGCAATCTTGTTTATTTAGCCAAGATGATGGTTTAAAAGCACAATAATAAAACAAATGTGTGAGAGAGTGCCCATTGAGGTAGGGGGTTATGTTCACATGTGGCCATTTAAGAAGTTGCTCCTTCAAATGGGGGGACTCAAACCTACCCCAAAAGAGTCCAAAAGGTCGTGTTGATTGGTGCTTGATGTCCAGCTATTTGCTGCTGTGTGTTAACTGTATTGTAATACGTGAAGGCAACTCACCCTAATTGGTGGGCCTTGGTTCGCTGATTGCCATTCTTTGTGGACCTTAAGAAGGCCATGGCCACATGAGGTGAATTGTTGGTATTAAGTGACCAATGTTCAGAATTAACTTGTTTTAAAGTTAGGTGCTTAATACCTACCTTAGCTCTTTCAAAGTTGAATTTGTGCCAAGGTAGGCATAGGACTAGGACTTGTCAATTGCCATAGTAAAATAAAAAGGAAAATGCTTGGTGCATAATATAAATTCACATCACCCACATTAGGAGTAGGCAGTAAAATAAGACTATGTATAATGAGGTGAGATTAATTATAATTAAATAATAAAAATTGTGTTGATGTAAAGTAATGTGTATAAGTATGTGTGTAGCATTATTCAAATAAAAATGAAGGCCTATTCATACACCATTATAGCTATTGAGGCCATTGCAAGTTTAGGTGAAAGGGTAGGGTAAAATATCAAGAGGGTGAAAAAAAAACCTTGAGTGTGAGAATGAGATTTCCCAAAAGAGGGAATTTGCCGTTTATTCCAAATTGGATTGTGGTTGATGATGAAGGGTGACGAGTGATTAAGCTTTAGAAGTGTTACAATGTCGTGGATTCTTGTGCATTTCTGGTGATGCAGCGTGTGTCGGCGTGTCCAACCGTCAAAACCACCAGCATTCGCTTTTGGGGCATCACATGGGCCACACGTGCGCTGTAAAGTGAAAATTATAGAAGACACAAAGCAAACAGAAAAGGACTTGTCTATGCCTAATGTTTCAAGGTTTATACAGTAAAATGAAGCCCAAATAAAGAAAATATTAACAACAATAATTAAAATAAAGAAATAAAGGGAAAAGGGGTTCGTGGAGGCTACTGTACCAAAAGGTACGGTGTACGACAACATCATTAAAGGGAGTTGTGAAGCTGAAACAGGAAATGCTGCCGTTGTTGTGGCTGGAATTCAGTTTGGACCCCATACTGCAGAGTTTAGAGAGAAGGGGGGGATTGTCCCTGTCGTCTAGTCCAGTTTTGAAGTATGGACATGATGTTTTGAAGGTCGTTTTCTTGGTTGGTTTCTTCTTTATCCTAATGATGGCTTGGCATGCATTATTGCATGGATAGTGAGTATCGTCCTAGTGTGTTGTGTATGCCACTGATGATGTTAGTTTGTCGTAGCCGCTTGGACTTATGCCTCTAAAATGGCGTCTTGTGAGTAATTTTGCTTTGTTACAGAGTGAAGTCCATTATATGTACTTGGAGTGAATTCCTCCCCTCCACGCCTTTTTCCTTTTTGAATTTTCCATTCAATAGTACCTCAATAAAATTGCTTTTTAACTATTTTCTCACCTATTATGAGCTATGCAGGAAGCAAATGGAGTACTCATCAGTCATCACGCACCTAATAATTGTGGATGAATAATAGCTTTGAACAATTAACTTTAATTTAACCTTTAAATGCTTTAATCCCAATATTGGACATTTATAAAACTACCCATTTGCTGAACTGATGTGAGAGGTACAGTTTTACTCAACACCATAGCCTTCTACAAAAAACGTTAATTCCTCAAGTTTTTTTACCTTTGCCACAAAATTCTATCTTCTGCTTTTCTATGATATGTAATTCTATGTACCACAGTTGTAGGGTGTTAAAGCCTGTAGTATTATTAGGTGTTATTATTGATGTTCAATGCCCACGCACGCTTGGACAGCACCTAATTAGTAACAAATTTTAAACTGCATTAGTTTTAAAACCTGGAGAAACAATAGTTAAGAAGGCTTCCTACCCAAGGAATTCGTCTCATAGCTATGCAGGTAGGAATACCTTGCTCAAATACCAAAAAAGGCTATTTAAACACCACCCATTTACCAAAACAGAGCATGGCAGCCAGAGATGAATTAGAGGGCCTAAACTTTTTAAAGAATTATTGATTGTCCACCTTCAAACGGATGCGTTCAGACAATACTTGATTTCAATACCAAATATATCGAACAATGATTCACGGAAATGGAGAGAAACCAACAGAAGCATATTTGTAAATTCTTGACTTTGATGTTTAAAATCCAAGATTACTTAGTTGAAGATGAAGCATGTTTTAAATTTTGACACGAGAGATTCACATATATTCATACAAGTCCCAAGAGAAGGCTTCCAGGAGAAGAAAGCAATTAACAGGTAACTGTAAGGTACGAGGAATATTAACTCCAAAA
Organism: Ormosia emarginata; assembly: GCA_029884605.1. Taxonomy (NCBI): domain Eukaryota; kingdom Viridiplantae; phylum Streptophyta; class Magnoliopsida; order Fabales; family Fabaceae; genus Ormosia; species Ormosia emarginata. The sequence goes on along the minus strand of JAQQTP010000080.1, from coordinate 1,597,487 downwards.
TAGTTCAGACATCAATTCCTCCAAATTTCCATTTCAATTTGACAGTTAATAGGATACACTTGCACTATAGTTATTTGAGGCCAAAAGTTTCCATCCAATCATCAGGCGCCACTGGCATATAATCGGGTCCATTCCTTCGCTGCAGATTCCAATACTACCATTTTAACAAGCGAATATGCATATAGCATGTTTGATGCCATTATTAACAACTAATTTTGATATAATTATACAAGCAGAAGAAACAAACCTGTTTCAACAGCCTCGGCCTCGTTAGTTTTCCAATGCTTAGCGATGTTCTCAGAAAGTGGATCATCTGGGTTTGGTGCACTCAAAAGAGCTTGAATACTAGAAGAGTGCCAACAAAATTCAAATTATCAGTACATAATATTCTTTTCAATTAAGAGCAGGTTAATTTAATATTTTTCACTGATTTGCCACACAACATTTTCCTCAATGTGTAGCCTCACCAGGTGGCAGGTACTCCGTACTCTAGTAATCAAAACTAAGATCCAGACAGACCAACATATGCAAATTGAGTCAGTGATAGTCCCTGAGACCGCAAGCAACTCTCTTTTCTTCCTTTTTTACTTTGTTTTTATGAATTAAACCAGAAAGTTGAAAGTTTAAAAAGGATGTGTGCCTATTCACTAGTAACTTTAACCATCTGTTTTCCAAGAAAATTTCACCAAACAAAATGAAAAATTCTTCCATACCAGCAAAGTGATTAAGATAATTTAATTACAAAAAATGTTCTTTTTCCAGACTTGCAAATCTGCATACATGAATATCTCTTTCTCTGTATATATATCATCACATTTTTTAGGTTGCCACATCATAATAATCAAGACTGTAAGCCGATTAATATTTACTATATTTCTTCAGGAAATGAATAGGTCTATAATATGTACATCCACTAGCGTAAAAGATGAAAATTAAATATACCTCAAAAGTACAGTGCGTATCTGAAGGGCAGGACTCCACTTATCTTTCAGAATATCAAGACATATCCTGCCAAGCTGCATTAGGCTTGAACTCGTAAGATAAATTATTACCAAAGAAGAAATGAAAATTGTAAGGGAAGCAAAGTGCACCTTATCAATGTTTGGATGATATATTTTTGTGAGAAACCTAACCTGGAAGAAGCAATGCATGATTGAATTAGGAATGATATGAAAAACATGAAATACAAAAAATGTACTATTTAAATCCATCAACAAGATGTCATTATCATAAGAATTAAACCTTAATTAGCCAGTAAAATAAGAGGAAACTGCACAATCACACATCATTCCCCGACGGATAGATATAATTAAACTATCCTTCAAAAGGAAAAAATACCCAATGCATCCACCTTGGCCAACATATACCCCAATCAGATGCACAGAGGAACTGTACGTGCACCCTTTTCCTAAACCCTGAAATTAGTAATGGCCTCAAATATGCTAAATAGTATTCTAGTTCTATGTCCTAAAGAACTACTACAGCTCAAAAACTTTTATCTCAGACCACATAGGAAAGTTGAATATCATGCCACCCCAACTTATGGAGAAAATGTCTCAATTTCATTAATAAATTAAAAAGACATTATGATAGGAACCAACCTGGATATCACTGAATTACCTCTCTTTATTGAATCACTGGAGCTACTCCCAATGTAGGAGAAGCCCTAAAGAGTTCAAGAATGCGTTACAGAAACAACCCCTAGCAGAATAAGGTTCTGCCCCCCCTCCAATAGCCAGAGCTATTCCCTATCCAGAATGAATTTCGATACCCAACCCCCTATTACAAATCATCTATTTATACTATCTCAGAGTTAGTTGTTTATAACTAACTCTGCCAGCTACCTTGCTGCTGCTGCCACCGGCTACATTCCCTCTGTTCCACGTGGAACTATTGTAGTTTCCGGTGCTAGGGTTAATAAAGCTCCTTCCTTCACCAGACTTTCCCCTTATTCCCCCAAAATTCTTGTTGTAAACAGTACCTTCATTAAAACCCACCCTGTACATGATTCGATTCCTATTATCTATCCTCTGAGCAAGGTCCATCATTTCTGCCAAAGAATCAAATTGCCTTGTTTCCAGCTCTGCTTTGATGTCTTCTTTCAACCCATTAAAGAAAATTCCAGTAAGATACTCCTGCTAATTAATCTTTAAGGGCCCCGCAAGAATCTCAAATTGGTTCCTGTACTCCTTCACGTCCCTTCCTGTTTCAAGCTCAATAGCTGGTCAAATGGTTTTTGTATCATTGAAGGGTTAAACCTTCTAACAATGGAGTTCTTGAAACTTTCCCAAGAAGCCCGAACAGACATGGGTTCCCACCACTAGAACCAAGAAAGTGCTTGCCCCTCAAGACCCATAGAAGCTACTTTTACCTTCTCATTTTCTGGAATCTCTCTCAACTGAAAATACCTTTCCATCTTGGTAACCCATTCGAAAACATCATCTTCTGCAGACGGGCAACTCGATATTGCGCCATAATTCCTTCTTGGAGGCATGCGATTCTCCAAACTGATTCTCCCCTTCAGAATCGTGTGAATTCTCATTATCTTGCTCAGGACTGGATTGCTCCCTCCCATCTATTCGACACAACAGCTCCTGCAGAGCACTCTCCACGTTCTGGAATCGCGCGTCCATGTTTGCCTCCAGGTTCTTGAATCGATTCTCCACCCCGGCATCCACCTGCCTCTGACGCAAGCCCTCTTCTTCCCATCGTTTTTCGCAAGATTCCATTCTTGAGTCCAATCTGGTGCTTACCATGTGTTGCGCCCCTGTTCCCAAAGAAAGAACAGTGCTTTGATACCAAGTTGATAGCAACCAACCTGGATATCACTGAATTACCTCTCTTTATTGAATCACTAGAGCTACTCCCAATGTAGGAGAAGCCCTAAAGAGTACAAGAATGCGTTACAGAAACAATCCCTAGCAGAATAATGTTTTGCCCCCCTCCAATAGCCAGAGCTATTCCCTATCCAGAATGAATTTCGATACCCAACCCCCTATTACAAATCATCTATTTATACTATCTCAGAGTTAGTTGTTTATAACTAACTCTGCCAGCTATTTAACAGAAAAAGAGACCCTCCCTGAATAGACAAAACTAGCCCTTGTGCCTCCTAACATAGACCTTCCTAATAGGAGGTCTACTATCACATTATATTTAAGATCGTTTCCAATTTCTTATTATTTCAATTTCAACAAGGGGAGGCATGAAGCAAAAGACTGTGGATCAGAAGGCTGTTCAATTAATTGCAATTTTCAGGATCCTATCCCATGACACTTAGGAGTTAGGAAGTCCTATTAGATCATGAAATACCAAAAAGAGAAAAAAAAAATAGTGCTACTACTTATTGAAAATCTTAAAACTGTACACAGGTAAAAATATTTTATAATTTATATTATCATTTCTTTTTGGCGGATGAGAACTCAGCAGAAACTTAACAGTTTAACACCAAAAGAATACCACAGTGCAGATAGAAAAAAATAGAAAATGATTAAATTAAGTACCTTCGGAGCAGCCATTGGATATTCTTCTGGCAAAAATAGTTCTAACTTGAAAACCCCCCCTAGTAACACAAACAAGAAACTTGCATATTAGTGAAAACACGAGAAGGCTCACCACACTTTGGTGGAAAAAGAGAATAAAAAATATCAGTATCATCAAGCTTAGCTCTTATTTAGTAATCTTTTCCTTTTTGTATTTTGGCAGGGAACAAGGCTCAGAATTTCAAGATCTTATAAAAAAGCATAATAACATAACCAATGAACAGGCAGAATACAAGTGATCATACCCTTTAAACCCAAAGATTCTAAAGCTTGAAACTACAAAACCACTGGAGAAAAACAAAAAACAGATGAAGGCAGACAAAGCAAATTCCTCATTCCATCTTCTATTATGTTTCAACATCTAATAAATTCAAAAGCAAGCCAAATAAAGACTCTAACTGGAACAAAAATACATGAGCAAGTAATTAATTATTCTGACATAGAGGAGAGTCTCATTGTAAAATCCATGCTTATAAGTAAGGAGGGCCTCCACTACAAAATGGGAGTTCTGAGTCTCACCAGCTGACATGAGACACACACTCCTGTGTCATATTCCAACTGCAGGGCACATCTTACTCTGTAAAGTGCACAATAGTAACCGCTTATGTAAAATTGAAGGTAGTGGTTCTCAATTTGTTATATAGATGTTGGTATTGTATAAAAATATTAATAGTTGATTTTCTTCATTGATGATTTTCAGTTCCACACTTTACTCTATAAAATCCACCCTTTAGAGGGTCTTTTAGTCCAATTCTTAATATATTAACTCCATGAAATAGACAAGCAGTGAAGAGACTATAATCTTGTTTAATAATTCTAAGCATGTCTTTCACGCATGACTAAAACCTGGCCCCTACTCTCTATAGTGAGGACCACTATGGCTTTCAACAAGGAGGAGCTAAAAAAGAAAAAAAGAGTCAAATAGATGACCTCACACTTGCAACAATTAGAGTGTGGCAGTACCATCCATTCATTCATTCAAACCAATCTTTTTAACTTATTATGTCTTTTCTTTCAAGTCAATTATTCAAACGTTCAAACTCCAAAAAGCAACCACTTGATTCCCTGCAGAAAAACACTTCAGTTAAAGAGGTAACAAAGAAATAAGCTCATCAAATAATCCAGTTGAAACTGGTTAGCTGAATCGATAACATGAGACGCTAGGAAGCACGGATACAGACATGGTACACAGATACAACATGACACCAACATACAGATATGGCCAATTCTAAAAATTATAAGAGATGACACAGCTAAGATATAACATATAAAATTAATATATATATTAACACAAGCTCAAACCCTAACTTAGAATAAAGACATCAATGTTTCATAAAGTAAGCATTAGTCATTGTAGACACATTAAAATTCTATCATTTATCTAATCATTGTGGCATCCTACTTGTAATGGTACAAAAGTTCAAAAAAGTAATTGAAGGATGTAGGCTAGAAGTGTCCAAAAGTATCTGAGAAGTATCCAACATAATTCGTTTCCTACACTAATACGCCAACCATTTTGAAGCATTGGTGCTTCCTAGATTGGAAGCACTGCTTATAAACATGAATGACATTGAATTTAGTTTGGTCATCAAAAAATGTTTTAGCAAAATGGTTGCTATTTTAATTTATTCTAATAGAGAGTGAAACTACACACGCAGCTAGTGAAGAACCACAAAGCAGTTTCTTTATGCACGAGAATGACAACCTATAGTAATTGATTATCTATATGGTGAAAAAAATAATGTCAACAGTAAAAAAAATTCTCAGGTCACTGATAAACATAAAAGAAAACAGTGTGCACCAAGATCATGCACTTCATAGAAAATAGTCCGGGACTCAGGTGCAGAAGGGGGCTTAAGCACAAGGTAATAAGACAAGACAGCTTCGAGAAGCAGACATTCTATAGTTATTAGTGACTATAATAGCATGACCTTATTTTCCAATTTCTGCCTCATCACTCAAATAGCATGCCCGACAAAACTACTAACATCCTTTTATATAACTAGGCCATATGTAGAGTACGACAGCTACCGTACAGAGAAAAATAACAAATTGGAAAATTCGTGGCCAAAAATGAAAGCAGTGTTCTTTTAGAACCATTCACAAAATGCATTTGATTGTACAATAATCGTGCATAGTTGTTTATAGAAAATCTCAATGCACTACCTAAAAACACTGAAATTAAATGGAAATTAATTCCTCATTTCTAGCAGAGACAACAAATTATTACGCATTTTAAGGCGCAAAACATGCTGTTGGGCTCATTACTACCTTCATAAGGTGACTGGGTCGGGCCAAGGATCATCACATTGAAATATCGCATATTGTCTTCCGAAGGAGAAGCACTAATTCCAGGTGCTGCATCACCAGATCATAACATAAGACACCGAAGCAATCAAGTGAAGTGTAACAAAAACAACAAGGATACAACCCCTTGCATAAATCACCAAGGTAAAATTCAATAAATCTTACAAAATACTGCAAAACAAGCACTACGGCTATGTTTAGGAGTTTTAAGGAGGATGGAAGGGTATGGAAAGGCAAGGAATGGAAGGAAATAAAATATACCACTCCATTGTTTGGTTGTTTAATGTGTTTAATGAGGGATGGGGTGGAATATTCAAGTCATTTCTTCCTTGAACCCCCAAAGTGGGGAAACAAAAATTTAAGGGTTTGAGTGGTAAGGGAGGGACTCCTTGATGCTCCCTTGACATTCCACTATCTCATTTAAAATAACTCCCAAACACACTTTTATTAAGTTTTGTCATTTCATTCCATGTCATTTCCTCCCTTACCATCCTTCCAAACCTGAGCTTCTAAAGCACTAAACGATGAGTCGAAATTCCAAATTACGTATGCAACGACGAAGAGGAATTGAGAATAAGAAGTTACCTGGCTCACTAAGCAAACGCTGCGTTTCCTGTTAAGATCAAAGAAAGGAGAGTGACCAAAACATTCACAAAGATCAAATTCTAACACAGAACCAAGAAAAATCTGGAACTACAACATGCCAACGAAGATCAAAACAAAAAGGGGTAGTTGAATCCCCAATTCCACATGTAAGAATTTCAATTTTATTTTATTTTTGTCATCATCACTGAAATTAAGCTAGAGAAAGTGAAAAAGAGACCATTTTGAAAATAACCCTAAATGGACTATGCAGTTCTCCGTTCAATCAGGCTCTTCAGCCATGCGAATCAACGAAGCCAGAAACCATGACCGGATTTCTTCGAGTTTATTTGGTTTTTCCATCAACCAAACAAATCGATCGGAGAAATTGAAATGGGGATCGTAACAAGAAAATGGGTACGAACCTTGATGATTCTTCGAGGGAGGTTACTGTTGGCCATTATCGGGGTCGATTGCAAAGCACGCAATAGGGTTTTGAGTCAGAGAGAGACAGAGAGACAGAGACAGAGAGAAAGAACTTTTTCTTTCACTAGCAGAAGCGATAACAAAGCCCACTCTCGCTATTATTTATATAATTTTTACTCTTAAAGTCTTAATTTTTATATATATATTTTCACTACATTAAGTCATTAACTAAGGAGTTTGGTTTTTTCAACATCACAATCACAATATGATACATAGATGACACTTTTTCATATATTCATATGATATATTTATTTTAACTTTATATATGATATATAATAGTTTTAGCTCCACTCATATAAATATATAGTATCACATAATGTGTTAAATTGGGGTGTACAAAAAATATTATGATTAACTAAGTGTGTTCCCACGTTAATTTTTCAAAGCTTTGATATTCTTGCTAAATTATGTAATATTGTCGTTATTTCAAAATAAAATTATTTTAATGATATCTCAAAAGTTTAATATTCTTGCTAAATTAGCAATGTTGTTTACTCTTCGATAAATATCAAATATTGTGATGATAAAAAAGGAGAGTTTTGATATTCATATTCTTGCTAAATTAGCAATATTATTTAATCTAAAATAAATATGAAATATTCTAAATTTAATGCCTAAAAAATGGAAAAATATACGTGTCCCGAAAATAATTATCTTAGGTGTAATGGATTAATTTTAATGAATGAGTCTTATGCTCAAACCCACTCTTATATTTTCATGAGTCAGGTTTTTTTCGTCCTACTCAATATGAATTATGTAGCATAACCACAGTACTAACATTTGAAACAAAGATAATTAGGTATATAGATTTATCATTTATTTTTGAATTTAATGTTTCCTTCTTTTTAGGTTTAAAGTTTTATCAAAATTTATATTGGTTTTCTTGTTGCATTGATTTTAATGTCTAAGCTTTTAAGATGTATAGGCTTGAGATGCTTAGGTAAAGAGTTATGTCAATTGTAAATAATATATATTCCACATAAAGTAAGGTGTGTTGTTGATTTTGATGAAGAAAAAAGAGAAAGAGAAGAACAGAAAAAAATGATGTTAATTAATGTTATGTAAGTTATGTGAAAAAAATAAAGTGTATATGGTATCAATTTTCCACATGAATTTGTATATATATAATTCAAACACCTAACCAAAACAATAGCCAGTGCAAATTTTCTCCGCCTAGCCCCTTTTCCTCTTTCTCCTGCCCTACGCCCAATATTCTATTAGTTTTTTTGGTACAAAGGAAAACATAATTATTTTAAAATTTTCTTTAGATAACTAATTTTCTTTTGAAAATTAGTTATTTAAACAGATCAAAAAATATTTTTTATAAATAAATTTTCTCTTTTGAATATATATATATAATAATCACAACAAAATTTTAATTATTTTGTTATAATAATGATTGGTACTTCAAGATTTCTTTTTTCAATTTTCTTTAACAAAATTTTTATATTTCACAACATATTAGTCATGTTATTTTTTTAAGACTATAAGGTATCCTCACATGATCAGCTCATATGAACCGTCTATGAGACTAATCTCCTTTCAACGACAAGAATATAAGTGTTATGTGATCTCCCCACAAGAATTACTTATAAACACAAAATCAAACTAAAATATGATTTATATAATTGTATCTATCAACATTTCTCTCATATTTTTAAAGGTAGTTACTCTCATTATTTAAAGATTTAATTCCAATTCCAACATACACCAAATACTTTTTAACATATATTTTATACTTTTATAATAGAAAAATACACCTTATACTTTTGAGAATTTAATATGTGAATCTTATTTTTATTTACTTATTTACTAAAAGGAGTGCTCTTATAAATATTATTATTATTTTGATTTTAAGGAAGCCTTTTTGAACCTTAATACTGTGTTTGAATTTTTTTCATTAATAAAATGAAAAAAAATGAGTAGGAAATAGTTAAAAATAGAAGAGAAGAAATAAAACAAAATTATGTTTTTTTTTATTTAAAAGATTAATAAGAGAACACAACATAATTTAATTATTTTATTTATAAGTTAAATCATAAAAGAACAAAATATAATGTAAAATATTTATTTTTAAACTTATAAACTTATTTTTTTCATCTCACCTTAATTTTAAGGAGAACAAAAATTTGATATTTAAAAATAAAAGATAAAAAATGAATTACTTTAAGTTTCTTTCTATTTATATTTATTATTAAACTCTTAAATAAAAGAATTTATTCCTCTTTCTCTCGTTGTTTTTTTTTCCCCTCATTTCTTTAGTTCAAACACATTGTAAGAGAAAATGAAAAATGGAAATGTAAAAGTTCAAAAGTCCAACCACATAATACAGCTTATCGGTAAAGATAAGGATAGATACAAATTAATTTATGCTTACTCTTATTGTTATTATTTTTGTACAAGCGCTTTACCTTATTTGCATAAGGATTAAACAACACATGTTAGCATCTCAGAAAAGAAAACATGTCAGCAAGTAAGTCATTCCTAAATGGGGATATAGATCGAAATGCTAAGAGTATGTTTAGAATGTGAAAAAATAAAAAATAATTTGATTTGTAAATTAAATTAAAATTAATTTAATTTTAAAATATTAAAAAATAAAAAATAATTTAATTTTTAAAATTTTATAAATTTTATTTTTTATTTTAAAAATTTATTAATTTTAATAGAATTTAATTTGGTTTGAAATAAATAAATAATTTTATTTTAATAAGTACATTTAACTATTTTTTATAAAGATTAAAATATAAAATAATAAAATTAAATTAATTCAATTATCATTTTAATAAATTACAAATATAATATTTAATTTCTAAATCAATTTAAATTTTATTTTTTAAAAAATTTTAAATACAAAATTTAATTTCTAAATCAAATGAAATCAAATTATTTATTAATTATATGAGCAATGTTATATCATCTTACTCAATCATTTTAATAATCTTCTTAATACTAAATAAAAAAATATTAAATAAAAAAATAAATACATCCAATATCTTAAAAATATAAAAAATATTTAATATTTTTTTTATTTAATAATCAAAAAATTAATAAAAAATTAAATAAGACGATAAATCATTCCTCTAATTGTATTCATTCAACAAACTGAATCCTAATTCCTACCTGTCATTTAGACAAGGTGAGATCAAGAATTGCCTTCTCTAGAGTGTTGTTGGCAACTTTTATAAAATAAAACAGCTGTTAAAATGACTCATCATTTAGTCCAAACAACATGATGTCGTTTCGTTCTTCGATTTTTCGTATTTGAATTGCAAAAAATATAGATTTGAGTATGATTATTGTTTTCTTAGTGGTTAAGCAACAACATTTAATTATATAGTATATGCAAATAAAAGGGTAGCTGGGGTCAGCGTTGGATTAACGCTTGACAAACCGATAACACAGCCACACCATCACGCATTTCCTTTTTTCCTTTTTTTGGTCTGCAAATAATTATAATGACAGTAATGAAGCAGAAGCAGAAGCAGAAGCAGAAGCAGGACCAGTGTAAGCATTGAATTGAGAATATGGGGCTAATTAAGAAAAAGGGAAAAGCGTAGGCTGAAAATGAAATGGAGTAGATAGAAAGGGAAAGGAAAAGAAAATACTGATATTTTTGAAACCTCAGCCAGATGCTAATTAATGATGTAAATTGACTGATAATTAATTCCAAATTTTGAACTTTGCACCTGCATATGATGAAATCATTGGTGTTCTCTTGTATTACTCATTTTTGGGAGAAAAACTAATATTCCCTTGCTTGCTTTAGAAAAAATTATATATATATATATATATTAGGCAGGATTTCTGTAGGTTAAGTCTTTTTTGAACACTTATTTTCAACTATTAGATTTACTTTCATCTAATTGCTACTTTTTTAACAAAATAATCTCAATCATTAGATGAAAGTGAATCTAACGGTTAAAAAAATAGTGTAAGTCAAAAAAAATTTATACTTATCGATCTTCCCTCTATATATATATATATAGGGATTGTTAGTAACTTTTACATTTTATTTTGGACAAAAAAATTAAAACTTTTTTATGAAATAATTTAGACTTAAGGACATTTTAGTAATATAAGATTGTAAAATTTAATAAAGAAAGAGAATACAAACATAAATTTTAATAATAAAAAATAATTTAACTCTTGTTATTAAATATATAAAAGAAATAGATAAAAACAACAAATTCAATTATTTGGGTGGAGGTCTCGTGTGTGTGTGTATACATATATATATATTATATATTAAAAACATCCATACATAACTTTTCTGTTACATGTGTTTGTGGTATTTGTCTATTGTTATTTATGGAGAAGAATCAGAAAATAATATTGGTGATATCTTCAACCTTAAAAGTGAATGCATAATCAAATGTTATTGTCGTGGTCTATTATTTTGTTTCCTTATTTTTTTAATGGAGACTATAAAATCTCGTATTGAATGTACCTTCACAAATAATAAAAGACTATAATTGTGTATGTAAAAAAAAAAAAAAAAAAGACTGTAATTGTATAATCAAATGTCTAAAAAAACTTATACATATCATATTTAAAGAAAAAATTATAAAAAAATTATTAATGTATACTCATCTTGACTTATTAAATATCATCTAGTTAATTTTATAATTACGCTAAAGAGAAACCATAAAAATTAACTTAAATAATAAGTAAGTTTAAGCTCAAAAGTGTAAAAAAATATTCATAAAAAAAGAAAAAGAAAAAAAAATATGCTAAAAGAAGCAAGAATAACGTATAAGTAGTAAATTTTGTACCAAATTTCTCCAAATCCTCATTCAACCTTTAGTTAACATATGTTGGTATAGTTAAACCAACCTTACAACACATTGGGAGCATGGTTAAATTGGTCCAAGTGAATAGTGCCAAAATACGTTGCCACATTTTTTTTTTATTTTTTTTATTTTTGTGGATCGAGATTGATTTCTCTCTCCCACTCAGTTGTCAAAGTTGTCCAACTCCAACTCCTTGACAACCTTCAAACATTCCTCATCAATTCCCAGTGTCATGAACCCAAGGGGATTGACAAAGCGTTTGGAGGAGGAGACACCCATGTTCTTGGTGAGGACAATCCTATCGGAGTCCCTGTTCTTCATGGGCTCCTTGCAATCATTATGAGCGCTTTGTTCGGTCTTCACCTCACAGATCTCGTCCTCATGATCACCTTTCACGGGAAGACTATAGATGCCATTTGCGTCAGTGATGCCCTCAAAGGAGAATGTCACGTTACCAGTGTCTGGCTTCCTGCATTGCAAAGTCACCTTAATACCTGCATACATATAAATACATGTATCATTGTCTTGTCCTTCACTAGCTACATATCTGGACCATTAAACTATATATACATATATATATGGTCAAACTTAAAAATTATTAAAAGTCACATCACATAATAACTTAAAAGTCACATAATTTTATATTGATACATTACTTATATTTACATATATTATTTGGTAGAAAATGTGATTACCTGACAAGGGGCGGCTAAGTCTGGTCTCAAATTCGAATTGGCAAGGATCACAGTAGATCTTGCCTTCAACGAAAAATTTGTCAGCAGCTGGTGCCTTACGACCCAAGACAGATGAGAAGCAGAAAGCAAAGACAACGAGGGCAACGACAGCAAATGGCTTTCCCATTTTTATTTGGTTAATGGTTTCTTCCCTTTGTGACAAGAGACATTGGGGTGCTATCAAATCCTTTATATAAGCGCAGGCAAAAGACTTGTTCCTTTCGTTTGTTTGGTAACTATGGGGCTCACTATATTTAGAGGGAGAAAGACTTGCTCAGCTTTTGATTTTCCTCCGCCAATTTTGTTGACTTTTACAGCTAATTGAGAAAAACCTTAATTAGGAGCCCCTTCTTTCAAATTGAGTAAACTATTCAAATTTGAGATTTGTTTTGTTATTTAGAAAAATAAAAATCCCTAATACTATTATTATCATGGACAAATCTAATCCGGAATTAAAATTTTTTTTATCACAATAAAAAAAACAAACAAACTGCTTGCAATTGAAAAGATGATAGCTCATAACATTGATTTGTTTATGTTCATCAAAATTTAACTACGGAAATTAGCCAAATCCTATATAACTGAACCTTGTCTACATATTTCAATAAACATTTGACACACACATATAGATATACTTAGATTTATGTAAGCTAAAGCAAAGCACTATAAATTGTCTTTTTTTATGACAGTATTTACTCTTATTTCTTTGTATCTATTATTATTCTTATTTTATTAATTTTTCATTAAATAACTTTTAATTTATTTTGATTTAATAATTCAAATTAACTCATTTAATAAAAAATTATGTGAAGGTACATGACTTCATTATATTTCTAACGATTAGCATGAAGGAATTGAACTCTAACAAGGCCAATTCCTCTGTTTTATTGAATTGCGAAAGATTTCTAGTTCTACATATGCTTCATCTTCAATTCTTTCAATCAAATTGCATCAAATTAAACCCATATCTAATAAATATGGGAAAAACATAAATAGAGTACTATGATAAGTTAAACTACATTTTGTTTTAGACCAGAAGCTCCATAATTTTTCTTAAGAATAATATAAATTTATTGATATTTTAATCATTTACTCTTTACTCATTTAATGAAGAAAAATAATAGTAAAGTTTGATTTTAATGAAGAAAAAAAAAAATACACGTGTCTGTTTTAATGTAGAGAAAATATGACTTAATTATTAGTTAACTCACTATTATTTTATTTTTAATTATTAGATATGTATTAAAGTCATGTAATAATATTTATAATATATAATTTTATTCAATAAATAAAAACTAAAATAGATAAAAAAAATATGCAATATAAAATAATAAAATATTATATTTTTCTATTATTTCTCTTTAATGATGTTGAGTTTATTATTCTCTTTTTTCATTAAAGTTGATAATCTTAATTTATTACAATGCCTAAAAATTAATTATTTTATGAAAAAATATTTTGATTCATTGGTCCAAAAACAAAATATAGGAATTATTAACCTCCACTCTCCATATTTTATTTTAGACAATAACTCAAGCTCTACCTTTTCAAGAAACTTTAAAGTTATAGATTATGTAATTTTAATATTTTATCCCAATCTTCTATCTCCAATTTAATTACTCTCTCTCCTATTTGTGTCTCACGCACTCTATGTCATTTCTCTCACGCGTGTTGCGCTTGGCTGTTAATTTCTTGCGTGCCTTCAATGTGTATTTTTGCTTATTGCGTTTAGCATTCAAGTCGCTGGGCATACGTTTTTTAGCCTTATTGTGTTTTAGTTTGGAACCGATTTAAAAAGTTTTTCTACTTCAATTAATATGTCTAATTTGTATCAATAAAAAAATGTTATATGCGATTGAGAAAAAAATAATTTGTATATAGAAGGAGAGAGGCCTATCTTTATCTGGCCAAGGAATATAGGATCAACTGCAAAATAAAAATAAAAATAAAAATAAATGAAGGGGTCACAAAATGCTGGTTTTGAACTATTCTGAGTGCTTATATTTCGCAGTTAACAGTTATTGACTATTAAATAATAATAAAATTATTGATGATTAAAATTTATTTTAACGGTAAATACATTGTTTACAAAATAAATGGCAACTTTCAAATAAAATAAAAATAAAAATAGCAATGCATACAGTAAAATTAGCATTTTTATATATACTTCGAGGTTTTGTCACCTATCATCATAATTTACCTTTGGATTGTTTAAAACAAAACCCATCATCATAATTTACCTATCAGCATATTTATATATACTTCCAGTTTTTTTAGGTCTGCATGATTTCCATCCACCTATGCTTAGTTATTCCTCAGTAATTTATTTATTTATATATAAAGTGGTAGTGCTTGAATGAAGAAAATGATATGTGTTAGTACAAGAAATTTAGAGTTAATTAAAGATAATTCTAATAAAATTAAAAATTTGAATTTAATAAAAAGAAATAAAAAAAATAAAGTAGGATAATGTTATTGAATTTTTTAAAAAAAATCTAGGAGTTGCTAAATAAAAAAGTGATGCATAATTGCATGAGAAATTTTATAAATTAAAAATAATTAATTAAGGATAATGTTAACAAAATTAAAAACTTAAATTTAATAAGAATAAATAAAAAATAAAATAGGATAATCCTAGTGAAATGATTCTTATAAATTTAGTACTCGATTGAATTTGAAATACTCATATGTTCGAACTATAAATTGACTAAATTAGGAGAGTTTACAACATCTTTTATTAGAGAATAGTGTTAGAGAAAACTTCAAATCGAGTCATAGATAAATCTCTTCATTAATCTACGAATAAAGAATATATAACTTTATTGGTATAGTGTTGATATCTAAATTTGTCCAAGATATTTTAGACTTTAAATTATTTTTGGACTAGAACCCAATAAGACAAACAAAGAACAAAAAAAAAAGATAGTAACAAAATTTTTAAATTTGAAGAGAGAAGAAAAGTGGAGCTTTTTGACCAATATGCTTTTAGTGGTAAAATTATTTACAAAATTACCATCATTTTCAAATTATTTATCAAATTGCCACAATTTTAGTCACACTGGAATCTGTTATTATTTTTTGTTCCACGTATATAGCGTCAGAGGAGATAGAGCTACCAATAGGGATATACCAACATGTTTGACGCAGCCTATGTGGATACGCCAACATGCCCGACATTTTTCACATGATAATGCCACATGTGATGGCATTAACATGTAGAAAATGTCATGCGTATTAGCGTATATACGTGAATTGCGACAAACGCGTTGATATTTTTCACGTGGACCAAAAAAATGTCACATTACATGTGTTTCTAGAATACTTAACTCATTCCACATGAATGTCTTGAGATATGGCGTCTAGAGACACATACATTTTACATGCTTATTAAAGAGTGCATCATAATGTTAAAAGACATCAATATCAATTAGCTTATTTATAGATCAAATATTTGCTTCTGATTCATAAAGTAGTTAATATGAGACTTTGGTGTTGGCAAGACAAAATAATTAAGTAAGGCAATAAGGTATCTTGTTCGATGTGAGCTCTATTCTCATAGAAAATAAATTTTGAAATGAAAGTTGTTCCATACATGATTGGTACAACAAATTTGTGCAAAAATTAAAAGTAAAATGCAACTCATTTTCAACTTTCGAATTTCTCACTTCTTCCCCATCACTCACTACCTTCTTCATCATTGCCTTCACTACCATTGCTTTCATCCCCACCAGAGCACATTCCACCCATACCTTGCGGAACCATAATTACTATAAACTTAAAACTAGCAATTGAAAATAACCAATGCAATGCCTATATCATATTACATATAACAAATTTTAAAAGGATAACACTCAAAAGTTTCTGTTCTAATGCCAATGCAACATACAAATTACACAATTTTTTTACCTCAGGACTGCCATATGCCATATTGTTCAATGCTAAAGCCTGCCCATCCTAAACATTGCTTCACCATCATTAATGCCTACTAAACTGAAGTTAATAGAGTTTGAAAATGAGTTGCATTTTACTTTTAATTTTTACACAAATTTGTTGTACCAATCACATATGGAACAACTTTTATTTCAAAATTTATTTTCTATGAGAGTAGAGCCCACATCGAACAAAGATACCTTATTGCCTTACTTAGTTGCTTTGTCTTGTCAATACTAAAGTTTCACATCAACTACTTTATGAATCAAAAGCAAATAATTAGCTTATAAATAAACTAATTGATATTGATGTCTTCCAACATTATGGTACACTCTTTAATATGCATGTAAAATGTATGTGTCTCTAGGCATCATTTCTCAAGACATTCATGTGGAATGAGTTAAGTGTCCTAGAAGCACATGTAATATGATATTTTTTTTGTCTACATGGAAAACGCCAACACATTTGGCGCATCCCACGTGGATATGCCAACACGTCTAGCATTTTTCATGTGTTAACGTCATCACGTGTGGCATTACCACGTGACAAACACCAGGCGTTTTGGTGTATCCACGTGGAAAGCGCCAAACGTGTTGGCATATCCCTATTAGTAGCTCTATCTCCTCTGGCGCTATCTACGTAAAACGAAAAATAAAAAAAAATTCAACGTGTCTAAAATTGTGGCAGTTTGATAAATAGTTTAAAAATGGTGGCAATTTAGTAAATAATATTATCACTAAGGGCAGATTGGTCAAAATTCCAGAAAAGTAGAATCTCATCAAAAAGTTAATAAGTAAAATCAAGAGATAAAAGATTGGTGGAGAAAAATAATAACAAAGAGTAAAGTGTTAAAGGATTACTTAAAACTAATAATAAAATATGTTAAAATAAGTGTTTTGATAGAATAGATGCTCTATTATCCTTAACTTATAAATAAAGCTAAAAATTCACGTCCGTGAATAAGACTGAGCAGTGAGAACGTTAGTAGCTATGAAAGAAAAAAGTTGAGCAACTTCATCCCATTAACATTCAGATTCAATGTCTTTTTCTTTGGCTCCGACGTTCCCTGATTCTTTTTTTTTAATTGTTGTTGCTATCTAGCCACAATAATTATCCTTTCTCTGTTGTTTCTATTACTTTATGACCATGAATAGTTGACGATGGATATTTTGAAAGTATTAATCATTTGAAATGACATAAGCTACTTGACCTTTGATTACGAATATAATAATATCAATATCTGACCCACCATCTTTTTATAACTTTTCTATTCTTTTATCAACTCTGATTTTCTTACATCATTTTTTTCACATCACTTTTTACACTACTCTTCATATTATTGATTACATAATTTTTTCTTTATTACTTTCTTTCACTTAATCACATCTATTCAAAATGAGTGTAAAATAGAATGTATGGAAGCAAATGATGTATAAACATCATTTCCTTCTTTTATATATGCAATTTGGTTGAATCATGAGGCACATTACTTTTTGTTTTGTACCTTTGCCTATTTTGTTCTAACTTCTTTTTATACTGGCTGAAGTTCAAGTGATAGGCCATTCGGCCATTTATTTTTTATTTTTATCTTTTATTTGTTCATTCCTTTTATTGCAAGGTCTCCAATATTTTTTTATGATAAAAATTTAAATATTACATCTAAATAAAAAGAAATTAATAAAATCTCATAACAAAGCCGACAATGAAAAAGTTGGGAGAGGATCGTAGTGTCAATTATTTAAATTCTTCTCAATAATCTCGAGGTTTATCTTTATTGGATCTCATTAAGTGAGCTAACTTGATCTAATTTTTCAATAATATTTTTTAATAAAACCAAATAAAAAATGAATGTGAGTAAATTTAAGCATCCACCTACTTTTTTATTGTGGTGAGTTAAAATTTTACCTTTTTATGAAAACTTTTTTGATAAATCACTACAAAAATCTCATTATATCTAAAAATATTTTCTTGTTGAATGAGATTTTATTTAGTTATTTACTTTTCAAAAAAATATTTTTTTGACTTAAACATATTTTTTTGATTTAAAATCTTGTTCTTTAAAAATAATATTTTATTTGGCCATTTATTTTGAAAATTTGTTCTTTGAAAAAATAATATTTTGATTCACCACTTTCATACTACATGTTATGGGATTAAAATTTGTTTCGTACAAAAATGAGTATTTAGCCACTCATTCCCTGTCAAAGTCATTTATCACTCTTGATAATATGTTTGATAAAGTGGGACACGTTAAAATAAAATAAAATAAAAAATATTTTTTACAAATAAACAATAAAGGACCAATGTAATTAATTTTAAAGGATAACACTAGATTAAATAGATAACCATTCTTGGAACGAACGACATAAGGTGCTAATACCTTTCCTACCCATAATCAACCCCCGAACCTAAACTCTAAAATACATATCATCTTTTAGGTATCGGATCAAACCTTTTCACTTTTAATGGATAAATCGGTTGGTGGTGACTTCATTTCATTCTTGTATGCATTTGCAAGAATTCGTTGCTCTGCGTTGTATTGTGCCAAGAGGGACATTGTGACAGCTTGGTGACTCCACTGGGAACTTTGAGGGTTAAGCTATTGTTTAATCTTTTGTTATCTTTTCTGTTATTTTATTTGGTCCTTGTTTGTTTCTTTTATTATTCTTGTACTTTGAATGTTATAATTAATTTTGTCTAATTTTTCCCTCTCACACACTACATTTCACTTACACACGAGCTCGTTACATTGTAGGCTTAGATAGAGGGTCTAGTAGTATTGTCTTGAAAGATCTTTGGTCTTCATATAGGCACATGAAAACCCCTCGCTCAAATTGAACCATTTTCGTTTGTAACTTATCATAGGTGAAGATTGAGGACCTTGTTAGCCAAAGTGTTGGTCATAGTAAGGACAATTTGGGGACCTTTATTTTTTCCCACAAGAGTAGGGGCAAAATAATGTCTCCTTAAGAGACTTTTGGTCTCCGTATAGACACACGAAACTCACTTACTTGAATGGAACCTTTTCCATTTGTAGCCTATCATAGGTGAGGATTGGGGACCCTTACTATCCAAAGTGTTGGCGACAGTAGGGACAATTTGGGGCCTTAACCTAATAGGTGTCTAGAGCTTAACCCATCACTTAGAATAATCTTCGAACCACCCTTGTCCATAGAACTGGTCCTTTAAAGCAGGTATCCAACCCAGGTAACCTTATTTCATAGGGCACTTGAAGGAATTTGATGTGTTATTTTATTTTAATTATCACTCATTTTTTATTTTGCTAATTCCCTTTTTTTTTTGTTTTATGCTTTGCATTTGCATTCATGGTCCAATGTCGTAAAAATACGCTAAATCTCAAGTAGCCATTTAGACCTTCTCAAGAACATGAATAAGTGGAAGCAATCTTCTCAACCAAGGGTTACACTTGATACAAGTGAAATAGTGATACAAGAGTCAGAGCAAACCCAGATGCAAAAAGGTGATAGCCTACCACAAGGATTCTTTATCCAATTACCATCACTAGGAAAGCTTGACTTCAAGCAAATGGATTTAGGGCCACAAAAAGACGTATGGTCACGAATGACAAGAAAAGAAGAATTCAACTCAAAGTATGGATTCATAGCATATCTTTTGTCCATCCCAATGGACATTCCGATGGTGAAAGTCTTAATACATTTTTGGGACCCCTTTTATCGCTTGAAAAATATACTAAATTGCTTGATTCAAAGGGTGTATCTAAAAATAAAATTTATCATTATGCCGACAGATTTAATATGGTCCCTACAATTGAAAAATATACTAAATTGCTTGATTCAAAGGGTGTATCTAAAAATAAAATTTATCATTATGAGCCGAAAGTAGCACCAAAGAGAAAGCTATCCAAACTAATATGGTTCCCAGTTGTTGAATTGGAAAAGCACATGAGGGATAATGGTCGAGGTCTGGATGCAATTTACTTGATGAAATTGGTTCAGAGCAATGTTGACAATGATCAGGGAATGACTATGTTAGCCTTAGTCATTTATGGGTTGATAATTTTTCCAAGGGTGAAAAGTGAAATAAGATTCAATTACCACGAATTGGTTTAATTGGGCTTGTCAAGTTGTTCACCTTCAAACAAATAGAGTATGGTGTTGACTCAATATCATCAATTTTAGCTAAATCCATTAGATCCAACAATTATATTCTCTTTTGTTTAATGTAGTTGAATTAATTAATTAATTGGTATTCATAAACATAGTCCAGTATTGAAAAGTGAAATGACAGACAACTAAGAAAGGTCAATTAGATCCCCTGAGGATGTATTCAATTGCTAAATATCAAGATGATTAGTCACCTTTCGACCTTAGAATGCTTCTAATACCTAAATTTCAAATGGAGCATATATCATCTTAGGTTCCTAAACCCTCTTCAATAATATAGCGACTCATAACTGCCATCAAAGACTCCAAAGAGAAACCAGTGGATTAACTATTTCTTAGAAATGAAGGAAATGGTTTGGAAAGCTCCGTGGATGCCATTCACTTCTACCATATAGCGATGTAGAGAAAAACCATGGGTCCCACTCATAGGCCCTTGGGGAGTGACTGGTTATGCACTGGCCATGGTCAGGAGACAGTTAGCATCGAAACAATTTGTTCCAATGACACATGGGCTTTCAGAATTCGAGTTTACCTATACTGATGAAGGAGCTAGTTAGAGGATCAAAGAGGCATATAAAGTTTGGAAGGACATATGATATGTGAAAGGTCTTGTTTCTAATGGCATTACTTCAAGCTATCTGATATGGCAGGAGAAAAGAGGAAAAGGTTTTGTTGCGCCCGAAATACAAGGCCCTAAACCACCTATTCACATGTTCAATGACTCGATTGGCTACCAAGCTAAAGCAAAAGGAAAGTATGAGATAACATATCTGCAGTTCAGGGAAAAAGAAGCTATGGTGCAAAACAAGGAGGAAGAGTTTACACGAATGCAGCAAGAAATAAAGAGATTGAGAGAAAGGTGTCAAGTTCTTGAGACAACTATTGAAGAGAAAAATATGCAACTCATATCACTTAATCAGAAGAATGAAGCTCTACAGTTGAATGTGCATACTATGAATTCTAGATTAGAGGCCAATCGCGGGATAACTATTCATTTACGGGTGGAAAAAGCTTCATTAGAGAAAGAATAAAGATATTTCGACAACAGAAGCATGCACTTCGAGCAACAAAACAAAAAGTTATTGAATAAAACTTGTGGCCTACTCGAAGATGTCCAAGTGGTAGCTGAGAGAGCCAGAAAGAGAGCAAGAGAAGCGAAAAAAGTTAAAGTAAGAATGTCAGCTGGTGAAGCTCAAGAGTTATTAGCTGACATCAGGAAAGATTTTAACTATATAGACAAATTCTATTGAAGCTTACAGAGGATGTAGGAGCAATTGTTATTTCATCGACTCTTTGTAAATTTAAATTTATTTGGAAGTTTCCATTAAAAAGAACCGTTTATGTTTTCTTTGAAGTTTGGTGTGGCAATGAATGAGATTTAGCAATATTATTTATAATTTTGGATCATGGTCATACATCCAAACATATTTGAATTCACATTTGTATCTATATTACTCACGTCATTTTTAAATTTTATTAAAGGGAATAAATAAAGCGATAAAAAATTGTCTCAAAAGTACTTTTATTGGACTCAATTCTAAGCAAGGATCATGATTTAGGAGGAGCGTGAAAAGACTCAAGAAAAGTAGAAAAATGAGATAACTCAGTTGAGGGAACAAATGGCTAAGATGCTATAGATGATGGAATCCCTTCAGAAGGATAAGAGCACATATGAGAACCATTTTAGAAGAAATGAAAAACAATCTGTTCTTACAAATATGCACAGTGTTAGTCAAAATTGTGTATTACCACTCACTTTTTACACAAGTAATTCATCACAACCTCATGTGATACCCGTAACAATTCAATTAAGTGGCACTCCTTTGAGTTTCATCCCACCACATACCTCAAACTCTTCGGGTGTTGTCCCACCGCATGCTACCAACTCTGCTGGATTTATCCCACCATTTATCACTAATCCTCCAAGTTTCATCCTACTATATACTACTAACTCTACAACTTTGTACCACCATAGACCACAAGCTCTTCGGAATTCATCCCACCATTAATCACTAACCTTCCAAGTTTCATCCTACATCTAATCATTAACCCTTCAGGTTTCATCCCACCACAACCTAACAATTCTTCATATGGCAACCCAAACTCAAGCTAACCAAATATCGTCTTCCAATCAAGTTCTCAAATCGGAACCATACCCCAGTCTTTTCCTTTTTTCACATCACAATCCAATTCTCAGTCCAAGGAGAAATTAGATGTTCTCGAAGAGAGATTGCAGGCCATAAAAAGAGGAAGCAATTATGGCATTATGGATGCTTTAGAACTTTGTCTCATCTCGAATGTTATGATCCCCCCAAAGTTCAAAGTGCTAGAGTTTGATAAGTACAAGGGGACCACTTGCCCTAAAAGTCACTTAACTATGTACTGTCACAAGATGGCTTCACATGCCAATGATGACAAATTGTTGATTCACTTCTTCCAGGAATGTTTAATTAGGGCAACTTCAAATTGGTACACACATTTCAACAGAGTTCACATACGTCATTAGAGGGATTTAGCTGATGCATTTGTAAAACGGTATAAATACAACATTGACATGACACTAGATAGAATGCAACTACAAAGTATGTATAAGAAAAATGTTGAGACTTTCAAAGAATATGTTTAAAGGTGGAGGAAAATATCTGCGCAAGTAAAACCCCTTTTGTTAGAGAAAGAGATGGTTGCCATATTCACTGATACACTTCATGCGCCATTCAAATTTTTCAGATATTGCAATAATAGGTGAAAGAGTTGAAAGCGAAATGAAAAGTGGGAAGATTGCTGACGGTTCAATTGGAGCGATTGATTTCAAAAAGCCTTAGACAGGAAAGAAAAAATAGGCGGAGGCACACTGATAACTACACAAAGTGTAATTATTCGTGCCCTTATTCCTTCGAGCACCTAAACCCCTATGTTACTAATGCTAAAAATCCTTATCATTCATCAACCATGCCTTTGGAAGGTTTATGCTTATATTTGCTATATCCAAATACCTTTCCAAATGTTATAACCAAGAGAAAAAACTTATCATATTTGATATGTGATTCTCAGTGAATTTATATTTGTTATTGATTTGGTATTTCTCTATCACAAGAAGGGAACTCCCCAAAATCAAGATGATATGTGGGGCATTCATTTGAGCTAAACATAAAGTGGAAGAGGAAGCCAAATAAGTTGGACTTCAAAGAAAATACACCAAATGTGAACAAAAATCCCTTGTCTAACCATGAAAACTTTGGGGTAAATGCATTTGAAGGAGAATCAGGGCATCAATTTAAAAAAATGTTGCTGAAGTTAGAACCCCAAAGAAGATTGTCTTTGAAACTCTTTCTAAAATGTGGATAATGCAGCAGTAGGCATGTTAATGCCGCGGCATGCCCCATGGAGGTATTGTTGAACATTTCATTGGGTCTATAAATAGAATTTTGTAGTGCAAATATTTTGTAAATGAGAGTTTGGAGAGCTCCTCAAGTTCAGATAGTTTTGGTGGTTTTACTCCAGAGGTAGCTACGGCTTTTTGTGGTCCAACGCCCATTATAATTCAAGTACCAGGTTCCTACCCTTACAAAGACACTAAAGGAGGCTAGGTTGTCAGGTTTTCTTCCTTAATCAACCAAGGATTCAAGCTTTTCACAGGATCTCATCAATGACATCCTCCCTCTTCTCCCCGAGTTTTCTTCTTGGGGGGACACTCCTTATCTTTTGAGCATTGTTTAATAACCTCGTAAATTATAAATTATTTCAATTATAATTATAGGTTGTGAAAAAATATTTTTTTAGAAATACTTTATTATCTTTATACATACACTATTGATGTTTATGTATGAATTTGAGTTTTAAAAATTGATGTTTAAAGCTTTGTTCTTCCATGCCTATGCTTAATGCTTGCTTCGTTTGATCAACAATTGCATGATCTTAATTGATGCAAATGAACTAGACATAGGTTGATTTGTGGAGATTGGACATGGTATAATTGATGCATGTTCGACGAGTTCAATTGGCTTGCGATGAGTTGATTCGCTAACAAATATAACAAAATATACCTTTATCACAGCCAATGTATCAAATTATAACTATGTGTTTGAGAATAGATCGTAAATCATTATAACTGGAGTTTGATGCACTATGTCCTCATGCAACCATAAGAATCATAGTGGATTAGGTAAATCCGACACCAGGGGTTGATCGACCTAGACATGACATTTGTACTAACATCAAATTCTCAAGCTAAACTAACTAAGCATTGATGTTACTTGTAAGGATTACATATCATTAGTATGTCGAAGTAAGAAGTGAAGAAGGATTCCACTAGATTTCCAAACCCCTATGTTATTGCTTTGGTAGTTTAGATTTAGATTAATTGTTTTTCTTTATTTTAATATGTTACTTGACTAGAATCTAATTACATAAATATCCTGGTTCAATAATTCTAAAAATAGTATACTTAGTATGGAAACCTTGTCCTCGTGGGAATGAACTTTTTCAACTTTTCTCAATCAACAACATTTTTAAATCATTTTCTCAATCGCGTAGTTAAAAAAATCATCATTACTTAAATACACGTAAGCATTTCTTATTTCTTGATGTTTCAAATTAAATTTTGAAACTTTCCAAAACTAAAAATATTATTTAGACATTATTTTTCATTTTTCTTTACAAAAATTACTCTAACACACACTCAAAAATTGATTTATGATCATAAGGGAGTTGATTAAGGAAAGTCTAGTTTTCTAACCATTTTGAAACGTTCTTCATTAGCCTTCAACAATTCCTTCAAGCACCTTACATATCTTACCCCTATGTTACTAATGCATCATAAATACCATATCACCAACTTTATCAACCACCAATGCCTTATTACCCATTATCACCTACACACCACCTCAAGTAATCTAACCCTGGGCCCAAAACCAAAACACAAGCCAAAAAAAAGTCCAAAATAACCAAGAGAAAAATCCATTAAATTATCCAATTTGATCAATTAGATTCCCATGACCTATATCTCTTTCCATAGTAAAAACTTCATCACCTTATCGCAATTCCAGGTATCTTCTTACCCGTACAATCTTGTGTTCAATTTAAACCCTTAGAACCTCTATACCTAAAATCATATGATCCCAATGCACTTGTATGAATACCATATAAGAGGTTAACATGGGGCATTCTCATGGAAAAAACAACCAAGTTGCTTTGCTTTTCAAACATAAAGTATAGACTTAAATCTCCTCTTACCTATAAATGCCAAAAGATCTCCTTGGACTGGTTGGACTTCAAAGAAAAAATACACCAAAATGTGAACAAAAAAACAAGAAGAAAGAATTTTCCCTTATAGTCTAACCATGAAAACTTTGGGGTAAATGCATTTGAAGGAGTATCAGGGCATCAATTCAAAAAAAATGTTGCTGAAGTCAGAACCCCAAAGAAGATTGTCTTTGAAACTCTTTCTAAAATGTGGATAAAGTTTAGAATGATTGAAATGAAGAGAACTCACAAAATGCATGGTAGACTAGAATACCCTTTCCATGGAGGTATTGTTGAACATTTCATTGAAGATTATGATGAGTTGAAACAAATTATCCAAAATCTAATAGACATGCAACTAGTGCAAATATGTTTCAAATATGATGGTAATGATGACATAAATATGATCGAGAAATCTGCAATTCCTTAAGTTCAAATAGCTATGCCAAAACCATTGGTGGTCTATTACTCCAAAAGTAATACAAAAGTCTACGTTAGCTATTTTACTTAATCATTAATTTACTTAGTCCAAATCCCTTAAATATACTATTCAAGCACCTAAAATTTGATTCCTACCCTTTAGATTACAAAGACACTTAAGTTAGATTTTAAGCTAACTAATCTACTAAATCTAACCATTTTTATGGATTTTCAACCTTTTGGTTTAGAATTTTACAAGCTATTTACGAAATTTTTCCTAAAAATGGGTCCCACAAACCAAATATGTCATCAAAAGAGTTATCAAAAGTGGGTCTCACAAACTATAATCAAAACGTGGGTCCAAGTATTACATCTTTTTTATTACCGATTTTCTGGCATGATAAATATTTTTATTAGCAGAAAAATCCTCTACAATTACAAATATATCTATATAATTTTTGAAGAAGATCACCCACATTTCCAAATAATCAAACAAGATTTTTCCTGGCCAAAATTATTACTTTCCTAAGGAGTTACATAAAAGTCAAACAAATCTGATTCTGAGAAAGGAAAGGGTAAAAAAAATAGTACAATAAGGGCAAACTTGTAATTAACTAAGAAGTCATAACAAGACATGATGAGCATAAAAAAAAGTTGTCTAGTGAGGAGGCTTATGAGTTTTTAAAATTCATCAAGCAAAGCGAGTATCGGGTGGTGGATAAGCTAAATCACACTCAAGCTAGGATATCTCTTTTGTCCTTATTGTTAAATTTTGAGCCACACAGAAAAAATGTTAATGAAGGTATTGAATCAAGCCTATGTTTCTCATGATATCACAGTTGGCAAGGTTACCAGCATTGTTGGTAACATCATTGCAAACAATTTCATTACTTTCATTAATGATGAGATACTCGCTAAAGGAAGGAGACATAACAAAGCACTCCATATTTTGGTGAAATGCCAGGAACACATTATAACTAAGGTGTTATTGGACAATGGGTCCTTACTAAATGTAATGCCAAAGTTGACACTCTCCAAGTTACCTTTTGACTGGTCTCATATAAAGCTGAGTACGATGATAGTCAAGGCTTTTGATGGCACAAGAAGAGAAGTGATAGATGAAATTGAAATCTCAATCCAAATTGGACCCACTATTTTCAGTATACTCTTTCAAGTAATTGACATAACACCAACTTACAATTACCTGTTGGGGCAACCTTGGATTCATTCTTCTTGAGCAGTACCTTCCACATTGCATCAGAAGGTGAAATTCATTATGGATAACAAGTTGATAATCATTTTGGGAAAGGAGGACATGCTGATAAGTAAACCTTCATTAACCCTTTACATTGAAACTGCAAAAGAAGTTCTTAAGACAACATTTCAAACATTTGAAATTGCTAATACTACATACCTAAAAGAATGAGCTAGAATTCTAAAGCCACAACCATCTAAGGCATTAATAATGGTTGCTAAAGTCATGCTTGAGAAAGGCTATCAATATGGAAGTGGACTAGGAAAGAGTCAACAGGGTGTTGTGAAACCCCTATAGCTTTGTGAAAACAAAGGTATGTTTGGACTAGGATACAAATCCACCAAAGAGCTGATATAAGAAAGCTCGTGAATGAGAAGAAAGAAAGAAGCTTGACTCGATTAGAAAATCGTGAGACTAGAATTGAAAGGGTACCCATCTATGACATACAACAAAGTTCTCGAAGTGTAGGATTGATGCCTTCAAATCATGTGTCTGCAATTAAAGATGACTAACCCATCGATCATATGGGTGACCTGGTTTATCCCTGTTTTCCAAACACATAGCTCAGCAATTGGAAGATCATCGAGTTTCTCATAGCCTTAAAGTTTCATTCAAAGTAATTCTGTAATGCAAATCCTATAGCTCTGCCCAAGGCTTTAGGATGACATTTTGAATAATGGGTTTACATATTTCACATTTCAGTATTTGATATCAATAAATGTATTTTAAGCTTTCCTTTTCCACTCCAGCATTCATCCATCTCTCTTTTATTCATTTTTTTTCTATTTTATTAAAACAAATAAATACAGATTTGAAAGTGATACTCTGGAAAATGACAATGTTATGATCCTAAGTTATCATTTTGGTCACCCCAATTAATGTAAGAACTGAAGGTGACATAGAAAGTCAAGATTGGTGTAACACAGGAAGATAAGTGTCAAACGATAATCATAGGGCATCCTTCTAATTGTGTGTTTGGCTTCTCACAAGAGTGAATAGTAAAGACTTGTCGCTCATATGTGGTCAAAAGATGTCATGCTTTCAAAAAAAAATCCAAAAGAATGAAGAAAAGAAAAAGAATGAATCAAAAAGAAAAAAAAAGTAAAAGGAGCAAACAACTAATCACTTGATGTGTATTATCTTTTTGTCTCGAAATTAAAGTTTTAAAAATAAGCAATCATGCCATGATTTGAAAATAAAGATTAGTCATTTTTTTTTATCCTTTACAAAATTTCATTATCTTTATTATCTCTTGTTACCCCCTTTTTAGCTTCAAAAATTTCTTTAAAGAACCTTGAATAAGGATCACCCCTACACTAGGGGTTAGCATAACGTAAAAAGGGCAATTTTTGTGAAAAAAAAAGGAGGAGAAAGGAAAAAGAAAAGAAGAAAAAGATGATAAAAAATGAAATAGCAAAGACAAATGATGAAGTGAAAAAGGAAAAGGAATACAAAAGTGAGCGAAAAATGTTAGTACTCTTGATAATACCAAAGGTAATTGACAAAGCTTACTAAGGATCCTTAATCTCATTCAACTCTTAAACACTTGTTTGAGTCTTATATCTTTCCTTTCATAACCCCTAACTTTTGCCATGTTACAAGCCTTAAAAAGTTCATTATGATCAATGAAGGATTATTGTCATTTTTGTTAACTTTAATTTTGAGACAAAAAGTTCACGCTCTTCCGAGTTTTCAATTCCTTGTTTAATAAAAAAGAAAAAGAAAAAGAAAGTTCGCTAGGTTAAAAATCTATGAAGAGCAACCTAGACAAAAATTAAGGTCAAAATGGAGAAATGGCACTTGGCAAGTTAAAAGGGGATGAGACTTTGTAAGGATAAGTCTCCACACTGGGGCAGTTTAAATCTATGGAAATCGATCATGAGGGACAATTCATATCCTTACGAGCTGATTATGGGGTGTTCAGGATGATATAATGAGAATACCAACATTGGTCACTTTTAAGAGTATTACTAGAAGAACTGAAAAATCTCATTTCATTATTCCCTTTTGTAAATCTTTTCACCCGTTTCATATTTCATTTCTTGAACCTTCTCTATCTCCTACATAATATTTGTGATATTCCCATTGTCACATGTTTCTGATTGTTATATGCATTTATCGTGATAAACGTATGCTGAAAAGTGAAATGTATGTCAACTCTACCA
Source organism: Ormosia emarginata (assembly GCA_029884605.1). NCBI lineage: Eukaryota > Viridiplantae > Streptophyta > Magnoliopsida > Fabales > Fabaceae > Ormosia > Ormosia emarginata. The sequence goes on along the minus strand of JAQQTP010000080.1, from coordinate 1,567,887 downwards.
AGAACATTTGGAATTACTTTAATGATTCCATAGGTTAAGGGGAACTTGATAATTTTTCTATAGAATGAATAACTCAGGTTATCATATGTGGAATGAAATTATTGCAAGAACAATGCACTTTGAAAGCAAATAATCAAGCAGTTAAGCCGAAGGCCAAATAAAGAGTTGATCGACATGTTTTACTCTTGTTCATCCATGCATCCGTTTATGATCGGGTCCTTAAGGGTTGCACAAAAAAAATGTTAAAGTAATTCCATTCAAGCTAGTCATATGCATAAAACATACATTGCTTCATCACATTTCTCATAACAATAAGTTAGCTGATTTTTTACCTTTTCTGACAAGCTTCGATGGGCATACGTCTTCATAAGCTTCTTTTTTGCCAAGCTTCGATAAGTATACAAACTCGCTTGCTTTTTATTCTCCAAGGTACAAACCTGCTAGTTTTTCTAGGTACAAGCCCGCTTGCTTTTAAGTTTATCAAGACATACATCTACTCTCTTTTAGTTTCCAAGGGTCTTACACTCGCTGCCTTTTAGTCACCATGAGTCCTACATCTCATCATTTCTGATGTCTATTGAATTTATGAAAAATGTTCCTTGGACAAATTTGAATCAACACATTTGTTTTTCATTTCATTTCAAATGAAAAACAAATGGGGACAGCTTTTGATTCCCAAATTTATCTAAGATGTTTTGGACTTTGAGTTGTTTTTAGATTAGAATCCAATGAGACAAATAAAGAACAAAATACAAAAAATAAAAAAAGAAAAAAAAGAAAAATATAGTAATAAAATTTTTAAATTTGAAAAAAAGAAGAAAAGTTGAATCTCATCATAAAGTTAAGATATAAATAAAATCAAGATATAAGAGATTGGTAGAGAAAAATAATAATAAAGAATAAAGAATTAAGAGATTAATTAAAAATAATAATAGAATATATTGAGATAAGTATTTTGATAGAGCTGATACTCTACGATCCTTAGTCTATAAATAAAACTAAAAATTCACGTATGAGGGAGAGAGAAACAAATAGTGAGTAAGACTGAGAACGTTAGCAGCTGTGAAAAATAAAAGTTGAGTAACTTTATCCCATTAACATTCAGATTCAACGTCTTCTCCTTTGGCTCCAACGTTCCCTGTTTCTTTTTTAAAAATTGTTGTTGCTATCTATCGACAATAATTATCATTTCTCTCCCGTTTCTATTAATAATTGACGATAGATATTTTGAAAGTATTAATCATTTGAAATGACATAAGCTACTTGACCTTTGATAAGAATATAATATCAATATCTGACCCACCATCTTTTTATAGCTTTTGTATTCTTTTATATATGCAATTTGGTTGAATCACGAGGCATGTTACTTTTTATTTTGTACCTTTGCCTATTTTGTTCTAACTTCTTTTGATATTGGCTGAAGTTCAAGTGAAAGGTCATTCAGCCGTTTATTTTTTATTTTTATTTTTTGTTTGTTCATTTTTTTTTATTGCAAGGTCTCCAATATTTTTTTATGATAAAAATTTAAATATTACATCTAAATAAAATAAAATTAATAAAATCTCATAACAAAACCAACAACAAAAAAGTTAAAAAAAGATCATAATGTCGATCATTTAAACTCTTTTCAATAATTTCAAGACTTATTTTTATTAGATCTCGTCAAGTGGACTGATTTGATTTAATTTTTTAAGAATTTTTTTTAATACAGCCAAATAAAAAATAAATGTAAGTAAATTTAAGCATCTCCTAACTTTTTAATTGTGGTGAGTGAAAATTTTACGTTTTTATGAAAATATTTTTTGAAAATCATTACAAAAATCTCATTATACTCAAAAATATTTTCTTGTTGAATGAGATTTCATTTGGCCATTTACTTTTCAAAAAAATATTTTTTTGACTTAAACATATTTTTTTGAATTAAAATCTTGTTTTCTAAAAATAATATTTTATTTGGTCATTTATTTTAAAAATTTGTTCTACGAAAAAATAATATTTTGATTCACCACTTTCATATCACATGTTGGAAGATTAAAATTTGTTTCGTACAAAAATGACTATTTAGTCACCCATTCCCTATTAAAGTCATTTATCACTTTTGATAATATACTTGACAAAGTGTGACATGTTAAAATAAAATAAAAATAAAAATATTTTTTTTGCAAATAAACAATAAAGGACCAATTTAGTTAATTTTAAAGGATAACACTAGATGAAATAGGTAACCATTCTAGGAACGGATGACGTAAGATGCTAATACCTTCCTTATACATAATCAACTCCCGAACCTAAACTCTAAAATGCATACTATCTTTTAGGTATCCGATCAAATTTTTTCATTTTTAATTGATAAACTGATTAGTGACGACTCTATTTCATTCTTGCATGCATTTGCAAGAATTCGCAACTCTGCGTTGCATTGTGTCAAGAAGGATGTTGTAACATATAAGTTGTACATTTGATGTGCTTTCATTTAAATTACATTTTTATATTCTTTAATTTTGTTGAACATGTGCCATGTGATCGCATTTGTTATTGTTTTACTTATGTATATTGAGTCTAATTTATATTCACAATTGAGTCTAATTCATATTATAGAGAATCTAGCCGAGCATAATACATACTCCATAGACCTTTCTCTTTCCCTTTTTATAATTTTTTTTCTTCCAAGGTTTTAGGTTCATTCCATCAACTCAGTTCTACTAGATGTGTTTAAGACTCATTTGATAATTCGTTTTAGTCTAAAATTAATTAGTTTGAGTTAGGTTGGGTTTAGGTTCACAAAATTAGACTTGATATATTTTCGCGTCGATTCGAGTCACATTTTGTATTAGTCTACACTAGTGCTACATAATACTTGAAAATATGATTTTTAAAAAATTATGAATAAGTTATAAGATTTTTAAACTTAAATTAATATAATTTATATAACAAGATAATATTGTATAACATTTCTTACGTCTAAAATTTTATAATTTAATTATACATAATATTCAAATTTATATATTTTATTTAAATATTGATCAAATTTGTACATTTTAACTGTATGATAGTTACAAAAATAATTAAGTTTGGTTCGGACAAACCCGAACCAATCCTATGAACAAATATGTTATCTTAACCCAAGAAAATAGTTAATTGATTCACCAGACTAGAATTACGTCTGTTCGGCCTATTCTTTTTTGCGAGAAGGGCCCCAATGGCACGAATATCCAATTTGGACTCCTCTAAGTTTTTAATATATTTTGTCCCGACCCAATGAAAAAATAAGGCAAGCCAGTACCGACAAATCCACAATTTGAGGTCCGTCAATTCACTGAAATGAAAGTGTTCATAAAAAATGAACATGATTGGAAAGAGATTATTTGTAGGAGACTATATGATTTCAATTTTCCTAGTTTCTGTAATATAATAAATGGAACAAATTTACAACGCAACCCGCACCAAAATTACGATTCATTTGTAAAGTTGTTGATTTTTGACATTTTTGTCTTCTTATGATAACTTTTCTCCACCTTGTTCACGATCTTCATAAATCATAGACATCGTTGTCATTTTTGGCTAGTCCATCAGTTATTTTCTTGTTGTGGAGGAATTTGACAAGGTCTTGCAGGGAATCTTTGGCATCAACGCACTTTGTTAGCTCACCTGCAATTTCTGCTGGAGTCACATGGACCTCTCTTATAAGCCCTTCAATCTGTTCAAAGAGTTTGTGTTGTGAAATCCCAAGGTAGTTTAAGGCCAATTGCTCAAAAGCAGAAAAGGTGCAGTATGACAAGTTAATATGCATGTCCATCCGGCCAGGCCTTAGCAGAGCAGGATCAAGCCTGTCTTTGTGATTTGTTGTGAAAATAATGATGCGTTCCTCTCCACAGCATGACCAAAGACCATCTATAGCGTTCAACAGTCCTGAAAGTGTCACCTGTTGGAAAATTATAAACAATCATTAGACCAAATTGAAATTATGTAATCATTTACAAGGTCTTGGCAATAATGTTCTTAACATTTTGACATGAACAAAAGAGTATGATGGAGTTGCAACCATGTGGTGACCCTCTCTCGGCTTAATGACAACCTTGCTGTCATTGTTAAAGTTAACATGGACAGAGATAGATGCATACATTGAAATATATTTAAAATAGAATCATCTTTGTTATCATCTTCTAAATCTTTTCTACTTTAATGTATTGTTTGGCATGAAAATTAAGACTGAACATTTAAGATGAATTTTATATTTAAATAGAAAGACAGACCTTATTGTCTCCATTTTTGACCTCTTCCTTATCTTCTTCTCGGTTCTGCAGCTTTATAGTGCAGTCAATATCCTCTATCACAAGTATGGAACGGTTGGACATGCCAAGGATCAGATTCTTTAAGTCCTTATTGTTAAAGACAGTTGTGAGATCCAAGTCATAGATATCGTAGTTGAGATAATTGGCCATGGCTGCAATCAGACTAGACTTGCCAGTGCCAGGAGGTCCATACAGCAGGTAACCACGTTTCCAAGCTTTCCCAGTTCTTTTATAGAACTCCTTCCCCTTTACAAACTTGTCCAAATCATTCACTATTTCCCTTTTAATCTCTGCATCAATTGCAAGAGTCTTGAAAGTCATTGGATGATCAAATTTGACAGGATCTCCACTCCAATAATATTCATATTCGATTGTGTGAAGCTTCACTTCCATGTTTTCTTGTTTGACTGCCTTTGCTCTCTCCAATACATATGGCAAATATGAATTGTAGATCTTCTCCTTGTGTTTCTTGTGAAAGCTTAGCTCATAGGATCTTACTTCTGACCTCAAAGAGACATTCATATCATTAGGATGTCTAGTACCAGATGACTCAACATGTTCACAGATAAATTTCCACCTTACCTGAACTCCTTCATAATCATCACTAACTTCTTCATCTTTATCTACACTGAATGCTAGCTTTTTATCATCCTCAGATTTGCTTGCTTTAACTCTTTGAGCTGAGTGAGTGGCTTTAGTGCCTAGATAGACCTCTGCAGCCTCAAACACTAGGTTCTTTGTCATCCCTTGAAATTCTTCAATGATAATGGTGAGTTGGGAAGAGAATTGACGAGAAAGATTATGAAGTCTGGAGTAAAAAAAGTCTAGGACTTCATGAGGAATGAATTCATTGGTAATGCTTCGAATCAGCATAGCTGAGGCTGCAACAGATGCTACTGCTGATATAATTGCAGTACTATTTGACATGATTTTTCTTTTTTGGTAGTTGGACATGATTTTGATTAAATGGAAGTTGGGGTGATACAAGGATAGGCAAATTGTTCACAACTAGATCTTATTTGGACGTTGCCTAAGATGATCTCAAGATGCCTATCAAAGGATTGAAGTTTCTACTTAGCTTATTAATGTTTTCCAGTCATCTAGGATTTATATAGTACAGAGGGGGACATGTTTTCACTTCTTTTTGGTTGTTGAAAACTTGGCCAGGACGTTTCTAGGGAAAACTTTATTCATTTTTCTTGCCTACCACGTATGACTTTTTCAGTTTGGAAATTTCAGATTTATTTCACTCGATGCCGACTACCAAAGCAAAGCTTTTGACACTACTTTTCTAAGACCTCATAATTTTATAATTATTATATAATTAATTATTTTTTAAAAACATATGACTATGTTGTATTAGATTAGTGAACATATAAGATAAAATAAAATTAAGAATGAATCCTATCTATTAAGAAAATAGATGTAATATCTGTTGAGGAAAAGATAATAGAATCTTATCTTAAGTGATTTGTATTAGATTTAATTTAATTTGTCATATATAATTGTAGATTTCCAAACATATCATAGAGATATAAACCATGTATATTGCATACTTTGTTTGATCAAGACTGATTGGATTTCACATTGACTACAAGGTATTCCCCTCTGATTTCCAAGTCAAGATGTGATTTTCCATGGATAAAGCACTTGCCCTTTGGAGCAGAGAAATGACTTAGCCTGTATTTATAATGATGTCAATCTTAATTTGTCCTTTCATCACAGACTATTAAGAAATTGACCTACACTAATAGTTACCTGGCACATCAACTCGATAAAGTGTAATAGACTTAAAATAAATAAATCACACTTAGTCTATTTCTTCTCCCATATGGATCGATCATTAATCCGTTTTAATAAAATCAAAAATATCAATTAGTGGTAATTCATATTAAAAATATTATAACAATTTGACTATGTGAGCATAAAACTATTAGAAATCTCACTAATAAGAGTAGGACAAATGAAAAATAGCTCAATAGATAAAAGTAGAAATAAAACTATAGAAAAACTATAAGGAAACTATAGAAATAGACTTAGAGTTAAAAATTAAGATACTTAATAAAATAAGTAAATTAGATGTGGAATAGCACAATAGTTAAAGGAAGATGGAAATTAAGAAAAATTACATGCGACCATTAAAGACCTTGCCATCAAGGTTAGGGTGCAGACAAAATAAAGTTTGATATTATTTGTTAGATCAAATACTTATTACTTAACCGAAAATCATAGCTAATGACAATATTGTAATTTTATTTACTTAAAATTTCTCAAAACCACATCAAAGTTATGAGGCCACACTCATTATAAGTATCATGACCTGAGATATTAAGTTCATTAAATTTTAAGGGAGAGACGTTGATCAAATAAAGTCAACAACTCCACAATACCTTAACAGTATTTGGTTAAAGATTAAGAAAAAAAAAAAAAACTGTTCACATACTATCTCGCACCAGTCTTTGATCGGTTGATTGGGATATTTCTCATAGGCACGATTGTTACTAGTTACTAATCTATATTATTATATGAGAGGAAATTTATTTATATTTAATGTAAATAAAAAAAAATTATATTTAATTTTATATTATTTATTTTATTATGATTTTATAATTATTATTTATTTTTATTTTAATCATAAAATTATAAAAATATATAAAATTAAGTATAAATTATTTTTACTTTATAATAAGGATCTCTTCTTTTTTTTTATTTTATATATATATATATATGTGGAATTGTTCTCACCACTTAATTAAAATATATGGATGAGATTAGAACAACCAATCACGTGACCTCCTGTTCTCATCATTTCACATCTTTTCCTCTTCCTATACCGACCGTCAATTCGATTCAAACTTTTTTCGCCGCTCTTCCAACATTGCCTTTGTTGAGGAGCCAAATTTTTTATTCTTTTTCTTTCGTGTTGAAAATGTGTGTGCATGCCAGTAAAAGTCATGCAGCTGATTCTACCAAAAAAGCAGTTGACTGAGAGTTGAGAGAAATGTAGGTGGCAAAAGTCAAAGAAGGAGCGTTGGAAATCAGTAAATACGGTGAAGCTTTTCACTGGCGCAGTAATGAAGGTGATTGACAGGTGGAATAGTAAAGGAATATTTTTTTATAAATAAAGACTTCTATTATTTAATTTTAAAATTTTATTTTTACAAAAAAATATTATATATTTATTTTTTTAATTTTTTTATTTTATATAAAAAAACATATTCTCTTATTTTAAAAGAGAATATTATTGTTTTCTTCTTATAATTAGAAAAAATTATAATTTTTTTCACGTAGTAAAAATCTTTTATTTTTATCTGTAATTTTTTCATCATCACTATTAGAGTATTTTTCACATTAAATATTATATATCAATTCTTATTTTCTTAACTCTATTTTAGTTATGTGATATTATTTTCATAACTCTAGTACCTAACAGTGGTATCAGAGCTGTTAATTACTGATACTATTTATGCTGTGGGTACCGTTCACGATTACTATTTATACTTGTGGTTGTATACTTTTGCAGTATTATTAACGTATAAGAGGTTATCCCGATACGATATATATATACAATATTGTTCACATATATGATACTATTCACGATGAAATAAAGTAAGTCAGTCTAGTTAAGAGACATATTGTTGTAAATATCATGACAATAAAATTTGAAATTGAGAGGTTCAATGAGAACAATTTCTCCTAATGGAAACTGAAGATAAAAGCGATCTTGAGGAAGGATAATTACTTAGCAGTAATTGAAGGCAGACACACTATGATACCTGATGAGAAGTGGAAGGAGATGGATGATAATGTTGTTGGCAACCTGCATCTAGCTTTGACAGATTCAGTTTTGTTAAGTGTTGCAGAAAAGAAAACGACGAATGAAATTTGGGTTACACTCCCCAAATAGTACGAGGTTAAGTCACTTCACAATATGATATTCTTAAAGATGAGACTTTATACTCTTCGAATGAGTGAATCCACGACAGTAACGAATTACATCAACAATCTGAATACTCTATATTCCCAACTTACCACATCAGATTACAACATGGTAGAAAAATGAACGTGCAAAGCTTATACTTCAAAGTTTACCTGACTCTTATGATCAACTCATCATCAATATAACAAATAATAATATTACTGATAATCTTCAATTTGATGATGTTGATGCTACTATTCTTAAAGAAAAATCTAGGCAGAAGAACAAGGAAGACAAATTAGAAAGTTCAAAGCAAGCAGAGGCTTTGTCGATGACGAGAGAAAGATCAACGGAACATGGCTCTAGTGGGAGCTGAAATTAGAGTAGATCAAAGTCACAAAGAATGAAGAACTTCAAATGCTACCGATGTGGCATGGGAGGGCACTTGAAGAAAGATTGTTGACACAACAAGAAAAATGCAGAAAAAACTCTTGAAGCAACAACCTCTCAAGGATATGTTGCTAGTACCTCTGATGATGGAGAAATCCTATATAGCGAAGTAGCAATTGGTTCTAAAGACGGAAAACAACTCACTGATGTTTGGTTAATGGATTCAGAAGCAACATGACACATGACTTCACAACGAGACTGATTTAGAACTTATGAACCTATCTCAGAAGGATCTATATTCATGGGGAATGATCATGCCTTAGAGATTGCTGGAGTTGGTACTGTCAAAATAAAATTGCATGATGGTACAGTTCGTATAATTCAAAGAGTACGACATGCGAAATGTTTAAAGAAGAATTTGTTCTCTATTGGGCAATTAGATGACCTCGGGCGCAAAACCCATATTGAAGGTGAGATTTTGAAGGTGGTTAAAGATGCTCTTGTGGTGATGAAAGCCTAAAAGATCGCAACAAATCTATACATGTTTCAGGGAGAGACGTTGCATAAGGCAGACATATCAGTCGCATCAGTCGGCCAAGAAGAATCAACGATAATGTAGCATCGCAAATTAGGCCATATGTCAAAACATGGTTTGAAGATTCTTGCGGAACGTGATCTCCTTCCTGAACTTAAATCGGCAAACTTACATTTTTGTAAGTACTGTGTTACAAGCAAGTAATATATATTAAAATTTGATAGATCAACTGCTAGAAGCAAGCACATATTGAACTTGATTCATTTTAATGTGTGGGAGTCACCAGAAATATCCCTAGGAGGAGCAAAATATTTTGTATCATTCATTGATGATTACTCTAGGAGATTATGGGTGTATATAATCAAGAAGAAGTCAGATTTGTTTCCAATATTCAAAGACTTCAAAGCAATAGTAGAACTTGAATATGGAAAAAGGATCAAGTGTTTGAGGACAGACAATGGAAGAGAATATACAGATGGTAATTTTCTCGCATTTTGAAAGCAAGAGGGTATTCAAAGGCAGTTTACAGTTGCACATACACCTCAACAAAATGGTGTAGCAGGGCAGATGAATAGAATTTTCCTAGAAAGAACAAGAGCTTTATTGCGAATTAAGAGTTTAGCTAAGTCTTTTTGGGCATAAGCAGTCAAAACTGTCTGTTACGTGATAAATCAGTCGCCATCAACTGCAATTGGTTTAAAGACACCAATGAAGATATGGAATGGCAAGCCAGCAGATTATTCTTCTCTTCATGTGTTCGGATGTCTTGCATATGTGATGTACAATTTTCAAAAAAGAACAAAGTTGGATCCAAAATTCAGGAAATGTATATTCTTGGGGTATGCTGATAGTGTTAAGGGGTATCGCATGTGGAATCCCACTACCCGTAAGGTTATTGTCAGCAAAGATGTGATATTTGTAGAAAATGAACTGCAAAGTGAATAAGAAGATGACAACACTTTGAAAGAGACTACTACAGTACAGATAGATGGAAAATGTGGAGAAGAAGATTCCTCTGGAGCAGAACAAGAACCAAAGCACGAGGAACAAGAACCGTATGAGGCCAATGATATAGAAGTTTGACGATCAACGTTCCAGATAATATCACCCTCATGGCACTCAAACTATGTTATGGTAAGCCACGATGCATATTGTCTCCTAACAGAAGAAGGAGAGCCGTCAACCTTTCAAGAGGCTGTGAGTAGCTCAGAAACTTCTCTGTGGATGACAACAATGTAAGAAGAAAAAGCCCTACATAGAAACAAGACATGGGAACTTGTTGAACTTCCAAAGGGATAGAAAATCATTAGTAACAAATGAGTCTATAAGATCAAACGAGATGACAACGATCAAGTGGAACGATATTGTGTAAGGCTGGTGGTCAAAGGGTATATTCAGAAAGAAGGAATTGATTTCAAAGAGATATTCTATCCAGTTGTCAGACTTACCACTATCAGAGTAGTCTTGACTATGTGTACTGCATTTGATTTACATCTTGAACAACTAGATGTGAAAATAACTTTTATTCAGGGAGAGCTAGAAGAAGAGATATATATGCTTCAACCAGAAGGCTTTGAAGAAAAAGGCAAGGAAAACTTGCTTTGCAGGTTAACCAAATCTCTGTATGGTTTAAAACATGCGCCAAGGTGTTGGTACAAGAGATTTGATCCTTTCATTATTAGTCTCAAATACAACAGACTGAGTTCAGACCATTATACATATTACAGGAGGTTTGGTGACGATGATTTTATCATCCTACTATTGTACGTGGATGACATGTTGGTGGTAGGCCCCAATAAAGATCGAGTCCAAGAATTGAAGGCACAGTTAGCTAGGGAGTTTGATATAAAGGACCTGGAACCAACAAACAAGATTTTAGGGATGCAAATTCACTGAGACAAAAAAGATAAGAAGGTTTGACTTTTCCAGAAGAACTATCTTAGGAAAATCTCGTGGCGCTTCAACATGCAATATTATAAGCCAATCTTTATCCTACTTCCTGTCAATTACAAATTTCCTCAAGTATGAGTCCTAGCAGTGAAGCGGAGAGGATGAAAATGTCTCAAGTACTGCATACATCAGCAGTGAAAAGTATTATGTATGCTATGATCTGTACAAGACCAGATATTGCACAAGCAATTGGCATAGTCAGTCGATTTATGGCAAATCTTGGTAGAGAGTATTAGAATACTATCAAGAGGATCCTAAGATACATTAAAGAGACCTTAGGTGCTACATTATGTTTTGAAAGATCAGAGTTTGTTGTTAGGGGATATGTTGATTTAGATTTTGCAGGTCATCTTGATAAAAGAAAATCTACTACAGGTTACATGTTTACACTTGAAGGAGGAACTGTGAGCTAATTATCAAAGTTACAGATTGTTGTAGCCTTATCTACTACAGAAGCTAAATATACGGCAATTACACAAGCATGCAAGGAAGCAAGTTGGATTAAAATGTTAATGGAGGAACTCAGGCACAAGCAACAAAAGATTTCTTTGTATTATGACAGTCAGAGTGCCTTGCACATTACAAGGAATCTAGCTTTTCATTCTAGGACAAAGCACATGAGAGTTCAATATCACTTTGTTCGAGAAGTAGTAGAAGAAATGGGTGTTTATATACAAAAGATACACACCAAAGATAACCTAGCAGATGTTATGACAAAACCAATCAGCTTTGACAAGTTTAAAAGGTGTAGATCTTCTTACAGCCTATCAGAAACGTAGACAACATAAAATTTACAAGATGAGAAAGGTTTTAAAAGCTCACCAAAAGTGACTTTAAGTAGGAGATTGTAAACGATAAAGCCACTTTAGGTGACAAAAGTCAAAGAAGAAGGGTTGGAATTCAGTAAATACGATGAAACTTTCAGTTGCGCAATAATAAAGGTGGTTGGTAGGTGTAACAGTGAAGGAATTTTCTCCTATAAATAGGGACTTCCTTCATTCAGTTTAAGTATCATATTTCTACAGAGAAATATTATATAGTGTCTTCTGAGATTCTTTCCTATTTTATATAGATAAAGATGTATTATCCTATTTCAAGAGAGAATATTATTGTTCTCTCCTTTTAATTATAGAGATGTTGTAATTTTCTTCCACATAGTGAAAACTTTCTATTCTTACCTGTGATTTTTCCCTTATCACCATTAGAGAGTTTTTCATGTTAAATATTGTGTCAATTCTTATTTTCTCAACTCTATTTTAACTATGTGATATTGTTTCCATAACTCTGGTACCCAACAAGAAATGGGTCATAGTGAGCTGTATATCAGATATTATTGTGTGCATACAAGATGCACCATGTCACATTTACACATATATAAAAAAAATTAGAGAAAGATAATGGTTTTTTTATGAATGTGTTTAGTAAGACCCATTCATCCACTCTCTTCAATTTTTTTATATATGTGTAAATATAACATGGTGTATTTTATATGCACACAAAAATATCTCTTATATTAATCATGAAATGATTAAAAAATTATGAAATCAACTCCATCACTTTTAACAGCTTGCACACATTTTCGATGAAATGGAAAAGAAAGAATAAAAAATTTGGCTGTGAAAAAAGTTGGAAGAGCAGTAGAAAAAGTTTGTATCGAATTGACAATAAATAGTAGGGGTGTAAATTAGTTTGGATAACCTGACCAATCCGAACCGAACTAATTAAATTGGTTCAGTTTGGTTTGGTATATTGATTGGTTCGGGTAAAATCTAGACCAAATAAAGTTTAATTTGTTCGGTTCTCGGATTTGAAATTTCAAATCTAAGAATCAAACCAAACCAAACCCATATATATATATATATATATATATATATATATATATATATATATATATCATTAATTTTTTATCTTTTCAATACGCACCTATTGACTTCAGTAATTTGATGTCATTGAATGTGAGATATGAACTTGATCCACATGTACTAGATGAAGTATTGAACTTCTTACTTTAAGACTCTTCATCCGCATAAGTCACAATTACTAAAGGTAATATATTAATGTTTAATCCTTTGTAGTGAGTCATATAATTAATTTGATTTTAATTTTTTTCTCCGTTCTCTCTCTACAATTCCTTGTCTAATCTTATTCATTCTTAATCGACCGACCTCAATCCACAATTATCGATGCAATTCACCAATTCCCTTCTCTTTGTTATGGTGAAGGTGTGGTGTCCTGGGGCAGATGAGGGCGGGGAGTGGACGCCGGTGTGAATTGAGGCATGTACAATGAGCGGCTCCTGGCATGCTTCTAGGCGAAGGGTCCCATGAATGAACTGAATACGCTTCTGAGAGAGATTCGAAGGGTCCCATGAATGAGGATGGTTTAAAGGAATTGATTAGGCGTAACCATATCACCGAATTCTTTTCGGGAGCCAGAACATAAGAACTTCATTCGTGCTTGACCGGCAGTGATGGACCGCATAGATGAGTAGGGTGACTTCAAGGAAGTTTCACCAGATGCGTGTGAGGGAATGACCTCCTTAAAGGATGCGCGCGTGAGGAAAAGACGCCGAAAAAGACCCGTTGGTTTGTGGAGACACTCGTCAATCCTGCGAGCGCATCCCGGGATGTTACAAATGGTATCGAGAGACGGGACCTCTCCCAAGACGGTGTGGTTCGGGGACGAACCGGAGGAAGCTGGTGGGCATGTGGTGTCCCGGGGAAGAATGAGGGCGGGAGTGGACGCCGGTGCGGGTGAGGCATGTACAATGGGCGGCTCTGGCATGCTTCTAGGCGAAGGGTCCCATGAATGAACCGAATACGCACAAGTTGAGAATTTCTTTTCGGGAGCCTAGAATACTTAAAGAACTCCATTGTTAAGCAACAAGTTGCAATTTCTTTTCGAGCCAGAACGTAGAACTCCATTGTTAAGCGTGCTTGACCTGGAGCAATTGTGGGATGGGTGACCTCCTGAGAAATTTCCTAGGATGCGTGTGAGTGAGGACAAAGCGCGCTGAAAAGACCCGTGTTGGTCTGTGGAGACACTCGTCAATCCTGCAGGCAGTCCCAGGATGTTACAGAAGGTGTTCTTTCAGAGCTCATTTTGTGATTCTTTGGTGTACATTCTAGCTTACAGTGATGTTTCTTTTGTTATTGGAAAAATCGAAAAGCTTGGGGTCTTAGTGTTGTGGCTTCTTAGGCTTACGGTAGATGCATAATAGGATATAATGAGTTGTATTATCCATTGACATTTGGTAGGATAAAACAATAGAAGGTGGATAAACTAAGGTGGTATTGAGAGTGGTCTTGGAGAACCATAACGTTTTCATTGTTAAATCCTTGGACATTGGTTATTGAAATGAAGATGAAAGATCATAACGTTTTCATTTGTGCTTATTGCAAGATGTATATGAAATTCAAATATAAAATTGATTTGATGAATGATATTTGATGAATCATGTTTATTTTTATGTTTGGATTGAATTTAGATTGCGTTTGGATCAAGTTTAGATTGACTTTGAATGCTACCTATTGTTATGTTATGTACTTCAATTTCCTTTTATTTATATTTGGACTAAGTTTGAGTGTTGTTGTGAACTTGTCTTTGTACTGATATCTATTGTTAAATATATTTTAATTATATTTTTTGTTTAGATTTTGTCTATTTGTTATATTTTATAGTGTGTTTATTGAGATAAATAAGTTTGATTATATTTTAGAAAAAAATTATAAATTTATTATGTATTTTTTTTTGCTATGAAAAATTAATTATTTAACAATTTTTTGTGTAAAAAAAATGATTAACCTGATCACCTGAACTAAACTAATTCGTAGATATTTGATTTGATTTAGTTTGGATTTGACTATCAAAAAATACAAAAACTGAACCAAACTGAACCAATTGATTTTAATTAGTCAAAACTCGAACTAAATCACCCACTTACACTCCTATTAGATAGGAAGAGAAAAAGAGTTGAAGTGATGAGAAAAGAAGGTCACGTCAGATTTTGGTTGGTTGTTCTAATTTCATTCATCTATTTTAATCTAAAGATTGAGAATAATTATTCTTACATAAAAAAAAATCTCTCACTTTATATATATATGAAGTGTATTTGGTGAGAGGAGTGTTTATTATGAGAAGGTGAGAGGAGTGAGTCTTGACCATTGGATCTTATATGAATGGTCAAGATTAAAACATAAATATATGTCACTTTTTTAAGTAGTCATATGATTTTTAAGTAATTTTTAATCTTGATCATCTATGTATGATTGTATGATTAAAATTCACTCTTTTCACACTATATACTTCTCTCATTATATATATATATATATATATATATATATATATATATATATATATATATATTGTGTATGTATGTAAAATTATTTTTTAATTTATAAATATCTATTTTTAAATTCTTCCTTCTTGAATTTTTTCTAACTCTTGAAATCTTATTTAAACTCAACAATATATCAAGAAAGATCAAATGATTTAACTATAATATTAATTTAAAAAATATAAAAGAACCTAACTATAAAAGTTTAATTAAGAATTTTTTATCTTGAAAAAATAAAATAAAAATATCATTTTAATAATTCTTTTTTATTAGTTTAAATAAAAAAAGGCTATGAGATTTTTGAAGCGCCCAGCTCAATGTCTGTCTTTGTAGGAGGGTTACGACTTACAATTAAGTGAAGGGCAAGAAAAAGTTGAGTTGGGTTCCCACCAAATTTTTAAACTTCAAATTGAGTTTTGACACTAGTAAAAATAATATTGCAGGGGAAAGTTTACAGCGATAAGGTATAATTATGTAAAATCAATTATCTGTCCTTTGGTTTATGCAAAACAGCAAAAGTAATTTTCACAAACTATGATTCAATCCTATGGCTCTATTTGGTTTATCCCACTTTAATGTACTCTTTTAGTTCCTTCATCGGAATCATTACTTTATAAGAATTTCCAAGAGACAGTACTAATTTTATTAAAAATTAATGAAAATTAGTAAAGTGTACGTTAACGTATTATTCATAAAAAAAAATCCCGCATGATACATGAGAAGAAGACACAAACACATAAAAACGCTTCCTCTCACTCTCTTTCTCGAAACAAAAAACATTATTACATATTCGCAGAGGCACATCAAATGTCATATCACATACTCCTAAGTATTTATCTTGTGCTCTCGAGAGAATCTAATTGAAATTATTAAGCACACAAGATTAATTTCTCATTAATAGCTGAGCACGCATGGGTCATTTGGTTTTGTGGCAGCATAGTGTCAAATCATCAAAATTTATCCTACTTTTCCCCCTTGGAATTGCTTGATAATCTGACATTACCTTAAACAGCTAACTATTACCATGGTACGTTTGTGAAGAACAACCAATTTTAGCATTTTCATCTTCTTCTGATAACTTCTCTCCAGGTAGTTCATGATATTCCGTTGAGACAAGGTTGTGTATTTATTGAAATTTGAAATATTTTTATTTAATAAAAATATTAAAAATAATATAATTTAAATTAATAATCTTTGATGAAATCTTTAAAAAAATTAATATGATTAAGTAAAAGCAATTAAAATCATACAACCTTAATTTATTAAAGACTTACTAAAAAATAATTTAAAATTTTTTATAAAAGCTTTTGGTTTTTTAAGTTAAAAGTTTACAAGAGTTGAAGCAAAGGCCGAGTACTTCAACGATTGCAAGAAGTGCTAGTGGTTATGTTCTTGCTTCAACATGGATACACAAATATATAGGTAATGATAAATATGTTTTTGTTTTTTTTTTAAATATATTAATTTTTTGTTTAAATTTTTTAATAATTTTTGTTATGATTTGTGTTCTTATAAATTAAAAAATAATTAAAATTAGTTCGTATCTTTATTTTAAAAGTAAGTAAAATTAATTTAATTCAATTATTTTATATTATTTTTTTAATTTTAAAATAAATAAAAATTTAATATAAGAGGAGTTAAATTAAATTAATTTTATTTATTTTTAAAATGAGAATAAAAACTAATTTTAATAATTTTTAAAATTATAAAAATATAAATTATAAAAAAATAAAAGTTTAAGACACGAAACCAAAACTAATATATTTAGACGATAAATAATATATATTTTAAGCCTATATAGGCTTGGAAGGATAGCCTTTTACATAAAGCATTGAATACTTCTAAACTATTACAACTACTTGCTTTGCAGCCCATGCTTGCAGCTTGCAACTGTCCTTTTTATCCAATCCGAGGAGTGTAACTTAGACATTCAGTAAATAATTCATTGATTCAAGGATCTTGTCTCCATTTCTCACATTCTCCCAACTTTTGGCCTCGTCCTGCAGCATTTTTTTTATGGAAAATAATTATCTTATATTTTTTTAATAGTATAGATATTATTTACATTATTTTTAATAAATATAATTAAATAAAAAAATAATAAAAAAATATAATAAATAATATTAAATAAAATATAAAAAAATATATATATTTCGATATAAGAATATAAGAATTATTTTTTTATTAAAAAAGAATCTAACAAGGTCATGCAGGGAATCTCTAGCACCATTATACTTTGTTAGCTCACCTGCAATTTCTGCTGGAGTCACATGGAGTTGTCTTATAAGCCCTTCAATCTATAAGCCCTTCAATCTGTTCAAAGAGTTTGTGTTGTGAAATTCCAAGGTAGTTGTAGGCCAATTGCTCAGAAGCAGAAAAGGTGCAGTAGGACAAGTGAACATGAGTCCATCCGGCCAGGCCTTAGCAGAGCAGGATCGAGCCAGTCTTTGTGATTGGTTGTGAAAATAGTGATGCATTCCTCTCCTCAGCATGACCGAAGACCATTTATAATGTTCAAGAGTCCTGAAAGTGTCACCTGTTGGAAAATTATAAACAAACAGCAGAGATGAGACAAAATTGAAATCATGTAATCATTTACAAGGTTCATGTATTTGGCAATAATGTTCTCAACTTTTTTAATCTGACATGAAAAATGGAGCACGGTGGAGTAGCAAGATGTGGTAACACTCTATCGGCTTAGTGACAAACTTACAATTAGGGTGTCAAAGTGAGTAGTGAGTTAGGTAAAAAAATATTCTAAATACAAGGTACGAGTCAGATAATGAGTTTGAAAAATGTCAACTCATACAAATTTAGCCTAATTAAATAATTTTTTTTAATAAAAATTGTTTAGCCATGGTGATATTTCATATTATTTTCTATTTATTTTTTATAGTGCTAATTAAGTTTGAGTATAGATATTATAATCACAATGAAAATGTGACTAAAAAAATAAATATGAGAAACTCAATAATCATCTACCGGATCATTGCGATGAAAATTCAATGAATCGCTTGAATGATAAATAATATCTTAAGAAAATTAAAAAAAATGATTATGTCAATTCATATACTATATGTAATGACATCGACTCCAATTAGTTAATTTGATTTGTTGTTTATGACTTTTAGGACATGTTAACTTACTTTAGTTTATTCCAAACTCATGTTAACTTAATAAGACTTGTTATATTTATTTGACTTGTTTGAGACTTATTATATTTAAGAAAAATAATATGTAACTCTCATTAACTTTGACTCTTTTGTAAATCATCACTACAAATTTTAAAATATCAATTAGTCCCTAAACTTTAATTAATGTCACAACAGATCCTTATGTTTAATTTGGATCTATTAATTCACTAACAATAAAATTATATAGTATCATTTTATTTGTATTTACATTAATTAAGAATTATTTATTAATTTATTTATTAAAATTTAATTTTAAATATATTTTCTTCCTTATAAAAAATAAAAAATAAATTATTTTTAAAAACAAATTTGTTTTATTTATTTTGTAATGAAGAAAATATATTTAAAATTAAATTTTAATAGATAAATTAATAAATATTTTTTAATTAATGTTAATATAAATAAAATGATATTATCTAATATTATTGTTAGTGAATTAATAAATCCAAATTAAATATAAAAATTTATTGAGATATTAATTAAAGTTTAAAAACTAATTAAGAATGTTTTAAAATTCGTGATAATAATTTACAAAAAAGGCCAAAATTTAATAAATTTTATACTCTTTTCTCTTATATTTATGTAAGACTAGTTATATAACTTTATAATTTTTTTAGGACATATATTGTCTTTAATAAAGATGTGTTGTGTTATGTATAATAAATTTTTAATTTCGTATGTTGATGTATATTTTAATAGATTTTTTTTTAATATATATTGGACTTACGTGTTTGACTTAACCCAATACATTCTTAAAAGAGTTGGGTTGAAGGAAAAAATTTGTTTGATCCAACCTAATCCATTGATTTGACGAGGGGATAAGGTCCAAAAAATACCGCAAAACCTACCGAACTCAGAGAAGCGACACCCCTACTTACCATCAATGTTAACATGGACAGATATAGATGCATACATTTAAATATTATCTAAAATGGATTCATCTTTGTTATCATCTACTAAATATTTTATATTTTAATGTATCATTCAGGTTGTTTGGTTTGAAATTCTGGCGGGACTTCAAGAAGTACAAATGTAAAGAGAAATACAGACCTTATTGTCTCCATTTTTAACTGGTTCATCATCTGCTTCACGATTCTGCAGCTTTGTAGTGCAGTCAATATCCTCCATCACAAGTATGGAACGGTTGGACATACTAAGGAGAAGTTCCTTAAATCTTCGATCGTTGTTATAGACTGCCGTGAGATCCAAGTCGTAGATGTCTTAGTTAAGATAATTGGCAATGGCTGCAATCAGGCTAGACTTACCAGTGCCAGGAGGGCCATACAGCAGTCAGCAGGTACCCTCGTTTCCAAGCTTTCCCAGTTCTTCTATAGAAAGCCTTCCCCTTTGAAAACTTGTCCAAATCATTAACTAGTTCCCTTTTAAGCTCTGCATCAATTGCTAGAGTCTTGAAAGTCATTGGGTGACCAAAGTTGACAGCATGTTCACTCCAACGATGATATTCAATTGTGTGAACTGTGAAGCATTACTGTCTAACATTCTTGTTTGATAGCCTTTGCTCTCTCCAACACGTATGGCAAATATGAATTGAAGATCTTATCCCTGTGTTTCTTGTGAAAGCTTAGCTCATAGGATCTTACTTCTGACCGTAAAGACACATTCATGTCATTAGGATGTCTAGTACCAGATGACTCAACATGTATACGGATAAGTTTCCAACCTTACTTGAACTCCTTCATAAACATCATTCACTTCATCTCTATCTACACCGAATTATAGATTTTTATTTTTAATCATCCTCAGATTTGCTTGCTTTAACTCTTTGAGCTGAGAGAGTGGCTTTAGTGCCTAGATAGGCCTCTGCAGCCTCAAAAACCTTGTTCTTCGACATCCCTTGAAATTCTATAATGACAATGATGAGTTGGGAAGAGAATTGACGAGAAAGATTATGAAGTCCTGAGTAAAAAAAGACTAGAACTCGGTGAGGAATGAATTCATTGGTAATGCTTCTAATCAGCAAAGCTGAGGCTGCAAGAGAGGCCACTTCAGATAAGAGTGCCTTACTTATTGGACATGATTGAATAAATGTAAGTTGGGGTGATACAAAGAATAGGCAAATTGTTCAAAACTGGCTTTTGTTTAGACGTTCACTTAGATTAGGGGTAGGAATAGGGTATGCAGTCTGTTAGGGGCTATGACCTGGTCTATTTTTAGATTATATAAATTTGACTTATTTATTTAACAAATAATTCAGACCAAATTTTTTTGAAAAGTTTATTTAATTATGTAGGTTAAGATTTAGGGTTTTGCAAAAGTCTATTTGATTTATTTGTTAGTCATGGCAATTATTATTTAAAAGGAGAGTGAATTAAGTGATCATAAATTTTTAAAGTAATTTTAAAAAATTATGTATTTTGATATATTCATTCAAAATATGTAGTAGAATAAATCTAATAAAAATATAATTATTGTAAATTACTCAAATACAATTTGAATTATAGGATAAATTAAGAAAATAAGTTAGATATTAAGTTTTAAAATCAAAACATCACGACAAGAAATAGAACCGTTAGAGGTGGTTGGGAGCATTAAATGTTAGTAACTAGCAATTATTTTTTGTTTTCAGACGCCTAAATAACAAATTATTGCATTCTGGTAACCTATTATTTAGGTGTAAGTTAAAAACAAAATATCAGGAAAATGCAAATAACAGATTATTAGTTTTGCATAACAAATTATTTGTGTTTTTAGAAAACACTGTTGCATGCAAATATAACATTTTTTGCATTTTTAGAAAATATTGTTGCACGCAAATAACAAATTACTGTGCAGTCATAATTGGTTAGGTAGTTTAAAACAACAAAATGTACGCTACTGACTTGTCAAATAACCTGTTGTAGACACTCCATATTTAACTATTCCTTTTAAAACAACAAAAGGCATGCTATTGACTTGTCAAATAACTTGTTATGGCTCAAGATAATCTGTTATTAGTTCCATATAATCTGTTATTGATTTTCAGATAATCTGTTATTGACTAACAAGAAAAGATTATTTTTAAAAGTCTTTGCAACGAAAGATTCCCAAAACTTTTCCAACCTTTCTAAACTCATTTTACTCAAACTTGATAAATATTTTCACAAGTATAAAACATGATTTTTCATATAGATTTAAGTTGAATAAAAACGAGATATAAGCTTTGTATGAATCCTCTTTACCTTTACACAAGATCTAAGTCTTCGAAAAGCTAAACTTGAAAATCCTTGGGACTTATCTTTGTACAACCATTTCTTTCTTATTTATTATCATCAAAATCATTGTCATTGCCAATACTAATTACACTATCAGGCCGACCTATTTGTTTAATAGCTATATATATGGGGGAAAACTTCAAAAAACCCCTTTATACTATATGTGATACGCACTTTAGTCGTGTTACTTTAAAAATATGCAAAATGGACCCGTTACTTTGCAAATTGTGCACGGTGTTACAAAATAGTAACAAACGTTAGTTTTTGGATGGAAATATGCACGTTCACGTCTCAAGCTTTGAGTGTCAAACACTGTCTTCTTCTTCTTCCTTTCGTCCAATTTATACTGAGAGTAATTTGGGGATGAAAGGTTGACAAATCAAGGGTTCCAATTTCCATTGTCTAATCTCAATATTTAGGACTTGAAAAATCTCAGTTCTTAGATCAAATAATAATGATTTGATTCAATTGCAAAAGTTAGGGTTCAAATGGATTTTGCACGAGTGTATTTTTAAACTAATGTTTTTTAAACTGATAAGTGTGATTGACATTAACTAAAACAATGGTTTTGATGATAACAAACAAGAAAGAAATTGAAATGCAAAGGTTAAATCCCAAGGTGCTTCAAGTTTAGCATATAGGTCTTAAATCTTGTGTAAAGGTATTTTAAGAATCACACAAAGCTCATTGGCTTTCTTACTCAACTTAAATGACTTTGCAAAATCATGATTTATACTTATAAAAATCGTGGTTAAATTTGAGCAAAATATTTTTAGAAAGTTTGAAAAGTTTTGCGAACCTTTGGTTGAAAAAACTCTTTGAAAATCTTGCCTTCTTGATAAACCAATAACATGTTATTACTGTTCACATAACTAGTTACGTGCCAAAACAGAAATGCACTAATGTGTTTTTAAAAGGCCTAACCAATTAGGTAAATTATGTAACCAGTTAGTGACTTTGTCAGTAGCAAATCTTATGTTTTTATAATGCTCCTAACCAGTTAGGACAATCTCCTAACTGGTTAGTTGACAAGTCAGGAGCCAATTTCTAAGGCTCCTAACCGATTAGGAAAAGCTCCTAATTGGTTAGATAGTAAGTTAGAGGCATTGCCTCTGTATGTTTTAAAAGGCCTAATCGGTTAGGCCATTTCTCCTAACTGGTTAGTAAGTGAAATAAGATACGTGGATTCATTTTAAATTGGTCATAACTAGTTATATGATTTCTCCTAACCGGTTAGGCTGAATCAAATAACCAATTAATAGACATCCATAACCAGTTATTTGAGAAATCTGAAAGCCTATTCCAACGACTCTATTGGAGCATTGAATGCTCCCAACAACCATCAACGGCTCTAAAGAGCTTTGTGCTATAAATAAAAGTGTTTAGGCATCAAAGAAAAGTTGGAAAACAATATGAAAATCATCCTTGAGCATTAAATTCATGTTTCACTATCTCTTTCTCCAAACCTCTATTTTTTGAGCTATAAGTGTGTGATCCTTAATACCTATAAGCTTCAATTTGTATTATCCACTCTTTGAGAGAGTTTCTATCCATTCTATCTTTGTATAATCTGTAAAGAGGGTGATGTATCCCTCAAAAGTTATAAATGGTGAGGTATCCCTTGATTGTAAAGATAGTGAGGTAAAGGGGTGAGGTATCCCTTGAAGTTGAGGCTCAAGCACAAATGGTGATGTATCCCAAGGTGTGGTGAGTGCTCTAGTTTGTAAAGGTTGAAGATATAGTGAAAAATCTTGGATGATTACTTGAGGACTGGACGTAGGTCACGAGTGGATTGGTGACTGAACTAGGATAAACCTTGTGTTTGATATTCTAAACTCATCTCTTTACATTTGTGCATTTATTGTGTATGCTTGCTTGAATGTTATTCATCTTAGCTTATTTAATTTGTGAGTGAAGTATTCAATCTCATTTATCTATTCACTTCAATCAATCAATAGTTTCAACGAAAATTTGATAAACAAGTGTTTTGCGAAAGATTTGTAAAAATATTTTATAAACTCAATTCACCCCCTCTTGAGTTTGAGGCCACTTGGTAACAATAAGAGCACATAGAACGGAGGTTTCAATTTTTCAATGATGCTGGATCTGCCATGTTTTGGGTTGCTTAAATATTTTGGGTTAAAATTGCGCACAAACCAAGGACGAAGGGGCTGGATCGCTGTGAAGCTTGGTCATCTGCTATTAAATGGTAGATTTGCCTCTCTCGAGTTGCTGCAAATTGCCATGAAAGTGGCAGACTTTTTCCCTTGAACCATCGTGGGATTCCTTTGTTCTTGTTGCTAGTTCTTTTTTGTGTGAAATCCGACAAGATTAGTGGTTGTTTCAGTGACTGCAATCGAAATCCACAATGTGTTTCCTTCATGGCTGCGTTGCAACGTCACGAGGAAGAAGAAGCTCGTCTCCTTGCTTGTGTGCTGTAGGTCGCGATGGAGGTTTCGATCAGATCTGCACATATTTTTCGGTGAAGACGATGATGTTGCTCAATGTTACTCAGATAGTTCAGTTATAAAATTCTAGGGTTTAGAATTGGGTGAGAAGAAGAAGAAGACAAAGTTTGACACTCAAAGCTTGAGACATGCACATGTATTGCACATGTACATTTCTATCCAAAAACTAACATTTGTTATCATTTTGTAGCACCGTGCATAATTCACAAAGTAATGGGTCCATTTGGCACATTTTTAAAGTAACATGACCAAAGTGCACATCGTGTATAGTATAAGAGAATTTTTTTGAAGTTTTTCCTGCATATAATTAAGAATTTATAATACATACATAATTTACTAATTATATATTAGTATAATATATTAATTTTATATATAATATAATAATAATTTTGTTAAAGGTTATACTTATTTAAAAATTAAAAAGTTTAAATTTCTTGACCTATATGAAAACTTTTATATAATGTAGACCTTTTAACATGATTTTGAGTCAGGTCATGCTTATATGTTTTTATAAACAGGTCAGGCCGAACTAAAAAAACAAACCTAGGACAGGTAATAGGTCGGGCTTAGGTTGACACATTACAAAACAGACCTAAGCCTATTTAGACAAAACCTAACCCAACCCAACTCATTTCCACCCCTTCCTGAGATGATCTTAAGATAGTATCAAAAGATTGGAGTGTCCACTTATGTATAGCACTGAGCCAATTATATCATGCACCGTAATATGTTAGGGTGCATGATGCAACTTGCATCTAAACCATTGATTTACAATTAAAAAACATCAATAGGTAAAATTAATTACTAGAAACCTTCTTAACCAGTTGTAAATTGGAGCCACCCTGATGCGCTATCCTCTATCACCGACACGCCAACAACACTCGAGACCACCATCACAAGTCGTGCACCACCGAAGCTGCCGCATAGAGCTTCCACACACTCACTTGTTAACAACCTAACACCACAAGGACACTCCCACCAACCACCGCTTCTCAGCCATCAAGACCCATAACCACTGTCACGCAGTCCGACAACCTCCCTTTAACACGAACCGCCAACCTCCATTGCCAATCTCCGAGCTTAATTCATTCCCAAATAGCCACCAAACTCCTTCATCACTGCCACCAGAAAACAAAGCCACCATCAGCCACCACTGCAAGAATCACCAATGGCGTACCTCATCCATCTAAACCTAGAAGCCACGAGATCTAGTGACCCCTAAACCTAGAAACTTTGCTCAACCTCAATATTGTTGGTCACCATCGCTCAGACTAGACGCTGGAGTTGCCACTAGAATAACCGTCGGAGTGCCACCAGCAAGTCATTGCTCCACAGAGTCGTGTTGTCATCTTCATTGTGCATTGCTGCCCCCTCGCCAAGCTTGATGTTGGAGAGCTTCTTTGTTTGATGCCAATGACTTGGTTCTTGACCTCTCAGACGACTTTGAGCTTGATTTCGCAATCGAAGGAGATGAGCTCATTGAGGATGGGATCAGAGGAGAGGCGCACGACATGGGAGGCGAAGGTCACAAGCATGGCAGTGTTTATGGTGGTTGTTGACAACATTGGTGGCTCCACATTGTTGAGTTGGTGGGAGGCCAAGGAGATGTTGTTGCCACTGACGTTAGCCGGAATGTGATTGATTCACCAGCCATTTCGCACCATAACAAAAAACACAAACAAGAAGAGTTATATATATTGAGGATGGGCTCAGAGGAGAGGCGCACGACATGGGAGGTGAAGGTCATAAGCATGGCAGTGTTGATGGTGGTTGTTGACAACATTGGTGGCTCCACATTGTTGAGTTGGTGGGAGGCCAAGGAGATGTTGTTGTCGTTGACGTCAGTCGAAATGAGATTGATTCACCAGCCATTTTGCACCATAACCAAAAACACAAACAAGAAGAATTTTATATATATATATATATATATATATATATATATATATATGAGATCTTCTTCTGGTGAGAGAAATGTTTATCAGAAGAGGCTCTATGAGAGAATATCACCCTCTTACAAATAGGATGCATAAACGATGCACTTTTTAAGTAGTCACGACCCTTTAAGTAACTTTTTAATCTTAACCATCCATGACCTGCTGTAAAGATTCATGTTTCTCTCCTAACTACTTTCACTATTGACCAATATATATATATATATATATATATTGGTCAATAAACAAGGAAGAAACATGTTACAGCAGGTCAAGTTGCAAGGTGCATCATGCATCCTAATTTGGAGGGTGCATCATAGAGCACTTATCAGGACTAATTTTCTCTTCTCTTGAAATGTTGACAATTGACCTTGACGTTTCTAAGGAAGACCATTTCGTTTTTCTGCTTTACCACGTATATTGACTTTTTCAGTTTGGAAATTTCAGATTTATTTCACTTCATGTCACACCAACTTACACAGCGCGACTTCTCAAGTTTAGAAATTCCAGATTGGTTTCACAGAAAGCCTAACACTTTGCCCCCTTCCGGCTTACCCCACAAATACTAATGCTTTATTCTCCCAAACCCCTCCCATACTCTACGATAGAATCATATAAGCTATTTCAAAAAAGTTATAATGAAACTAAATTATTATCCAATGACTTGCATGAAAGTCTCTAACGATTTTGTTAGTAAAAATTATAAAGTTAGTACAAGTATCATTTGCCAAAACAAAAAATTTTGCCTCCACAAACCTCTAGCAGTTGGGGAAATAACACGTACAAAATTATATGATATACGTAGACAATCTAGATCATTAAAAAAAAATTACAATAGGATCAAAGTATTATTCAATAACTTAAATGGAAGCACTTGAGGAATGTGTGAATGTAAATTTATACAAATATTATTACTTATTTTTGCACACCTAGTAAGTAATGTGAACCATTTTAACACCTCCCACATGTATTATTTTATTATTAAATATTACTTGCATCACTTAATTTTATATATTAAATCTAGGAAAAATATACTTGCACAAATTTTATTATTAAAAATTTCCAGTGAGACTAAAATGTTACCTAATGATTTGCATAAGATTATGTGCGGAATGTAAGAGTGTAAATTTATGCAGACATTATTCTTAAATCAACGGTAGTCGTAAGAAAACCAATGTTGTTCAGAAGGTTTGCAAGTAATGTGCAAATAAACATAAATTCAAATTCAAGCCGACGTTTAAGCAGGGATGAGCCTCATACTTAGATGTGATCTTACCAAAAAAACATATAATCAGGTTTAAGTGAAACTACTCCACACAGATGCTGATTTCCCTGCCATACTTCTAAAATTATTGTCTTATACCGTTATTCATTTGTTAATTGAAGTATGGTGATGAGTATTTAATAGAATTATGCTAGACAAACTACATTGAATCATGTATTGCAAACCAACAGTGTTATTGTTACAGAAACATAAATAGGACTAGCCAACAATAGCATACAATGATGCAGACGATTCAAACGGCGCTCTCACAGTAAAATAATAATAATAACTCAAAGTTGACGAGGTGCATCATCCACATTGAGGCTTCACTACAGTGGAGAAATTATACTTGTGAGAATTTTTTTTTCATAGAAATGCTTGTGAGAAAAATTAACACATCAATCTCATGGTTATGACAAAATCACAGGTTAGCGGCCCACCTCATCTTCTCCTTGACCACTCCTGGCTGTGCTTTCCAATCTTTGGTCCTCTGAAATGGAAAATTAGATCCTTAACCAGTTAAACCAAAGGACATACACATATATAACTAAAACCAAACAAACTCACAAAAGTTTGAGCTGCCATCCCCAGCAAGAATAATTAAGATTGAAATTTAACCAAAAGCCCAGATAATTGGTGTGGGCAGCTTCAATCCTATCTTAGCTCCAACAAATATCATATATACGCATAATAGCACCAATATAGAGCAACTTAATCTTGGGAAAAGAGAAGGTGGAAACTGATGGAAAGATTTTCAGATATGAAGCTGGATTGAGCTATAAATCCATAGGTCAGCAATTATGGGAATTAAAGAATCCTTTGCATCTCAAAAGGCAGACAGCATAATAATACATGTAAAGGAATGGAAACTGTATTATGTAGAAGCTCTACATCTTACCACCATCTTCTGGGATATCAGAAGTCCACAAAGTAAGGTTGTCTCTCAACAGCTGCATAATCAAGGTACTGTCCTTGTAAGATTCCTCATTCAGGGTATCCAGCTCTGAGGCAGCATCATCAAAGGCTTGCTTTGCAAGGTGGCAGGCCCTGAAAACAAGTTATGCAAAATAAGGATCTGCCCCTACCCTTTTTCTTATAAGCACAACTATTTCTGCATACCTTTCAGGTGAATTCATTATCTCATAATAAAATACAGAGAAATTTAGAGCCAGACCCAATCGGATAGGATGTGTAGGTGGTAATTCACTCTCAGCAGTGGTAGAAGCTGTCTGCAAATAATCATAACTCAATAGTTAAAGTCTTCAGAGCTGGAAATTTTGAAGTTTTCTCCACAAACACAAATAACTTGAAATACAACAATGCTGAGGAATAAGAAAGAACCAGTTGGAGAGTAGCATAACATGAAAAACTGATGCAAACTACAAGGACATATTATTGGTCAGAAGCAAAACAAGTCTCCAAACTTCAAATGTAAGAGAGGCTGTTCCTCGAATTTAGAAAAACAGAAGGCAACAATACGGAATTGGCCTCACCAAATGGTACTTCTCTAACCATGTTGCCAAGAAACTGAGACCCAAATAATGAACATATATAAGTAGGTGAAACTGTAAGCAGAAGAAAAAAGGAAGCACAATAAATTGCTTCTTCTATCAAAAAATTGAATAGGGAATTAAAAGAATAAACAAGTTCAAGGATATAGAGGAAAATGGGCCTCCAATAAATGGAAGTCTTTGACAAATGACAAGGGTACTTGTACTGTTATGATGCACGAATACGGGTACGAATATCGGATACGACACATGTATGATACGGGGATACGATTTTTGTTAAAAAATTAATCTAACATTTATCAAGTATCCGAATATCTGATACGGATACGGGTATGTATCCGACACGGGTACGGCAAACATTATAAAGTATCCGTGCTTCATAGTTGTACTGTTATACTTAGAACTTAGAAGTGCACCAGCAATTATGTATACTAAATCTGTACTCCAAATTATTTAGAACTTCATCAGTAACATTGGAGCTCAATTTTCTGGGACTGCAAATAGCTTTCTGTATTATGCTTATTCCTACTCCAAGCTACAAGATGTCAGCTGACACTCTAAAATGTTGAGTTCATATTAAGGAATATAACCAAATGATTCATTGAAAAGAAACAAAAGAATCTCTTCATTTTATTGTAGAAGAAAAAAAATCCTTAATTGTACCATCCAAATAATCAAAATGTAGAGAGAAATTACAAATTGTACAATAGGTCAAGTTCCCATTCATAAGACACAAAATCATGATAGATTAACACGTGGCTAAGTTAATAGAAAGACATCTAGTAATTGCTTGGAAGCACAAGATTGCTAAGCATCTAATGAAGAATATTGCTCTTCATAGAGCATAGAAGTATTCATGCAGCTAACCATGCCCTCAAAGCATAAAGAAAAATGAAGAATTTTCCACTCTCCTTTTCTTACAGAAGCCTTTAGAATTTATCCACTTTGAGTTGAGCTCATAAATAAACATAAATCACTGGCTAATATATATATATATAATCCCAATGAGGTTCCCCTAAGGAGGCAAGAACCATACATTAATAAAAGGTTCTAAGTAAGTGCTAATGTACAGAAAAGGAGTAATTCATGAGACAGTGTATTGACATAAGACCGGATCGTATATAAATACACGGCACAGAAATGTTCAGATAAACTTCTTAAGCCCTAATAAAAGTCATGGCATAAAAGGTGTTCCTAGGTGACAGGATCTAATGGGTCAAAATTTGGATGAAAACATTTATACCTAACCTACTAATACAAAGTTGTGAAAGGATGATAATTCGTCTACATTTTGTGCTACATAGAAACTAGTAAAGTTCATCCCAACGTTGTCAATGGCAGTCTCGCATTTATATAAGTATAAGGCAAATTCATTTTACAAAGGTAATCCTTGCTACTTCAAGTGAATACCTGGTATGCTTTAAGTGACTGATCTGCTACCTCTTTCTTTTCATTACCAGCTTTGAATTCTGCTAAATACCGGTAATAATCTCCTTTCCTGCATCCAAGCCAAAATTCAAACAATGGTCTAAATGGCCAGAATTGACACATGACATGATAACAAGCAAAAGCACGTAAAAACTCCACAAACATCAAGACAACAAAGCATACATCTTATAGTAAAACACTGTGGACTCCGCAATGTTAGTGGATGGGATAAGATGCTCATCTAAAACTATCATAATGTCACTGCAAATGTTGGACAGCTCCAACTCCACCTTCTGCCTGTAGTCCCTGATACGCTTAGCATTCAACTCATTCCCTTTTGACTCCTCTTTCTGCTCAATTGATGACAGGATCCTCCACGAAGCTCTCCGGGATCCCACCACATTCTTGTACCCAACAGAGAACAAGTTTCTCTCTTCCACAATCAACTCAACATCCAGCTTTGTCACCTTCTTCATGGCATCCACCATTTCTGCACACCCAACATTTATTACTCCAGCAGTGTGTCAAGAACCAACTACCACAAAAACTTAAGCGGTTAGGTAAAGACACATGAATAGTTTTATTATATTTCTGACATGTCTCCTCATGCAAGAGCCTTTGGGCTAGAAATGTGGATAATTCACGTGCCCATCTTTTACTATGGGCTTAAATTAATTTTTATTTAGAAGAATGGGGTGGTAACTGATAGAAATAGAGAAACAAGAGCATAGAAAAGTCTGAAGAAGGTTTATGTATATTCTGAATTATTTCTGAATTATCTGAATTAATCAGTGTGTATACGAAGAGTCTCTATTTATAGGAGAGAGAGAGTCTATATAAAGAAGGAATTAATTTTGTGTTATCTTAGAGACTCTCTCTTAGGGATTTGGTTCGCACATAGATATGTTCAAGCTTAATTTAATCCTGAGATATGTTCTAGATATTCTAACACTTCCCCTCAAGCTAAAGTTACTAAGTTTTAGCTTGTTACAATTAGACATACGAAAATAAAATAAACTAAAAATAATCTAAAAACACAATATTGAAATCTTAAAAAAGTCAATAAGCCCAAATTGCATTTGAGATAAAACCATTTGCATATAGGAAAATTTACAATAGGAACGGAGTCTAAAATGGAGTCTGACATCATAACAGAGTCTGGAATCTAAGACGAAATCTGAAATCTAAGATGAAGTCTGAAATAGAGTCTGACATTAAAACGATGTCTGAAATATAAGACGGAGTCTCAAATTTAAGGCGAAGTCTGTGGCAACTGAGTCTGGAATGGAATGACGAAAAAACAGTGACGGTGAACAAAATGATTGGACCGGAGTGGACAAAAATGAAAAAAACAACAAAATTAAATCTGAGTTTGATAGTGATTAGAAATGATTTTAACGAATTTTACGAACTCTAGATAGCGAAAAAAGAGAAATTCTCCTTAAGGTAGATACTATAACTCTAATACTATGTTAGAAACAGATAAACAAGAACTAAGAAAAGTCGGAAGAAGGTTTATATATAAACTAAAAATAATCTAAAAATATAATTTATCAAGGATCAAACTAACTCTTTCAATCTAAAAAGTCTGTAACAAGGATCAAACAAGGATCAAACTAAAAATAGTCATAGAATATTATATTATAAACTAACTGTTTCAAAAGCTCTAGCACATTGAACACTTTTGAATCAATTTCAAAACACATAACAGAATACATATATACTAATACAAATCCAAATTTTTTATTTTTTCCCAATAACTCAGATGATGATGTGGGCACGTAAAAGTAAAGTAGTAGTTCCATGCAGAAGGGGAAAAAAATTGTGAACTTTTTTGGAAAAAAAAATTGAAACTTTATCAGAACAAACGCTGTTATACAGAAAAAGAGAAAGTGGGTAGTTGCAGAAGGTGCTGAAAACGTGACTGAAATTGGAATGAAGCTAAAATGAGTGAAACAGAAGCAGTGTTCACAGCGAAGATTAAACGGGTGAGAGAGAGAACCATCGTAGCGTTCGGCTTGCTCGGCTAGCTTGGCGACGTAGACGAGGTTCTCGCGGTCCTTGGAGGAGGAAGTCATGGCTGATCTGAGCTGAACTTGTTCTCTCTGGTCCAGTGTCTCTATGCTCACTGTGGTGTGGTTAGAAAGAGAAAGAGAGAGAGGAACCACAAGTGAATGGAAAGAGGGAAAGGTAGATACGGTTTTTTTGAGGTTCTGAGACTTTATAGGTAACTTGTTTTTGCCGGTGACAGAGGAAGGATGTTGGACCTATGATGGTGAGGCCGTGAGGTGTGGGTCCCACGTGCCA
The DNA here is from genome assembly GCA_029884605.1 of Ormosia emarginata. Taxonomy (NCBI): domain Eukaryota; kingdom Viridiplantae; phylum Streptophyta; class Magnoliopsida; order Fabales; family Fabaceae; genus Ormosia; species Ormosia emarginata. The sequence goes on along the minus strand of JAQQTP010000080.1, from coordinate 1,535,150 downwards.
TAGGTGGACTACAGTTACTGATGACACATTAAATCTTATGCAGTAAAAGTTTAGATTCCAAAACTTATATTTACGTGAATTAATATAAGATTTTGTTAGAATACTTATTAAAAATTTAAATAATATTTTTTTGTATAAATAATAAATATTTAATATATTGAGAATTGAAAAATAAATTATATAAAATTTTTATTTTAAATTTTTTAACTAATACTTTTAAGTCATTTGTTAGAAAAATCTATTAATAAAATATAACTATGTGAGACAACAGTATTAACTATTAATATGTAAAGTATTTTTACTTTAGTAATTAATTTTATAAAATAATTTTTTTAAAATAAAATATACCATAGATGAATTCTAAACTTTTTTTTAAAAAAAATTAGGGAATAATTATTCTTCACATTGGTTTTAAAAAACCGTTGTTAAGAATCAAAATTGTTATGAGAAAAAAAAAAAAACAAAATGTTTACCTCTTAATCTCAGTCACATCATCAACAACCCTTATAGTCATGAAACCCTAAAATGTGCCAGCCTTCAAATTCACCAAAACACACGAACCAAAATGTAGTTGTAGAAGAAAATTAGAATGCCGTAACAACCTGATTTATTAATTGGATTGAATTACAATTATTGTCTCCAAGCATCTAAGAAGGGATAATTTTTGCATGCCCCATTGACATACACATCATGGTGACAAAGGATATTAGTATTTGATTAGCAAATTCTTCATTATGGTTTCTAAGGGGATTATCTAATAGTTATATTTCTTGTTTTTAAGGAATTGCTCTTGGCTTCTTCAAGATCACTAGAACACACAACATAGTGTGCTTGTCTTGATGATATTACCAATTGCATGTTAATAGAAGTTATGCCACGTCGAAAGAGGTGAGATAGGGTTTCTTTTCTCTCATGACTTTTGAAATGAAAAATGCACATGTGCCTAGTAAACTCATGTTCAATTCCAATTTCAATGTTTTCATTGTGGTTAACAATAGTTTAAATTTTCTCAAATCATTATTTTTTAAATGATCAAATAGAAGAGAAAAATAAATATAAATATTATAAAAAAATTTTACAAATCTTAACTGAATCTTATTAATTAATTTTTTTGTGTTTATTTATTTTTTTATTTAATTATTTTAAAAAATTTAAGATAATTCAAATTCAATTAATAACTAAGTGAACCAAGTTGTGCATAAGTGATCAATGAACGAGTTTGCGAGAGTGTCATTTCTTGGAAAGAAAATTAACCGTAAGAATGATAATATAGAAGATACTTTCAGGAGTGCTAGAGTTTGGGCGGCTACAATTACAAGTTTAGTTGTAATTTATTAATGTAAAAAATAAAGCCAAAAGACTATCTTGTAATTTCATTTTAGTATTTATTTTCAATTAATTTTATAAAAGACTTACCTCAACTTTATTTAATTCATGTGTTATTATTTTGTTTATTCACTTTAGTACGGTTTCTGTATTTATGATTTTACATGAGTATCATTACAATCCCACACACAAGAAATTATTGTATAGACATTATTTATATAGTTATGTAAATTAAATTAATTAATATTTAAATAATTATATAAATTCTTATAGCATATAACTATTTTACATTAAAAAATAAATATGTTAATTATTAATTAATCTAATATACATAATTGATATAAAAAAATTATACAAATATTTTTTCTTTACTTACACATTATTTAATATCTACATAATTTTTATTATTGAATTACAATTAATCTCATATTATTTATTTTCGTAGATTTACAATTTGATTATGCCAAATAATTCGTATCCATTATGTCTTCTGAAAATGTGTAAGGAGCATTTTTTTCTTGTTTCTGGTTGAGTGTAATAACGGTAGTTGGATCAAAGCCAATCAAGGTGAGCCACGTAGGGTATCTATGTCTACTCAAAGTCAGTGTGATATTACTTGAGATATTTGGAGGTTGGGATTGGACTTATTGGGTGAGTATCAAACAGACAGAAACTATCATTGAACTATTCTTTTTGGAAAAGTTTGTGCATAATGTTTTTTATTTTTTGGATTTTTCTACCCAAATAATGTAACTACAAAATCACAAATTATTTATGAAAAGGAATTTTTAAGTTATTTATCAATATACAATGATTTCCGTCATGTAGTTTTTTTTTTTTTCAAAAATCTAGGTGGTAAAAAAGTGAAATTGCATCAACCGTCTTAGTACAATCCAATGAAATTGTGCCAATCACGTAACCACTTATGCTAAAAAAATCATGCAGTAAATAAGACTCTTAACGTGATATCCATCCCAATATGTTAAATTATATTATTATTCATCTTTATATGTTAAATTAAAGTATTTTTATTTGAGAGTAATTTAATCTACTTATATTATTCTTCTTCAAAAAATAATACACTTTATTTTTAACTTCCTTTTTAAAAAAAAACAAATGAAAAATTTCTTTTTAATTTAATTATGCACATCTTCCTTTTTAGTTTTAAACATTTTTATTCTTTTAATTTTGTAAGAATTAAAAAAAAAACCCTTTTCAATTTTAAACATTTTCTCTTTTAATCTATATTTTTTAAATTCTAACTAAATTTTTAAAATTTATGCAATGCACGAAATACTTACCATCATAAAATATTCTATAATAATTATTTTTAAAATATATATTATAATTAATGGTTTCAAAAGTTGCAATATTCAAAAAAAAAAAAACCCTGGCCACCCTTTTATCTATTTATTTTTATCTTTGTTTTCTTTGCGGCTTCCTTGGAGCAGTAAATTGCTATCTTTTATCTTCTGATGATGGCATATGATAGTCCTTATTGTCCACCTTTTTATATTTTTATTTTTTGAATAATTCGCTCAAATTGTCTGAGATATTTTTATTATCTTTTTGTTTATTTCTTTTTGGATATTTTTTGTTCTCCTTATTTCAGTGGTTTCTATGGATCTTTTTGCAGCTCTTTTTGTTTCCATAGAATTGTAAGTAAAAAAAAATTCATATTTTTGAAAAGAGATGAGATACAATTTTCAAATTATAGAATTGTTCATTTTTTATTATATTAAAAGATATTTAGTTATTGATAATTTTTAGATTAAAAGTATAATTTTTTTAAGATTTTAGTTCAGAATGTAGACAATATTTATTTCTTTTTTCCTATGTCTTATATTTCTTATTCTTTTTGTAACTACTCGTAAATTTTTATTAATGTGATAACTTCTGTTGCTTATATAAAAAGTTGCATAATTTGAATAAAAATCCAAGCTTTTTCGCCAAAACAAAAAGTAATTATTTGAGGGACAAGTTTAATAGTTTACGACGCGCTTGAATGGATGAATAATCATGATTGATCCCAAAGATTCTTTCAGAAAAACAAAAAGGAGAAAAATAGGGTGGGAAAGAGGTAACATTTTTACTTTTTGGACACCCTATCAGCATCATTATTGACGTAACAGATATTGATTCTTCAGGGGAAATGTTAATCTAATAATAAAATATGGTGAAAGTGAAAACGGGAAACGTTCAACATAGAAAACTTGGACCATTATTATTTTCAGAGTAAATCGATATTTTAGTCTTTAAATATTTTATGATATGATATTTTATTTTTTAAAAAAATTGATAAATATGTTAGTCTTTTAAAATTTATAAATTTTATTACATTAATTTTTTTTCAAAGATTGAAGTGTTATAATATTTTAAACTATAAAAAATTAACATGTTTGTTAAATTTTTTAAAGACTAAAATATTATGTCATGAAATATTCAAAATTTAAAGTATATATTTATTCTTTTTTATCTATAAATAATTATACATATAAATTTTTTTATAAATTTTAACTAAATATTTACATATTTTTTGTTGCATATAATTAATTATACATATAAAAAAGTTTATAAATTTTAATTAATAATATTTATATAACACTTACATACAAAATTTTATATTTTAAAAATAAAAAAAATCAAATAACTAATTATAATAAGTAAAACCCACTTAATGCACCAGAACACCCATCATAAGTGAGTGTACGATAAACACCTTTGTGAAAATGAGTTAAATGTTCATTATAGTAATGATATATCTTTTTTAAACTTTCTCTTAATAATCTTTATTCTTTCTCATACTTTTAAAAAAATATTAAATGAAAATATAGATAAATTTAATATCTTAAAAACATAAAAATATTCAATATTTTTTTAATAATTTAAACAATTATGAAAATAATAGATTATAAAGATATAAAATAATTAGAAAATGTTTACTAGCTCAACTTCTTTCATCCTTGAGCTTTGTAAATTGATGGGTCTCACTTTTTAATGAGACTCACTTCTGTTTTATGTCTTTTCAAGCTCATCTGGTCTCTTTGATTATGTTTAGATTAGTGAGATTGAGTGGAATAGAAGAAAATAAAATTGAATAGAGATAGATTTTATTGTTGAGTTATGTTAAAAATGATGAAATGAGATGAAGGTGGATAGGATGGATTCCATCTCATCCTACAAAAAATCATCAATTTTCTTTCCCTTCAATTTGAGAGGTATGAGATAAAATCATCTTTTTTATTATTATTATAATTAATATTTTACTACATTAATCTCATACCCTAAAATTAGTGTGTTTGTAATAAGGGTAATTTAAAAAAAATAAAATTATAACTCTTACTATTTCATCCACTTCTCAAACAATGGAATGATAATTTTATCATCATTCCATCATAAAATATCAAATAATAGAATGATATTTTTATCTCATTCTATTTCATCTCATCTTATCACATCTCATTCTATTTTATCAATTACTAAATATACAAACATAGTCCTTATTTTTTAGGCTACGTAATACAAGCCAAAATTATTCATGTTCATTAGCCAACATTAGCATGAACTTGACTTTGTAACATAAAGAAGAAAAAATATACATACAAAGGGATAAGTATATTTTAAAATTCACAAATTGAATTATTTATGGTTAAAGGTTCAATATTCAATTTGATTTTAGTTATTGGAGCAGAAAGTAAAATTCTCAATAACAAATTGTTATGATATTATATAACTTATGTTTAGATTAGTTTATTTTGTATTTAAAATAGTATATAATCAAAATTTTATTGAAAGAATTTTTTTAAAAAAATATTTTCCCTAAAGATTAAGCAAATCCAAACATGCAGCTATTATAGAAGATTGTGACCTACTGGCGAGAAATGAGTAAAGTATAATTTGAAGACTAAAACGTTTTATGATAAACCAATTGAGGAACTAAACTTTTGTGTTTTTGTTTTTTTTTTTCTCTAACCAAAAATAGCAAATTTCAATAGTAGAATGAAAAAGGAATCAAAGTCCCACAAATACAATGAGTACGTGCATGCATCCAAAAGCTTCCAACAATCCTAGAAGCATAGCTATGGAGGGTGCTATGTATGTTTGGATGGAGAGTTTTGGAGGAAAAAAAAAAGGAAAGATTTATTTTTATTTATAAATTAAGATAATTATAAAATATTTATAAACATAAATAAAAGATTATTAAAATATTATATGATTATTTTTTATATTATTCATTTATTTAAAAAAAATTAAATATAAAAAATATTTACTCAAAATAAAAAATAATCTCTCTCTTTCCATTCTCTCCAAAATCCTTCATGAGACTAGGAGGTGTCCATGCAAAATGATTTCCCGTCTCCATCCTCATTAGGTTTGAGGTTTTGCTTTTTCACCAATTGTTTATCAAAAGAAGCCTATTGAATAGGGATATTGTTTAGGATTGTCACATTAATGTGAGTAGGCTTTCTACGCTCCGATTTCTTGTACCGTTACTCGGATTTGGAGGCACCAGAAGCGTTAGTGTCTAATCCCACATTAAATAATAATATGAACAAAATACATGGCATTTGGTCTTAAATTTTTTTAAAAAAGATAAATATTATTAAAATATTTTTTAATTAAAGTTAAGGTCTTTAATTTGTAATAAAAACAAAGTTTAGATCCTCTATTGATAAGTTTTAAAATTGAAGTTCTTATTTAATTATCACAATAAAGTTGAGCCAGTGTTATTGCAAGAAATATATTACGATTTTAAAGAAGGCCCAAGTCTGAAATACCATGAACCCCTTTTGTTGAGTTTATGACTTCACAGCCTAAGAGTGAAAGCAAATTTTATGACATGAGAAAAGCAAAAGAAATAAAATAAAATCTTGTAGATTCGAGTAGTACACAGGTGCAAAAGTGCACCTTTAATTTTAACATGGGCTTGAAGTCATAGACTCAAGACGTGTAAAGAACAATTTGTTTCCTTGGGTACAGTAAGAAAACATAACGAAGAAAATAGTTTATTATATGATGCACATATAACCAAAATTATGCAAATCATGGCGAGAATGGTAAATTGCTTTTATGGTAAAGCAAACTTCAATTTGTACATTTTGATGAGGACCAATCCGATTGATTGATTGATTTCTTAACATTTTCTTCTTGTTCAATTTCAAGTGCATGAATATTACTGTTTTATTTACTACTCTACTTTATATATTTGATGATGATGTTCCCGGGGTCATTTTTTTCTCTTTTTAAGATTCCACGAGTCCAAACGAAAAAGAATGCTATTCACGTGTTGATACTTGATACTCTCTGCTTCTAAATCATTTGGCTCGTGTAATACTCTAACAGGACTTCCACATGGTAAGAAAATAAAGCAAGACACTACAAAAGCCTCACCTTGCAAGTATATTCTTTGAACGGTATCACAATTCTCAAGCATCTGATATAGTTTGGGATGTATTTGGTAGAAGTAATGAATTTAGATATCTCACTGATAATTAACCTCCATTGTTCTTCAATGCTCATAAACTCCCATCCTCTTACAATAGTAAATCTTAGTGCTCAATAAAATTCATTTGATGTTTTACCCAAATAAAATTATAGTTTTGGTTCTATATTTTACATTAACTTTCAATTTAGTCCTTATAATTTTTTTTAAATTAATCCTAAAACTTATAAAAGTTTTCAAAATAATTTTCTCTATTAACTTTTATTATAACGTTGTTATAATATCATCAATTGACTAATAAAATAAGTGTTTCTTTATTTAATAAAGACTTTTGTAGATATTCGTTTATCTGTAAAACGTCAAATAAGTATTTTTTCATTCTAATATGTGCTTAATTTTTTTGAGTAGGTACTCATTTGTTTAATAGGTATTCTTTCATTCTAGTAGGTATTCATTTTTTTTAGTAAAATTTTTTTTTTTTTTTTGTCTAATAAGTGTTCTTTTAAATATTTTTACTCTGTAAAATGTTTAGTAGGGATTAAATTAAATGTATTAGAATGAAAGTTAACAGTATAGACTATTAAATTTTTTTTATAAATATGAGGATTGAATTGAAAAGAAAAAAATTATACAGATTAAATTGAAAATAAGTGTAAACTATGATCAAAATTTTAATTTAAAAAAAAATTGATATTACATCAATACGATGTCAATTTCTCTGCTGTGAGTTTGTAGCGTAGCACCTTCTAGTTGGTCTGCTAAACTTATGTTTTTTTAAAAAATAAAGATTATAATTTTATTTTGTTTCTAACTGTTTTGTAATATGTTTCATACAGCATAACTTTTGCAATCTTAGATCCTAGTACCTGTTCAAAACAACAACTGCACATCTACTCTGTCTATCTTAATTCCAAAGGTGTATACACAATGAGCCAGCTTATGCAAAATCAGAATGTCTTGGTATGGTGGTCTTTAAGAATTGTTCTATAATATAACTCCTTTTTGAGGTAATGTTTCTACCTACTATATGTTCAGTTTCATAATCAGCGTACCCTGTCTTCTTGTTCTTCTTCTTCTTATTATTATTATATTTTTTTTATAATTTGTAACAAAGGAAGTCCATGACCTGGTGTGGGGAGGATAAGCTAAAATGAAGGCAAAGCAGCATCAGTTAGATTTGAATCAAGAAATCCCCAAAGTGACTTGATGCCACTTAAAAAGGGCTCTTGGGAGTGCATCCTGTGTTTTTATGTGACACTAATTACAGTAGCTAGATAGAATAGAAGTATCAATCCAAGTTTTATTCAGTATGGTAAAGAAGTAATTTGTGTTACCCACATCAGAAGATCAGAGAGAGAGGTTTCTTGAACCATCAATTGAACAAACAAAGACTATACTTCTCTTTTGATCTGTTAGCCAGTTATCCCTATTATTTTCATCATCACCTAATAAATTTTGAATCAAAACACTACAAATGATGAGAACAAATAGCCAATTTTCACTGTTTTGCTTGTTTTGTTTGTTTTTAGACGAGTGCTGCTTGGGTGAGTACCTAAACAGCACGTAAAATGACTTTTTGCGAAAGAGAAATGTTAGTTTTTACATAATTTTGATTCACATAATCTCACATGGAATGATGAGCCATTGATTTTGATGAAAAAAAAGGAGAAAGAAAAGAAGGTTAAAAGGAATTATGATTATTGATATTATGTGAATTATATGAGGAAAAATTATGTGAAACTAACATAATTCTATAAAATATACCGTGAACTTTACTCAAGTGGAAATGTCATAACGTCAAAAGCAAATTAATTTTTATTGGCTTTTAGTATAAAAAAATTCCCCATAATTTATCTCCTTATAATGCTTCTTTTCATCGAATCTATTTAAGGCTAATGGATCAGCACCTCAATTTTAATCGTAATGTGACTGTACATGTAATATCTGTTGTTTCAGTGCACAATTGATTTTATGTTCGGCAGCTTGAACGTTACTCTCATAAAGTGCATGGAAGATAATTCAGTAGTGAAACACAAAGCTAAAGTTTGGTTACCCATTTTCAAGCCAAACATGAATTGAATCTGTAGATAACTATTAAGATTGAAACTGTACAGTAGAATATGTAGAATGTCTTCATCTACTTTCCTGGACTTGGTGTTACAATTTGCAGAAACAACAGATTTAATCTGTAGATGATTAATAAATTGAATGCTTCCATGGGATAAAGTACCACAGTAGATAACATTGTAGAAATTTAAGCATAGAACTAAATCAAATATTCAATAACTGATGAGGTAAATCCTACAAGATTACTGTCTCTAACAAAAATGGTTTTCTTGTAAATGCCTCATTTTCATCTACTATTTTTTGGATAGTTACAACTTAAATGCTACAAAAAAAAAAAGATACAAAATTGTAATCCATCACATTCAAGGACTATTTACCCCCCCAATCATTTGGGTATTCTTTCAAGCAACTTATACATGCCAAAAACATTCTTCTCTTGCCAAAAGTAAGGGATGAAAAAGGACCTATACAAAGCTGGTGAAAGCTCCCTGTCCAGATAAGGCAATGCAGCAATGGCCTGAAACACATACAATACCCAAACAATTAAAAGAATAGGTTTGCATTCAAGATGAGAACTTTCAAGAATGACTTTTACCTCCCATGTTGACAAGTCACTTCCACGAGTTAGGTAAGGCCGCTTTAGCTGCAGCTCGACAAGGAAAGTACAAGCATCAATATCATGGAGCTGCCAAATCAATGGTAGTCACTAGTCAGTTTCCTTCCAACAAGGTTAAAATGGAGTAAAAGAAGTGGCAGCTATATAAGCAGTTAAAGAGGACGTACATATTGCTCATCTGATGCCTTGTTCTTATTGTTAAAATATGGCGATGCTGCTGCAGTCCCACCTAGGGTAGAATTAAATTGGAAGGGAAGAAGACCTCGGAACCCATCATCAATCCATCGAACTTGTCCCACGTAATCAGGGATGAAAAAAGATGATGGAAAGCGATGCCATTCACTTCCAACACAAAGTACAGAACCTGCAATACAAAGGAACAAAATGATACATAATTCTGATGTATTTGTCTCGAAATACCTAATAAATTTGGCCTTTGAAATTGGTTTGTCTCTTTTTTCCCCCAATGAAGAGGGTATAATATCTCTGAAGCGCTACTAATTTGAGTTTCATACTTCAATGGACATTTGACACAGGAGCTTTCAGTAAACAGTGAAATTTTCCTTTAGACTAGAAGGTAATGGCAAAATGTAACATTGCCTGAAGAGAGAGACCAATGACAGAATCATACCAAATTAGAAGGGAAGTAAACAAAGCCGTAACAATATTTTGCAATAGGAAACTTCACTTTGAGCAAGCACAAGAAGTGAGTTCGTTGAATGTAATAATGTCATGATGCAGATTGAAGTAACAGTTAGAATCCAAGTTAATTACAACACCTTAGTAGTCGTGAACATAATTTATTAGTCATTCAGTTTCCAGACATATTAAAATAGTGAAACTATCACAAAGAAGTGTGCAAATTTAAGCAACATAGCAGCCTTAGTTTCTTGAAGTACCCTTTAGTTCCCTTTTTCAGTAAATCCTTCTAAACTCTAAAGACATAATAATCCTTACAAATTGAAGGCTTCAGTATGACACATGACCTTTAATCATTACTCCACTTAATCAGACCAAAAAAAAAAACTTGGCCATACACAAAATAAAGAAACAAAGCCACCAAATGTTTGACCCTCACACTTCTCTGCATAGTCATGGTGCTCCAAAATCTTGTAAACCTCCAAGGGAGCTGAGTAACCATGAATCAGAGAAAATGCAGATTGAAGTAACAGTTAGAATCCAAGTTAATTACAACACTCTAGTAGTCGTGAACATAATTTATTAGTCATTCAGTTTCCAGACATATTAAAATAGTGAAACTATCACAAAGAAGTGTGCAAATTTAAGCAACATAGCAGCCTTAGTTTCTTGAAGTACCCTTTAGTTCCCTTTTTCAGTAAATCCTTCTAAACTCTAAAGACATAATAATCCTTACAAATTGAAGGCTTCAGTATGACACATGACCTTTAATCATTACTCCACTTAATCAGACCAAAAAAAAAACTTGGCCATACACAAAATAAAGAAACAAAGCCACCAAATGTTTGACCCTCACCCTTCTCTGCATAGTCATGGTGCTCCAAAATCTTGTAAACCTCCAAGGGTGCTGAGTAACCATGAATCAGAGAAAATGTACGAGCATGAGAAGCACATAATATAACGCCAAGAACCACTGGTCTCAGAACTTTGGCTACCTGCATTTAGCAAGAGTGAAATCCAGAATCTACTTATTGCTTCCATATCAGATATATCAAGATTTATCTGAATCGCAAGTAAACTGATAAGCTCACCTTCACTATTATAGAACTATCATATGGATTATATTTGTTACGGAAAAGATCAGGGATGCTCTCAATGACAGCAGAAGCAGCAACACAAATAAGTGTATATATTGGATAAAGGAACCTGCACGTAAAAGGCATACAGGGACAAAAAAAAAATCAGTTGTCCATGTTGGCGTAACTGTAGATTTTATAATAACACAAAAAAAAAATGAAAACCATAATTAATTCACCCATATGCACACGCTGAAGGAATAATACTAAATGAGTAACCTATCCATTACTGTTTATCATCTGAAGCATAAAATTATCTTAATAATTACTACACCAATTCAGAGGATAACTAAATCATGATCATCAAATCCAAGTTACAGTGTCTGGCTTAGATTTATCCAAAGGGAGCAACACCCACCTCTCATGAGGAGTGAAGAACTATGAGTGAATCGCCTTAATGAACAACTAATGCAGACAGATAAACGCACAGAAAAGGGCTTAGATTTCAGCAACCGATTTTTAATTAATGATAGGCCTAATAATAATAATCAAGATCTAGAAGACATGGTTTGAATAAGTTAGAGATGCCCATCAACTACTAAACAAAAGTTTTCATTCCAAATTTCTTCCCTCAGTTGCTGAATGCGCAAAAGAAAATTTGCAATGATGTAAATATTTTGGAAATTGACTTCACTGCAACTTAAAATTGAGTGTCTCATTCACTATAAGCTAGTCCACCAATTAACCAGGTTCCATGTTCCTTAACAATAGGTGAGTGCACCAATTTACAGACCATTCCTGTCTTTCTAAACATAACCATCTAAACCCCCATTTTCAAAACGAAGCAATATGGAGATTACCAAAAATAGGTAAGTAGACTTGAATAAACCAAAAGTAGTGGAAATAAGAGATTTATATCCATTCCATTTCAATCTCATAACATAAAATATAATAATATACATGGTGTGTACATTGTGCAGTCGTATAGCAAATGTTCGTCTCAAATAACATAGTATGATTAAAATTGTAACAGAAGACCAGGTAAACATTTTGCCAAACCTTTCTTCTTTATGTGGCTGCAAAGACATGAACCCCAGCCAAATATATATAGGAGATATCACAATCAGTAGGTCTGGTGCATATTTCTTCTTTGCAATGGGCAAAATTCCCAAGAACAGCAGAGCAAGAACAAAACAAAAGTTGAAATTGTTAAATCCATTCCTCAGATAATAAAAAGGCCCTTCAGTCCCATACAGATGGCTTTCACCGCCTCCAGCTACGTTGTATATTAAAAGATTGAAGACAGATGAAGTCCATCTTCCATAATAGTAAAAGTCAATTACTATTGACAACGCCTGTAAAAAAATTAAATATGCTAACATTGTAAAGGATATGAAAATTAACGACATGATAAGAGGCAAGCATAACTACATATTATATACAACTTTAGATGGCATAGGCAGATAATTTACAGGCCAGAGAAGGTGAATGCAGAAAAAAAAAAAACTTACAAGAAGAATAACTGATGTGACAGCCCCAGCAATAAATGTCTGTTTGAATTTCCTAGATAAAGAATAAAGTGTCACTGGAAGGAAAGCCAAGATTGAGAATGGCCAGCCAAGTATTACACCAATAGCAGCAACAGCTACGGCTGCAGCAGGTTTATCAAGAAGAAATAAACCTGATGCAAGAGACATTGCGTACATAGAAAACGAACTTGGCAAGAAACCTAGAAATAACGAACAGTTGATCAAGAAGGACATTAGCAAAACTGAGTTCCACGTTTCAGATGGGAATACTAAATCTTGAAATATATAATACTTAGTCAACCTTTATTTATCTATCAGTTTGTTTATTTGTTTTAAAAGGGGTGTGTTTGAGTGAGGGTGAGAACTATCATCAAAGACAGCTTATGCATAATGTCAAGACAATGATGATGGCAAGAAATCAAAATTTGAAATAAAGGAGCCAAAGGTTCACTTACTTGTGCTAGCAAAGAAACAGCCGCTGGTTAAGCACAGCATAGCAAGTGCATAGGTAGCAAGCCGTTTTCCGTACTTTCTTGAAAGAGCTACCACAAGAACCGTTTCAGTGACAACAGAGAGAAGACCGAGAAAGAATCTCACAGCATAGAATACTCTCACCTATACAACAGGAAAAGACAATGGTGGCAACATGACATGCACAAACATGAAAATCTGTAATAAATCAATAAGTAAGCACAGTTTGAATCTTACTTTTTCTTCACTAAACAACCATGAAGCTGGTCGTCCCACTATTTCATGAAACAAAAGGTACAAATACGACCGAAGAGCAAACTGTGAACTGCAACATGCGCACACCACTTGTCAATATCATGCAGAAAAATGGGCCGAAGCTAATAAAATCTTCTTCTCAGTGATTTACCACCACACAATTTTTTTTTCTTTTACTTCTTTTAATTCAATCCTTGCAAGTTATAGACAACCCAATAAGGGCATCATCAAAATTATCTTTTTCCTCAAATTTCTTTTTCCTCCCAACTACCAGCTACATGCATATAAATCACCAAAATAAAAACTTTTTCTCTACTCCCTTCACCCATTTTCTCAAAAAATGAAGCCCAAAAGCTTCCCAACAAAAAATACAACACAACCCACTATAGACAAATCTTCTTTTAATTCACTCCTTGCAAGTTATAGACAAAACCCAATAAGGGCATCATCAAAATGATCTTTTTCCTCAAATTTCTTTTTCCTCTCAAACTACTAGCTACACGCATATAAATCATCAAAATCAAAACTTTTTCTCTTCTCCATACACCCATTTTCTCAAAAATGAACCCCAAAAGTTTCCCACCAAAATATAGCAAAATACAACACAACCCACTATTCATTTCAGTCTAAAAACAGCACCAGCAAAAACTGAATCAACATTAAACCAAAGTTAGAGAATAGAGAGTGTGTGAGTGCCTGTATTCCCATGTCTGGAAGCCAGTTTTGTAGAGAAGGTAATGGAAGGGTTCCCAGTAATTGAAGACCTCGTCGCAATCGTGGATGATATTGGAGGTGGCACTCGTGTACCTCAGAAACCCCAGTGCCAGAAACGGCAACAACCACCCCAACCCCTCTTCGCGGCCATTTGATTTCTGGGGTTTGTCGAGCTTCGTGTACGGCGGTGATGGAGGCGGATCAATCGGCTGAGGACGTCGCTGCCGCACCGCGAGGGCCATCAAGATGCCTTCAAGTTTTGTACTTTGAAATGAAATGAAATTCTTGCTTCTTCCTCTACTGTGAACACTAAACAGTATGTTTCAAAGAATGATAATAGAGATTGAAAATTGGAACCATCCCCCTCGTTATTCAACCTCTTCCTTCCTCCCAAACCAAATTCTTCACTTTTGTCTATGCAGCTTTTGCTGAGTCACCTCTTTTTCCTTGTTTTCCTTTTTTTTTCCTCTTTTTTTCCCCCCTCTTTTACTTCTATTTGTTTAGTACTTTATTTCTTTAGAAAAGAATAATTGTAACTTATATATGTTTAAAAAAACAATATTATTTGCATACATTATATCTCACAAATTTTTTTTTTGGGTATAATATTATAACTCACAAACTTTTTATATATTTCAAAGTTATATTTAGAAAATATTATAATAGAATTTAATTGTATATATGGAAGCATGTTAAAGAAATTTTCTTTTTTTGAGTGGATGTTAAAGAATTTGTTTGTGCAAGTATTATATGGAAGTTTTTTGGTACAAAGTATTATATAGAAGTTATGTAATTCTCTTAACAGAATTGTATAAATTTTAATGCGAGTCATATTTATGCAGTCATCATCACAAAAAATCTGATTGATATATATTCTGTACAAAATGAAGATGATTATTATGGTATAGATTTTATTAGATGATAATACTGATACTAAGCATGATTAATATAACCCTATTTATGATAGTTAGTTATTGACAACTAGTAAGTTAGTTAAGGTTGTTAGTGTAGGTTATTATTTATGTTTTGATGCAAGTTGTACATGACTCTGTATAGATACCTTACATTAATGCAATACAAAGTAGAAAATGCATTTCCCAAATTCCTTTATGGTATCAGAGCTCTCTTAGGGGAGCTCTGCTGCGTATTCATCTCTTTCTTCTTCCTCGGTTCTTCAATGGCTGATTGATCGTCAAACAATCAAAGAGAAGCATCGGTTTCAGAATTGATGGCCTCTGATCCTACTCATAATCCCTACTATATTCATCCAGGAGAAAGTCCTGGTGCAATTCTTGTAGCTCTTCCATTGGATGGCACAAATTACCATCAATGGAGTAGAGCAATGAAGAGAGCGCTAATGTTGAAGAACAAATTAGATTTCATTGATGGAATCATTCCAGTTCCGCGTGAAGGTGATTCAAATTTCAAGACTTGGCAACGATGTAATGTGACGATCGTTTCATGGATTACAAGAACTCTATCTTTGCAGATCACTCAAAGCACAATCTATATGGATAATGCGGTAGATCTCTAGAATGACTTGAAAGATCGCTTCACCAAAGGTAATCATTTCAGAATTTCTGATTTGCTTCAAGAAGTTCATTCAATTAGGCAGGGCGAAAGGTTTGTTTCTGGCTATTACACTGATTTGAAAATCTTGTGGGAAGAATTGGAGTCCCTTCGATCCACTCCATCTTGTACATGTACTGTTCAGTGTTCTTGTGACTTGGTTAAGAGCATCAAGAAATACAGAGACTATAAGTATGTGATCTGCTTTCTTAAAGGCCTCAATGAATACTTTTCTACTGTAAAGACACAGATTCTGTTAATGGATCCTCTCCCCCCTGTGAGCAAGGTTTTCAATCTGGTTATGCAGCAAGAAGAGCAGCAAGCTAGTAGCAATTTGGGGGGAACCAAAGATTCTGTTTAATGCAACTAATAATTCATCTTCTAATGCTTGGAATCCTTCTTCACAAGGACGAGGGGCCTTTTTCAACAGTGCTGGCAATGGAAAGGGTCGTGGCAAGTCCAATAGGAGAGGTTCCAACTCAATGAAGATGTGCACTTTTTTATGGGAGGAGCAGGTATACTGTGGATACTTGTTATTATAAACATGGTTTTCCCTCTGGCTTCAAGTTCAGAAGCAATGGTTTTGAGATACAATTTGGTTCCATTGCAAATAATATCATGACTGAGGAATCTGTATAGTAAGAAGATGCTGAAGAAACACCATCAGTTGCTAAGGATAATAGTGGTGTCACCTTCACTCAACAACAATATCAGTAACTCATGGGTTTGTTCCAAAATTCGAAGGCTATTATGCAAGAGCAAGGGTCTCATTCTGTCAACAGTTCAGTTGGTGAGTATTCAATTCACCAACTTTCTGTGTTTGCAAACTCTTCAGGTATCTCTCAATTCTCATCACAAAACTGGATTTTAGACACTGATGCTACGGACCACGTGTGCAATTCCCTATCTTGTTTTGTTAGCTATCATAGCATAAATCTTGTCCATGTTAAACTACCAAATAGTGCTAGTACTGTGGCCAAATTTGCAGGGACCATATCACTTTCTGGTGCACTGCATCTTTATAATGTTCTTTGCATTCCAGAATTTCATTTCAATTTGATTTCTGTTCATAAACTTTCTGAGTCCCTTAATTGCAATCTGATTCTTTCCAAATCTTCTTGCTCTATTCAAGACCCCTACAATTCGAGGATGATTGGGTGTGCTGAAGTTCACAATGGTCTTTATATTATGACCAAGCCTGCTGGTCCTATTATTCCTTTTCCTGTTATTGCAAATTTTGTCTTTACAAATACATCCATTGTACCTTTCTTTGATTTGTGGCATTTTCGCCTAGGCCATCCTTCTGATAATGTGTTGAAAAATGTTGTTGTACATTTTCCATATGTAAAACTTGATCATAATAAAGCTTGTGACTATTGTCATATGGCCAAACAGTCTAAACTACCTTTTCCCTCAAGCATTACTAAATCTTCTCAAATTTTTGATTTGATACACATAGATATATGGGGCCCCCTTTCCATTCCCTCCATTCATGGACACCATTATTTTCTCACTGTTGTGGATGATTACAACAAACATACTTGGCTTTTTCTTATGAAAACCAAAGCTGAAGCCAGACTATTAGTCCAAAAGTTTGTGCATATGGCTGCTACCCAATTTAATTGCAAAGTTAAAATAATTAGATTTGATAATGGGCCAGAATTTCACATTCCTTCATTCTATGATGACTATGGTATATTACACCAAACCTCCTGTGTAGAAACACCCCAACAAAACTCAGTTGTGGAAAGAAAACATAGGCATATCCTTAATGTCCTCTGATCCCTCCTCTTTCAATCCCACATGCCCAGACATTTGTGGTGTTATGTAGTCAATCATGCTATGTATCTCATCAATTGTTTACCTTCTCCAATTCTTCAATTCAAATCTCCTTTTGAGTTGCTATATCAACAACCCCCAACTCTACTTGAATTAAAAGTTTTTGGCAGCCTATGTTATGCATCCACTTTATCTCATAATCGATCCAAATTGGACCCTAGAGCCTGCAAATGTGCCTTCCTTGGATATAAACATGGTACCAAGGGATATATTCTCATTGACCTCACCTCCAGAGAAATTCTTATTTTCAGGAATGTTGTCTTTTATGAACAATGTTTTCCTTTTCACTGTTATTCTGAACCTGCCACACCCTATAATGTCCCTGATCAAGATATGTTTGATTATAATTTTCTATTGCCTACTCTGAATCCTCAACCTGTTTCCACTGTCTCTTCTCATCCATTTCTCTCCTCAACCTTCTCACCATCTTCTCAAACATCCAATATTTCTCCTGCACCTTCCCTAATACTTCGTAGGTCACAAAGACAACCTAAATCACCTTCTTATCTTGCTGATTTTCACTGTAATACCATGACTTCAGCACTGCCCAGCTCATCCGTAGGTATCCCATATCCCCTTTCTTCTGTTATTTCTTATCACACATTTTCTCCTTGTCATTAGCATTTTGTTATGTCCATTTCATCCCATGTTGAGCCAAGCACCTATGCTCAAGCGTCACAGTCCGAATGTTGGCTCAATGCCATGAAGGCTGAATTGGATGCCTTGGCAGCCAATCACACTTGGATTCTTACTGATCTTCCACCCGATAAAGTTCCCATTGGGTGTACAAAATCAAGTTTCGTGCTGATGGCACCATTGAGCGTTATAATGCTAGACTTGTAGCCAAAGGATATACCCAAGTGGAAGGTGTTGATTACATTAATACTTTCAGTCCGGTTGCCAAGATGACTACTGTGCGCCTTATTCTTGCCATTGCTGCCTCTCAGAATTGGCATTTGTATCAGCTGGATGCTAATAACGCATTTCTTCACGGTGATTTGGACGAAGAGGTTTACATGCAAGTGCCCCCTAGTGTTACTGTTGCGCATTCAAATCAGGTATGCAGACTCACTAAGTCCCTATATGGCCTCAAATAGGCTAGTAGGCAGTGGTTTACAAAGCTGTCCACATCCCTCGTTTTTAAGGATACTCTCAGTCGCAGGCTGATCACTCTCTCTTTACTAAGTCTCACAGTAATTCTTTCACTGTGCTCTTAATCTATGTTGATGATTTAATCCTTGCTGGAAATGATATTGCTGAGATTACTACCATTAAGAGGCATTTGGATAGCTCTTTTCGCATTAAGGACCTTGGCTGCCTTAAATACTTTTTGGGATTGGAAGTGGCACGTTCTAAACTTGGCATCACTATCAGCCAACGTAAATACGCCCTTGATATTCTCTCTGATGTTGGTCTCCTTGCTGCCAAGCCTTCCCGTACCCTCACGGTCAAGACCAACAAACTCCAAGCTCATGACAGTGATTCCTTCCCTGATCTTGCTGCTTATCAACGTTTAATTGGGCGTTTATCTTACCACCACCAGACCAGATTTATCCTATGTTGTGCAATAGCTTAGTCAGTATATATTTGCTCCCTGCATGTCTCATCACAATGCTGCCATCAGGATCCTTCGCTATGACAAAGGTTCTCCAGGTCAGGGTCTATTCTTCCCTGTGAACTCCTCCTTGCAGCTTAAGGCTTTCAGTGACTCTGATTAGGCCAGTTGCCTTGACACCCGTAGATCAGTGACCGGGATTTGTGTATTCCTTGGAGAAGCATTGATATCTTGGCATTCGAAGAAGCAGCAAATGGTCTCTCGATCTTCCTCAAAAACTGAGTATCGAGCCCTTGTTGCCATTATTTGTGAACTGCAGTGGCTTACATACTTGCTGCATGATCTCAAAGTTCCATTTCAAACTCTTGCTCTCCTATACTATGATAGCAAGTCTGCTTGCCACATTGCTGCACGCTCCAGCTTCCACGAACGCACTAAATATATTGAATCGATTGGCATTTAGTGCGCGAAAAGCTCTAGGCTCGACTGTTTCATTTGCTCCATGTGCTTACCACTGATCAACTAGCGGACATTCTAACCAAACCTTTAGATCTTTTACCATTTCATCGCCTCCTCTCCAAGCTGGCGTGATTAACATTCACCCTCCAGCTTGCGGGGGGTATTAGATGATAATACTGATACTAAACATGATTAATATAACCTTATTTATGATAGTTAGTTACTGATAGATAATAATTTAGTTACGATTGTTAGTATAGGTTGTTAATTCTATTTTGATGCAAGTTGTACATGACTCTATATATATACTTTCAACTCTTATATTCTTATATCAAACAGTGTATACATCTTTTTTCACACCTCATCTAATATCATTCATTATACATATTTTTTCTTATCACTTTCTCTCACTCAATCACATCCATTGAAAATAGTATAAATAGTACTTACATCTCTAAAAAAGACATAGGATGATTATTTTCCATATACTCTACATCAATGCAATACAAAACAGAAAATACATTTTCCAAATTCCTTTAGATTTCAATAGAATAAAGATTATCTTACACTTTTAAAAAAAGGTATATATCTATTTATATATTTTTTAAGAAATGTAATTAAGTGAAAAAAATAATAATAAAATATATATAATAAATAATATTAAATAAATATAAATATATATATATATATATTATTTAATATAAAAATATAATGTTTGATTTCAATATCATACAAAAATAAAGATGTCAAGAAACGACGGTCATCGTGATAAAGCACCAAAAAAAAAGCACCAAGACATACTACATCTGACAGTCATCATGATAAAGTAACAAAAGAAAAGATCCGTTGCACTTTAGTCATTATTAAACTCCAATAATTTCCGGATTCAAGAGCCTTGGAAATCTGTTCAATAATTATCAGACTTCACGCTTTGAAATCCATGAATACTACCTATAAAATGAAGCATGCATTTAACATGACTACTTAAAAAATTATATGATATTATTTTTTAATTTTAATAATTTATATATGATTTAATAATTAATGTTCTTTTCTTTTTCTCTTACAGTAAATATTTCCTTCAATATATATACACACACAAGATTCATGCTTTTAGAGACTTCTTCATCTTTACTACCATTCAACTAAAGGACAAGTTGGATATTATTTGATCATCTGTTACAATTAGGCAGCATTCGCTTTTAGCTCAATGTTTCATTAGCTGGTGCTTAGTGATATGATATCAAAGGTTTTTCATCGTTATTTGCTACATAGTCGTGATGATGTACTTGTTTTATAGATGTCGAAGATCAACTTTGGATGACTTGCATAGAAAGATTAAAAATAAAAATCATTTTATACTTTTTTTAGAAGTGTAAGACGGTTGACATCTTTTTTTTAAAATGTTAATTAAGTGAAAAAAATAAAATGATAAAAAAATATATGATAAATAATATTAAAAAGAATATAAAAAAATTATGTGAAAAAAAATAATAAAAAATAAAAATTGAAAGGTTAAATATTTCATGAAGGAGAAAAAAATCAAAGAAAAAGGCAATTACAATAAACTTATGAAAAAAAATCCTCCACTTAAGATTACATGGTAGCTAGGGTTTTTAAGCCACTACATCAGTCAAACGCGTTGAGCTTCGACCGTGAACCACCCAAACTCACGAATTGTGCCATCGTCTCTGCTCATTGCAACCTCTCTTCTTCCAAATCTGTCACAAACCACTGTGTCAGTCCCAACCCATCATCAGAATCGAAGCTGTCATGAACTCTGTCGTCCTTGCGAACCCCAAACCAGTCTTTAGGTGAATTTCAGCAGCAACCCATTGTCACACCCAAAAATAGATCCAAGTCGCGAGTTCCACGGGAATCGTGCCCAACTGCTCCGCCCTCAACCTCCCTCGAACCCATCTTGCTCTCTGCCACCCATGGTCGAACAAAGTCCAAATCCCATTGCTAGTATCCCATCGAGCCGCGCACCACCATCTGAGTAGATGCTCCACCACCGAACTTGCGGCTGCCCTCCCCTGTGTGTGTTTCCTAGTGTTTATGTGATAAACTGATCCTTGATCCCTTTCTTTTTTCGTGACGATAGTGGTGGTGGTGGGGTGAAGTGTGTCAAACAAAAAAAAAAAAATAAATAAACCTATTTACATGTAATAACAAGTTAATTTTGGGATACATCCATGTATCAAAACTTATTTAGGTGTATAGAAACCTTCGTCATGTAACTCAATCCATCTAATAGGAAAAGACTTTTATTGTTGTGTTCGTCTGTCAATCACACATGTCTGTCAATCACACAATAATAAGTCTAGGATAGGGGTGTCAAAATGGGTTAGGTCAGATGGTACACGGTCTTAAACAAAAATGGATGGGTTACGTGGCCAGTATTAATAATTTTCAATGGTAATAATAAGCACAAAGATATGGATCTCGAGTGCCCATAAATCTTATATTTTGGTATCTTGATATACCTGTAGATACTAATGTACCAAACACTTCCAGAAATGATGGCAAAAAAAAGACTTTCCTGAACCAAGTGATACAAAGTAGTACAAGAAATAGTGCTCAGCATAATTTTCGCATTGAAACATAACGATCAGTTGCATTGACTCATTTGCGTGGTAGCCGGCTCATGTGGAATTCTAGAGCAGCAGACCATATTGCAAAACAAAGTAAGGGAAACAAAATAACACAAAAAAGTGGACATAAGAACAAAAAAAGGCACCCACTTTTGGTGAGTGCTACTAGATTTATGATCTCTGGAAAGACTTAATGTAAGAAAACAGCAAATACAAGGGAAGCAAAGGAAAAGGAAGTAACTCAAGTTCAACCAGTGTTCTGCATGCCAGCAGCAATACCCTTCATGGTGAGAATGAGGGTGTCTTCCAAACCAGGGGCATATTCACTTGTTGGGTTCAGTGCTACAAGTTCATCAGCTGGTTTACTTATCTCCCCGGACTCTTTTGAGATGTGGGGGCGCGGCGGCAGCTTCACATTATAGTTTGGATCACGAATACGTTTCAATGTGTAAGCTTGGAAAACATTTAGGGTAGTAATGTAAGAATCGCGCAGCCGGAGTCTTTGCTTCAAGTAAGGGTCTCCTTCAAGAAGATCCTTGTGTGCAGCCACCTATCAGTACAGTAGAAAACAAAAAATCAGCTTGTGAAATAACTAATCAATCTTGTTCTTTGGTGTTGACAGTCCAGTATTTACCAAAGAATTAACTGCTACAAATTTGGTAAATTGAATGGCAAAATGAGACTGCTTGTAGGATCTAAACACTGGTTAAGAAAACATTTAATAAATATTCATGACATAGTTTGAAATTTTGTTCATTTACCATCAAGGCTAGTCTAGTCCGATTCAGTAGTGCTTTAATTTTTATTTATTGCTTTAAATTTCAAGTAAAAATAGGCAAAGTTCTCCAAATGCAAGTTTGAGATCCAATTTTTGTAAATAACGTTTAAGAATAGATGTTAATAGAAAACAATAAATTTTCACTGGAAAAGATTTGACAAAACACATCAAATACAAAATAATGGCTTTTAACTTGGTATTTGTTAAAAAGTTAAACAAAAAACAACTTCTTTTTGGTGAATAAACAAATAACAATTTCGTTGAGTATTTTTGCCTTTTATAATTTAGAAAGATAAACAAATGCCTTTAAACAAAAACCTTATTGGAAATGAGTTCAAAACTAAAATGTTTAATGATGTTACATGGCAAAAGTAGCTATACCTGAAGGAGGAGTTTCTTAGTTTCTTCATATTTTTTCCTCAACTGCTCCCCAAATGGCCACAGATCCTTTGAAACAAGGAGCCTATCATTCAGAGCAGCTATCCCTGGGTCTCCCTTGGCAAACACCATTTCCACTAAATCAATGGTGACCCTAAAGAAAGGCCATTGATTGTACATCTCTTGCAGCATTTGGAGATTCCTAACATCCTTCTCAATAACACGTTTAAATGCTGCTCCAAAGCCTAGCCATACTGGAAGATGAAACCTTGTCTGTGTCCATGCAAAGATCCAAGGTATTGCACGGAGCGTTTCAATGCCTCCACTAGGCTTTCGCTTTGCTGGTCGGCTTCCAATATTCATTCGGCCATATTCCAACTCTGGTGTAGCCTACATGTTACAAGGTTGACAGTGAATGTTAAATTTAAATGTCATTTTACTTAACAGAGAAATTGATGATTTTGTGGATATCATACCAGGCGAAAATACTCAACAAAGCGTGGTTCCTTGAATACAATAGAACGGTATTCCTCAGTAGCAATGACAGCCATCTGATCCATCAAAGCACGCCATTCTGGTTTTGGAGAAATTGGGGGATTCATTCCATGTTCTAGAGTAGCAGCAGTGTAACGTTGAAGTGTTCTAAAGCACAAGTGCTGCTCTCCAAATGATTGCTCAATAACTTCACCTTGGACTGTTACACGAAGTGATCCATGGATTGTGTCTGGAGGTTGAGACAGGATAGCAAGGTGAGTAGGACCACCTCCTCTTCCAACAGTTCCACCACGACCGTGGAACATGGTTAGCTTAACACCAAATTTCTTGGCTACTTTTATAAGATCCTCTTGAGCCTTATATAGCTGCCATGCTGCAGAGAATCTTCCAGCATCTTTTCCTGAATCTGAATACCCAATCATGACTTCTTGCTTCCCATTGATCCTATTTCTGTACCAGTCTATTGAGAACAATCGAGCTAAAGCAGCAGGAGCAGCCTCAAGATCTGCAAGCTTCTCAAACAATGGGACAACTCTCAATGGATGCTTGATATGGCATTCACGCTGCAGAAGTTCAACTGCAAGCACATCAGATGGTGCAGTTGCCATTGATATGATATAGGCTCCAAAGTTGTCCGGTGGTAGTTCTGCTATGACATGAAATGTGTCCAAAACATCTCTAATTTCTTCAGTTTGGGGAAGGTCAGGTCCAAACAGCGGCCGTTTGCCACTCAACTCAGACAAAAGCCATTCTTGTCGCTTTTCTTCTGACCATTCCTGGTAGGAGCCAATTTCCAAATGTTTGGTAATTGCTTCCATCACATCAGTATGACGATCTGACTCTTGCCTGATATCAAGCCTTACTAGTGACAGTCCAAAAGTGGAAACTTGTCTCAAGAAATCAAGAAGGCTTCCATCAGCAATTGCGCGATCACCACAAGCACAGAGTGATCTGTAACACAGTTCAAGAGGTTCCAGAAACTAGACCAATTTTAATTTTAGTTAGTATCTGTCAAATAAAGGTATCCAAGGGCAAAAGAAATCCATTCAACCAAAAACTAGTATGTTATAGAACTATTACAAACAGCATATCCTTTTTCTGTCTCGTTCTTTCCTTCTTCCCCACCCACCAAAAGAGCAAATTAGCTAGTAGTAAATTAGTAATGTAACAATAACAAAAGTCTTTTCCCACTAGGTGGGGTTGACTACATGAACATAAATATGTACCAAAAAAAATATAATGTAAATATCGATGAAAATCCAACAATGTTAATAGAAAAAAGTATAAGAAACAAAACTACATTTACAGCTAATGAGGCCTTGAGAGAATTTCACAAGCTACATTCAACGTACGGTAGAGGAAATAAGAGGACATTGATGATTTGCAAACTGCTAAAGTTGGCAGCTGGATAGTATTACTTGTTAACAAACAATGAATATACTACCTCCTCAACATTGGTGAAAGTTGCTTCCTCAGGAATGTCAGAGTACCCATGAGCTAGCAAAGAGCGAGAACGCTCACGAGTCTTATAGAGCCTATCCCTTACTTCACCGAGTACCACACGATATGGTTCATTTGAGGGAATTTTTTTCCAAAATTCTGCATCATGAAAAATGTCAAGAGTATCACAAAAGTGAATTAATCAACATATTTTCGCAATTTACATAACTAACATAAAGTAGACAACAGTTTATTCCATTGTGATGCAACCTTGTGTAGATATCATAGTTCATAGGTTTTTAGAAAACAAAGTATAACACTTATCCCCTGAGTTTAAAGTAAGAGTCAGTAAACACCTATATAGTGTTTTGCAACTTCATCTTTCTTGGAAGACCTGTGAAGTTCTTCTGCACGAACACGTAGCTCATCATTGCAGCGCCACATAGACAGCTACAGAAACAAGAAGGGAAATCAGCAAAATAATGCCAGAGTAATAAACCATCCACAATGATCATTTTGAAAGGCTGCAAGATGGAGAGCTATTACTTACTTCAAACATAAGATCTTCTATCTGGGAATAATACATATTAGCAGCCATCATTCTAGCCAATAAGCAAACATCCCTTGTCACTTCAGGAGTTACTCTTGGATTACCTGCATCATATTGAACATGGATTAGACACATCTTCAGCTTCTACAACTGAAATTAACAGACAAGTACCTGTAAAAGGAACTAAAATTATTATAAATTAACATAAACTAGTCTTCATAATTGAACTCTGAAATCCTTTTTCATTTTTCAATGTTTCATTTTTCTTTTTGATAAAATGTTCCGGATAACTTCAATTAGCAGAATCCAAGTGTTCTTTAAAAACTCTCCATTATGTTAACAAACTGGTTGTCACATAAAATAAATTTCTCCACCCCAGATACTCATGATAGTTTGAGAAAAAAAAAGTTAAAAGAAGAATCAATCATATGCTAGAAATCTTATAATGTTCAATATAATTTAGAGCAAACCATATACATTCAAATCATAAATGTTGCTGATTTGCTTGGGCAAGGAAAAATATCCACACTTCATGCCAGAGGAAAACATACCAGTATAACTTCCCATTTCCACACAGACAAAAAAACTACTATTAGTGCACAAATTGGCTGAAGTGAAGCTTAATAGTATCCCCCCCTCCCCTTTGTTTTCACTAAATTATTTCATTTTGAAATCACATAGGATTTTGTTTTGACATTTTGGAGATAATTTGCATATCCTTCCATTTCTCCGATATACTGAGATAATATTTTTTATCACAGATAAGAACCATACCATCACGGTCACCACCCATCCAAGAAGAAAATTGAATAACAGGAGCATTATAAGGAACACGCTCATTAATCCCTATATTCTTCAAAGCTGTATCAACACGACGCAAAAATCTGGGAATACCCTCCCAAATTGTTTCATGGAAGTAGCTCATCCCAGCTCTCATCTCATCTTGTGGTGTTGGAGGGGTCCTCTTGATTTCATCTGTACGGAAGGCAGCTTGAATCTACATAAACAGAAGTAACAAAAGAAAATTATTAAAAATACCATTGACTCACTTGAGCCTCTCTCTCTCTCTCTCTCTCTCTCTTTATTTTGATATTTTCTTCTTTTGCAGAATCAACTTCAAACTAAGGCATTGATTGAGATAAAAAATCATACAAAAGAGTTTTAGAAAAAAAAAAAAACTTGTCTTGCAAGGTAGGTAAAATATTTTTAACAATATGGACTCAATGAGTAAATTTCTCTTTTTCTTCCTTGTAAAACAGGCCCCTATATCAGGATAGCAAACAAAAAATGTTTATCCATGTGCCATCTTGGAATTAAGAAGAATAAGGACTCCATACCATTCAATATTCTGGCTTGATTGTCAACATATAAACTATAAATATCTTACAAGTACAAGGTTGTACTATTAAGTGAGACTGTTGAATTGGAAGGTTTTAGATAAGAAAAGAGAAGAAGAGAGTAATAAACTAATGAATAATATGAGATTAATATTAATTTGATGTGATGATAATGTGATGGAACCTTTGCCGACTTCAAAATCTGGTCTTTCTTTCTGGGATAATTGCAGGAAGCAGAGATAGTCGGAGATGTGAAATTCTTTTTGATCTTTGAGTCCCAACAAAGAATTATTTATAATGATTTGGGCAACTCTTCCTCTAAAACTAACTTTTGGGATGAAGTTAGGCCCAATTATTCTAACAGAGAACCATACAAAATTGGAATCATCATAATTAATTCTGGTTTCCACTGCTGACTTAATTCTGGACTTAACTTTTGGGATGAAGTTAAGCCAACTTATTATAAGAGACCAATACAAAAAAAAAAAAAAATGGAATCATCAGAATTAATTCTGGTTTCCACTGCTGACTCAAATATACGAAAGGTATTGGTCTGTAGTTGAAGGACCTAGGAAAGAAAAATTACACTTTATGATAGCCATGCAATCATAGGTAGCTGCAGATATAAACAATTAGATCCTGAACATGTAACTCCTACGGTTAAATGATGAAAAAACTAGTCCCAATTATTCTGTGCTGATTGAATAGATCAAATAGCATATAAATTATCAGTTGAGTGTGCAAATTGTAATTTTATATCCACAGGTGTACGTGACGCCCAGAGGAACAAACAAAAAGACCATGGCATACTTCAGCTGTAGCCGACAAACAGGAGAGGAATGGAAATAATTATATGCAGGTCAAGGGTGGTTTAGCATCTTTTAGAAGTCCAGATTTTTATCAGCATCAGAGACAATATGTGATTTTTAATCTGACAAGAACTGAACACAAGAAAAAGCACTTGCAACAAAAAAATAATGATAGAATTACTGCAGTTTGGGAAAACATTAAACAAAACCCAAATTACTGCATGTCAAGGGTGTGTTTGAAATAAATAAAAATAAAAAATAATTTAATTTGATTTGATTTAAATTGATTTAATTTGATTTAGAAATTAAATTTTATGTTTGAAATTTTAAAAAAAATTAGAATTTAAATTGATTTAAAAATCAAATTTTGTGTTTAGTATTTATTAAAATGAGAATTTATTTAATTTAATTTTATTATTTTACATTTAACTCTTATGAATAATTAAAAAATATTATAAAAAATTATAAATTCTCTCTCTTCTCTCCTTCTTTCTCTCTCCTCCCTCTCCCTCTCTCTTCCCTAGGGATGGCTCAAGTGGGACGAGATCTTCCCGTCATCCCCATCCCCGTCCCGTCCCTGGTCCCGTTCCCGTCACGGAGAATTTTTTCCCTATCTCGTTTCATGGATACATGGGATTCCCTCTATATTTAAAAATAAAATTAAATAAAAAATTAAAAAATAAGAAATAAATAAAATAAATTATTTTAATATTTTTAATTTTAAATAAATATAAAATTTATTTAAAAATAAAATTACTAAATTATATATTTATTTATATAATATATATATATATATATATATATATATATATATATAAAATGATAATTTAGTAATTTTTTCTGAGACAAAGTGAGTATAATCCCCGTCCCCGAATATACTATGAGGAGATTTTTTCCCTGTCCCCATCCTCAAGGCGGGGAGAAAAACCCCGCATTCTGCCCGAATTTGGCGCCCTGATCGAAAAATCGAGGAGAATTGCTATCCCTACTCTCCCCCCTCTCTCAGATAACAAATGAGATATGAAGGTTAACGTCTGGTGCCAATTTAATACTGCAAGTTTTGAAGTAATTATTGAGATTTTCCTTATAATACAGACAAAGTAAGGATACACCTTTTGTCATGTCTCATTTAATAATGGCTAGGATCATGGGGGTGTTTCAAATATATTGTATTATTATTATTGTAGCAAATCGACCTTGAACAGCCAAAGAAAGAAGGTGAGAATAGCAAGCACCGTGATGAGAAAAAAACGTGAAAGAGGAAAATGAAAGAATGTGAAAGAGAGAGTTTAAAAACGTAAAAAGTTGAGATGTAAAATTAAAAAATGAATAGAATTAAAATAGTCTTTTCAAAAATTATACTTGAAATCAAATCAAATCCGAAGAAATTCTATTATTTTTTATAGAATTTATAAATAAGAAAAATAAAAATCTGATTAAATTCATAGGAATTATCAAATGAAATTATTTTTAAAATTTTAAGATTTCAATCAACAAATTTGATTTGCGAATGAAATCAATTCCCATTTTTTGTGATTCCAAACACACTGGTTTTGATATTCACCTCCCTCTGTAGAGCCTCATCAAGCTCCTGCTTATCATCAGGAGTGATGTCTTTGGCATACAATCGAGATAAACAATTCCTTATCCTGTAAAGTAGAGGAAAAGAAGAAAGCTTAACTTTCTTAAGTATGCAGCAAAAATTTTCAAAAAATAAAAATAATTATAAAGCTAAAATTGCAAAATATTGAAGCTGAAAAATACTATGTTTTGAAACAAACCTTGCATGCTTTTGAAGCAAAGATCTACGAATTGATTGAGTAGGATGAGCAGTAAGAACCAGATCAACAGTCTGGTTTTTCAGTGCATCAAAAACTTCCTGAGGAGACTTCTTCAAATCAAACACAAGTCTCTTGAGAGTTTCTTCAATGTCTGATTCCGTAGTTGCATTGCTCTCATCTGCAAAATCCCCCTTTTTCAGCTTGTTCCTTCGGCGGCAAGCAATCTGGACTTCTTCAGCTAAGTTGGCCAAGTTAAGCATGTGGGAAAAGGACTTGGCAACAACAATAGAGTCCCCAGCGTCCAAACTGGTTATCACATTTCCAATTTCTTCCAGTTTCTTAGGTTCATGCTTTCCTTCATACTCAGAAGAAAGCTCATACACTTCTTGAACCTGCCCAGGAACATTTTAACGATCACTGTGGAACAGTTTTCCAGCTCACAATGTCAGAGAAAAATGCAAGAACACATAAAATCCGTTATATTTAAGGCAAACTACAAAATCAGCTGAAATGAAGATTTGACCATATATCCCCTGATTGTATCTTTTATTTCACCTTTTTACATATGTACCTCCTACTGAGTATTGAATCTCCAATCACCAAGAAATAATAGGTCATGTTTTGTATCCTCAGAGGTAAGTCAAACATATATTCAAAACATTTTTAAAAAACAAAAAAATCATCACTAGACCAATGAATTTCCCCTCTAGATTCCATTATGCAAAGGTCTTCCTTTTGGCTAGCTACAAGAACATACCAAAAGTTCTGTTTCCTTAAAACTTTCCAAATCAATAGACCTGACCCAGCACCCAAAATCTGTCAATACAAATAAAATTCCATGCTTTTTCTCACCAAACCAATCATATTAGACTTTCACAACAAAATTGAGACATGTGAGACCAAACAGTGAGTAACCAAATCCAATTGAGAGCACACAAACTAATCATAAAAAAGTCTGAAGATTTCAAATTAGTAAGTGTTAGAATATCTAAAACATATCTCGGAATTAAATTAGATTTGATTTTGTATTATTTTAAGAATCTGATTTCTATGTAATTAGATATACTATTTTAATTATATTTATTTTTTTTATATAGACTCTCTATCCTATAAATAGATAATCTTCTTATATACATTGATTAATTTAAAAATTCAAAAATAATTCAGAGAATAAACAAAAAATTTTTTCAGATATTTTTTCTGTGTTCCTGTTTCTCTATTTCTAACGGTGAGGAAAAAAAAATAAAAAAAGAAACTCACCGTTTCCTTCATATCTTCCCCATGTAAATCCTGGAGAATATCAAGGAACCGATCCAGCAGGAGAGCATCATACTCAATCAGTTTGTCGTCCTCACTCACTTTGGCTGGAGCCAATTGCCTAAGTTGTGCATCAATGGATGCCATCTTTTCCATGTTCCTGTTGTTTGCCATTGCTACCTTTCAGTCCCTCACCTGTAAACATCAAAAACCAACCAAAGGGTCGCCACACCACAATGATCAAAAACCAAAACCCACAGGAAGAAAAAAAAAAAAACTATGAGCCTAAAACCAAGGGCTGGATCAAAACAACATCCTGTTACATCCATAAATTATTATCATAGACCCAAAAAAAATGGAGACGTTGACATTTTGGATTTGATGGGTGGATGACACCTGCAGAGAGACAATGCTGTTTGCAGTTTGCTACTACTACTGCTTCAACAACAACATAAAAAAGTGGCTATGGAAACAGAACATGTAGTACAAAAAAAACATGTCACTTTTGCATGGCACATGATGAATCAGTGATTGGAATCCAATATGGTACCTGTGTAAGGGCCAGTTAGATACGAGGAAGAAGAAGATGACAAGGGATGAAAAATGGATCAGAGAGATACAGTGCCAGATTGAGATCCCAAGTGATGCAGTGGGGGTGTCTTAATATAGAGAAGTTGAGACATCTGTTACATACACAAACAAAATAAGTTTTTTTTTTCATTACCAAAAAAAGAGTTTTATTTTCTTTTTAAAAAAAAAATTTATGGGAGCTGTATGATGTATCTAATTATTATCCCCTAATGTGGAATATGCTTTCAGTTTTCAAAGATTCTCTCTTTCCGAGTAGTTGGTAGTTTATGGATGCACTTCTCTGTTCTCAAAACGTGAACTTGGTTGCTTTAGGGGCTAGATGGAAGGTTCACTCTTTTTCTTTTTTTGTTTTTTCCAATTTTCCTATCTCTCATTACAAGATGGAAAAATATTAATGTACCCATTTAATGTCATTAAAACACATTAAAGTGAACTTTAAAGTTGGTTTCTCTATTGGCAGGACAATGAATCCATGTCAAAGGATAAAATTGTTACAAACTTGGTTAAAGTGTTCGATTAATTTGAAAATTTTTATGGTACTCATGTTGTTATTTTTATTGGTATAAATTAATGAATTATCAAATATTTATTGGTTTTTTTTATAAATATTTGGATTTATGCCAATTATATCTAACAATCTAGGCACTGCTAAAAAAGTTTACCATAGAAAATCTGATTTTGTATAGTTTTATTATCATAAATCACATTTTGTATAATTTTGATAAAATGCATTCGAAGTATATAAAAATCTTTGATACTTTTCAAAGGTATGATTACAAAATTGACTTTTAAAAGGAAAAAGAACGTTGATGAATTAGACAAATGAATAATTCAAAATCTTAATCCATGTCACCGTTCCATTTCCACCACAAATGTCAAATACAACTCTATATTTTTGCTGAAGACAGGCATCCATTCAAAAATCAAATGTGGAGTTGTGCTTTTCTGTAGGCGCTAACAATGTTTGATGATAGATGACATTCGGACGCATGCCTGCTAATCGTTTCTATTTTGACGGTTCATACTTCAAATTTGGATGATGTACAAAAGCTTTTCCTTTATTCCCATTTCACTTCAATCCAAAAAGAATATGAAAACATTATGATTTTGTACTCTTAATGATAAAAAAAGCCTAAATAAAATAAAGTCATTCTTTGTAATTGTTTTGATTTTTAAAATTTAACAATTTGATGAAA
The DNA here is from genome assembly GCA_029884605.1 of Ormosia emarginata. NCBI lineage: Eukaryota > Viridiplantae > Streptophyta > Magnoliopsida > Fabales > Fabaceae > Ormosia > Ormosia emarginata. The sequence goes on along the minus strand of JAQQTP010000080.1, from coordinate 1,502,386 downwards.
AAAATTGCTAAACTGGAGAAAGCAAGCCAAGCATGCACACAGTTTTGGGGCAACTTGATAAACTATAACTCTGTTTTTTTTTAGTATTTTTTTATATCATTTTTTATACACATCCTCATACTATTAATTTTGTATATTTTTTATCACTTTTTTTTAATCATATCTTTTAAAAAATATAAATAATAATACATCCTTAAAAAAGAATGTAATTAAGACTAACATTTTTCATAAACTATAAAGGCACCATTGATAGGCATGCTGATGCATCATGACTCAACATGCATTCACCATTGTGTGTGCATGGTTTTTTCTTCTTTTTTCTTTGTAATTGCTATGATTACGTTGGAACTACGCTCCCTATGCATGTGAGGTGAGGACAGAGAAATAATGAATAATAAATTAATAACATGATAATACCTACAACTCTAGGTGCAATTTTTATTGTATTTTTTATTTAATAACAAAAACAATATTGATCATTAATTAATATTAAAAAAATTAATGATTTTAGAGTAAAAAACAGATTTACTCGGCATCCCTCCTTTAAAGTAAAAAATCATAGATATATTTGCTGACTATTACTTTTATCCTCTTTCTATATATTTTTATCCTTTCATATCACACCAACAAAGGTGACATCATGGATAGAATTGTTAAATGAAAAGAATTATATAAAACTTAATAGCTTAAACTATTTTTATTTTTAATCAATTTATCTTTTTGTAGCTTCAAAAGGTTAAACAATACTTTTCGATGAGTTTACATATGCCCAAAATCTTACAAATTTCATGTTAAGAAATTTATATTTTTAAAACTTTTGAGGGGTATAACTTTACTAAGGGGAAAAAAATTCGAAGTAGTTATCTAACTAAAAATAAATAACTAAAATGAATTGAATAACCACTTTCAGTAGTTATTTATTCCCTCAATAAATAATTATATCCTTCAAAACTTCATAAAATGTAACTTTTCTACTAATTTATATTATAATTTAATTTTGATGCACTATGAATTAAAAAAATATATTTATATCTAATAATATGTTATCACATATTTAATAAATTTGACATCTAGTTAAGTTATTAATATAATAAAATTTATTAAATGATTTGTCAATACAAAATTAAATAATAGTGTAAAAGTAATTTAGCATCAAAATTAAACTCTCATTATTAACAGAAAAACAAAAATAAATCCACATCATATATATTTCAACTAAAGTATGCCCTATCTTGGATTTTTTTTCCTTTATGATATTTTATCGAATTATAAGCCGACAAATACAACTGGTATTTGGATTGCCTCTTTAATTTAGGAAGACCCTAAATTTTGATGAATATTAAGACCCCAAATTGATATCTAGTAAAGAAAACATGTGTATTAATTTTTTGGTATATATATATATATATATATATATATATATATATTTGGAGCTTCTAATTTTTTTCTCATAATATCTTTTCACATGATACGCGAGAACAATTATTTTCATGCAAATTTGGAGCTTTTAATTTTTTTCTCATAATATCTTCCCACATGATAAGTGAGAACAATTATTTTCAAGCAAATTTTTATAAAAACTATTTTTTGCTTTTTGTTTTTAAAAGTATCCCTATATTCGATAGGTGAAAAATTAATTTTTTTAAGATATTATTAAGTGCTTAAGTATGAATTTTTTTTAACGATTTTATTTTCATTCATATATATTTTGAAATCGAATTCAGAATTACATATTTAATAAACTTGAACTCTTTTAATTAGAATCAACGCAGATTAATTCATAAAAACTAATATTTAAGTCTTGACGTGTAAATAATATTACTACTTTCTAAATTTAAAGTTTCACTTTATGATTTACTTATGTGATGCAAAGAAAATAAATAAATTTATCCTTTCATTTTCAGTATTCCTTCTTATAATCATTATTAACATCTTACTCAGAATCATAATAACGTCAACAAGTAAAATGAAAAAAGTTTTAATTGAAAAAAAAAACCCTTCCACCCAACATTGATTAATCATAGTGAAAATAGAATACAATCTCAAAAGAATTTTATTTATAATGTTATGAGTTCGAATTTTAGAATCCTAATTTAGAGGTAACTTTATTTAATCAACATCCCATTGCCAGAGCAATTTTATTGCAAAAAAAAAATTAGAGAAATGGAAGCTTCTACTTGATTTATTGGTTGACGTTTGAAATTTAATGTGCATGCCTTGTATGAATGAAGCTTGTAGTTGACTTCCAAACGTATTATTGAGTTTTCAAACTTTTCTCAAACTCTTGGATTATTCAACTCCCTGGCTCCATTTAGTATCTACTTCAAAAGTGTGAGGCTCTTTTCCACAGGTATGGAATGGTGAATGGTTGATAAGCTGAGTTAACTATATAAGATAATGCCCCTGTCAATTATGTGCTTTTAAATCAACAGCTTATCAGACCAGATACTTATGGGAGATGGGCAGGGACGAGTATGAGTTTCGGTTTCTCTTTTTTTATTAATTTATTTTAAATATTAATAATTAAATTAAATTTATTAAAAAAATAAAAAGATAATTATATTAATTTTTTATAAAATTAATACTTATTATATTGATATTTTTATTTAAAAATTATATATATATATTCATAATTTTATATATTATTATTACATTTTAATATTTTTTTTGTTTATAAAATTATATATATTTCTTTTACTTTATGTACAAATATTATATAAAGTCTTATTAAAAATATATAAAAAAAAAATATGAGTACTTTCTTAAATAAAAAATGTGTTAATATAATAAACACTAACCTCAAGAGAGGTCAATATAATTATACAAAATATAAAAATGATGAAATTAAAAAAAATTATACTTGATATGTATTTGACATATGATTCATAATTATTTTATATACATTGATATTACAATTTCAACTCATCTTTCTATTAATTTTTAAATATATAAATCTATTAGTTTCTCTCACTCTTAAATTCACTCTCTTCTATTTTGTAATATATATATATATATATATATATATATATATATATAAACTTAATTTTACTTATAAATCATAATGTAAATGACAAATACTATTGTGATGCATTTAATATCTAATATAATTTTTTTTTTACTTTTTTCACTTTATTCATAAATCTTTCTATATATTGAAAAAAAATATTAATTTAAAATGAACAAATAAGAATATATTTATCCTTAATTTAAAATAATATATTTTAATTTTAACTCACTAAATAATTTAAAAGTGAATATCTTTATTTGTTAACTTTATTTTTTTTCTATATTTAATAATATGACTCATAATTTTCGACTTCATTCATTGAATATTTTCTCGAATCCGTCTCTGGAGATGGGAGACGCCGAAATGTTCCTGCACCTTATACTTTCATTCATTGGATGCATCAAAATTTTTGAAATGTGTAATTATTTTAATGAAACAAATAAAAAATAAATATTAAATATTTGAATCTTAAAATCATCCTTTTAAAAAAAATTCTAATTATTATCTCTAACTAAAAAATGCATAAACAATTAGAAAAAAAAATTTCACAAGTGGTCTAAAGATATTTATTAAAAAAATCAAAATAATTTTTTTGCATAAAATATAAAGTTTTTTCAATTTTTAATATATTAAATATTTTATTTTTTTATAAAAAAATTCATATTGAAACTTTTTAACAAATATTTTTAAGCACTCTTTTAACAAGACTTTTAGTAAAAATACAATATTAAAAAAAGATAACAACAGCGGCGGAGACTCGACTGCGCATACAATCCGGCTTTTTATAGCAATCCCCGATATATAATCAGTTGGTGTTCCTATCCAAAGGGGCACTTAGTATATTACCATTTTCAAAATCATAATTAGGGGAGGTCCACTACACGTTAGTATGATGCAAATAAGTCCATAATTATGGACTAATCTTATTTTCATGAGTTTTTCTTACGTAATAACGTTACTCATACAAATAAAGTTCTTATAAAATAAATTTATTTTTAAAGTAAAAAAAGTAAGAATATATTTATTAAAAAATTTAATAAATTAATATTTCAATTCACTTTAAATTAAATTAAAGATAAAATTACCTATTCTAAATTGATATCTTAGATCTAATCCAACATGAGCAGCCCATTAGGCAAGCCTAATCACAGCCCCTTTGCTACACGACCCTCGTTAATAATAACTTACCCATTAAGTTAAACATCTTATCTGTTTTAATATAGAATTGGAATGTGCCTGAGCAGACACAGACACAGTAGTTTCCTCTTCCTTGCGCAGTTGTTGCCACCGGGAGTCATGAGTAGGGGGATTGGGTATCTACAAAGGGACTCTAACGCTCAAGTTAGACATTGCAGTAGAAGGATATACACTGTGAGAAGAACAGTTACCTCGTTAAATTGACATAGCTTGATACTTATAGTGCATTTGCAGAGTCCTCAAGCGTTCGTCGTAGGTGTAGGTACATCGAGATCGTGGCCTGACGGGGGGTGCCTCCCACCCACGATCGTTCAGGCAGAGTCCTGGGGAAGGGTGCTTCCCTCCCACGATCGTCCAGGCAGATCCTTAGAATCTTGGGATTGTCGTGTTAATGGCCACCTGCCGTTTGCAGGCAGATATGGTCCCCACGCTCTAAAAGTCATGATTGACAATTGTCAGGATCTGCACAGACTTAGGGAGTACCATTAGGGCTTACGAGCAATGTCCGTGTATGGATGACCTACTGGGGTGATGATGCCAGAGTCTGGTGGTGCGCATGCCGGGTTTATCCCTTCGGGAGGGATCCCGGACCACGGTCCAGAACAGTTGCCCCCAACTTAGCGCTTAAGTAGAACATTTAAGTATCAAGGTATCAGACTTTGGATGGAGCCCGCAGCGCATAATAGATGTGGGGATCCATAATGGTTGATATTTGTTGTTTATGGCGTACCTCCGGGGTCGACATGTATCACCGTCCCGTCATCCGAGGTGTGACCTTTGCACCTGTGCATGGTTTCATATGGTCTTTTGTCGTTTTGCATACTTTGCAGGAATACTGTGCTCCCTTGGAAAATTGCTATTTTGACTTTATCGAGAATTAAAGACCCTTTTTAAAAGAGACATTAATTCTATGATGTTTTCCAATTACATGATTCCCTTTTGCCCAATCAGAATCGAGGAGCATTTAAAGTGTAGCTTACCTCATGCATTTGGTACGTTGTTCTTGGATCCAATCGGAATGCTTTGCTTCTTTTATAAAAAGGGGAGCGTCTTCATTGAAGCTGACACTCCTCCTATTTCTTTTGCCTTATAACTTTGCTTGCAATCTTTCTTTCAAGCAATGACTTTCTTTGCGTTTCGTTCATGTCCCAAGAGGGTTTTGCCCTCTGCAAGAGTCATATTCCTGTTTTTTCCAAAATACTTGAAATCGTTTTGCCACTCTACAAATGTCTATTCTGATGGGCTATTTTCTTTCCCAGTGTAATTACAAAAGGTGGTTTACTTTCTCAGCGTACTGTGGTTGCTTGTTTAATATTTGTTGTCGCTAGGGAGGTTTGAGTTGCCTGCTGTGTTGGACGGGGGTCTTCGGAGCAGGGGTGCTTCACTCTCATTGTTCTTTCCCAGGGATGTAATGGATGTTTTGCCCTGAACAAGTCCTTAGGTAAGCAAGATGGACTATTAAAGCTGCTCCATGCCTTGAAGCAACTTAGGATGATCATGAGACAGACTAAGGCTCCGGTGGAACGATCTCCTTCATGAAAGATTGCACCCCATCCAACGAAGGAGGATGCATCCCAACCTTTATTGGTGGAGGCAATGCAGAAGATTTGGCATCCTGGGTTCCTGATGCCAGTTTACCAAAATTCTTCAAAGTCAATCCACTTTTTCAAGAGGCCAATGCGGATTCTGGAGAGCCGTGGTGGTGACAGCGACTCTACGTGCCGCGGAGGAAATGTGGATGTGACATGGTCCGACTCTTTCCTTATATGCTCCATGTCTTTATACTTTCTTTTCCCTCTCTTTTTAATGTAAGATGATGTATGGAATGAGAATAAAAAATTCTTATCTTTTCGAATTTTCGCCTTATATCTTCTTTTCTTATTTCTTTATGCTGTTCGTAATCTGTTATAACTGGTTGGGGTAAGTCTAACGTTTACTCCAGAGTAGCGCGATTTCTTCTCATCTGTCTGGAACCCTTCATCATTGACCGGGGTAAGACTAATGCTTACCCAGGAATAACACCATCATGCCCCCAGCTTGGCGCTTGGCTTGAAAAGTCAAAGTGGCGAGCTCTAAATCCTTAGTCAGGGGTATTTGCACTGAGGAAGGTTGTATTTTCAGAGTTAATCGTTGACTTCTCCTTGGTGGCTGTTGTCCGAATTGAGACTCTAAAACTGAAAGGTTTACCCCGATTTAGGTCGGGATTCAGAGTAAATGTTCGGACTTAGCCTTCGAAAATGGTGTGACCTTTGAATTGTGCACAACCTTCTTTTCAACTGTGCAAAATGTCTTTTTAACTGCAAAATCGTCTTTCCAATTACCTTTACAACTGTGAGGACCATGTGGCACATTTTGACTAGGTGGACGTGCTTAGTGCTTCTCGTGCCATGATGGGCTTGTTTTGAATATTGGGCCGTAGAGACGAAAATGCCCCATAACTGTTTAACTTTTATAAATAGGGGTTAGGGGTTCGTCGTTCACCTTTTATCACTTCTGAATATTCTTCTGGAAGCTTTGTATGGCAGAGAGGGGTGGTTGTAAGTGTTTTCCGTTCGTTTCAAGTTTTTGTTCAACTCGTCTCGATCTTTACATAAGGTAAGATTCCTTTAAGTTCATGTTTCTCTTTTCTCAATTTCCTTCTATTGGCACTGGGTTGTGGGGTATGTTTATACTGTTTTACCTTTTGTGAAGTAACGCTAGGATATTTGGGTTTCTTGCTATGGCTTGCCCCGTGGGAACTCCATCTCCGCTGCGCCGTGCAAGGCGGAGGTATCCTTTTTGAAATTTAAAATTTTTTAGGGAATGGAGGCCAGTATATGGGTGCGAATCTTTTCGTTTGCCCCTTTCCATGTCTGAATCTTCTTTTCATATGATTCTGACAATTACTCATCGGTCTCTTTGGGTGTTCTCAGGACTTTTTATGGCGCGGGGCAGGAAAGGGGTCAGAGCCGGGGGTACCAATCCTTAAGGTCCATGAACCAAATGAGGAAGATCTCGTTCGAATCCGCTATGGTCTGGGGTTAACATACCCGTGGGTAGAGGAAGATGTCTGGAAACATCTTTCCAAATTTTCTTTTGAGGCTATCCTTCGGTAGTCGCTGGATTACCTTCATCTGACAAATGAAAAGGCACAAGAAAACGAGTTCCAAGTTATATGCCCTGAGTGGAACAAAAGAGTGTGCTCAAGCCGGGAAGCAGGCTCTCATTTCATGTTTCTGTACGAGCCTCTTTTTGTTAAGCTCAGACTACAATTTCCTTTTTTGAACTTTTAGATCACTATCCCCCGGACCCTGCGTGTAGCCCTGACTCAGGTTCACCTTAATGGTTGGGGTTACATTATAGCTTTTAAGAGGTTTTGTCGGATAATGAGGCGGCGATACTCGGTCAACACTTTTTTTTACTTTTATCATCGAGTGTGCCCCCAAGGTTTGGCCGCGCAGAAGAACTAGCTCACCATTCGTTCTAGAGGTGGTCGTAAATCCTTTGACGTCTTCCAAGACAGCTTCAAAGGACTTAAGACTAGATTCTTTAAAGTTATGGCGGCGGAAGGGTTTCATCCTTTTTTCTTTAATACCGACGGGGAATCGAAGTGCCCGTTGTATTGGACTCCGGATGGATGTAGTATTCCTACTGTCCCCTTTGAGAAGAAAGAGAAAGACTTGAATCCAGAGGAGTTCAAAACTGTTAAGTTCATATCCTAGTTTGCTAAAGATCACAAGAATATTAATATCAAAGACGTTCTTGATATCCCTAGTGATGACATTCTCTATGCTTTATTAGGTAGGAAGTAGGATACCGTAGTCCACCTTAGGCTTATTGCATTTTATCGTTCTTTATATGATTTTGTTCTACTTGACTTCTAACCTGTTTCTCTGTCTTGTTTTAGTGAGTAAAGACATGTCGTCCGCATCTTCTATGGCTACCCTGCAGGCTTTAAAGGCCAAGAGGAAAGGAAAGGGTTCCTCGAGTACTCCTTCGACCGTCGTTCCAGCGCCTTCTGGTCAGGGTATGGTCATTGAAGAAACTCTTGAGAGACGAGGTCACCTTCTCGGGATTAACAAAGGAGGAAAAGGAAGTTCATTGAGGGCTCTTCCAGCCAAGGGTGATAGGACGGCTACGAAAGACGTCGCTGATGAGAGGTTGAACCTCCTGCCTGTTATCACGGGGCTTGCTGACCCTAGACCGTTTATTAACGAGTGGCTTATGAGTGGCGAAGTGATGAGACATATATCCCAGCGGAGCTTAGCCCAAGTTCTGATCGAGCTTCAAGCTACAGCACTTCGTGCTGCTGCCGAAATCCGTTACATCGAGAGTTCCGTTGAGAAAACTGATAGGACAGTGGTGGAGGATTTCAAGAAGAAGGACAAAGAAGCTAGGGAAGCTGCCCGGAAGCTCGATACCGCTCTCAAGCTGAACGAGGACGCCCAAGTGCGGATCACCAATTTGGAGAAAGCTCTAGTCGAAGCCGAGTTGGCCAAGAAAAAGTTTGAGGCGGAGAAGCTCCAAGCCAAAGAGACCCATGCCACAGTCCAAGTTTGTGTGGATCAGTTAGGAAAAGATATGGATGAGTTGGTCGCTGTGACCACCCAATTTTGTCTGGGGCTTCAAAAAAATTATTTCTTGCATAATCCATTGACCCATAACCTGACTCATTAACTCATTGACTCATCTTACTACAACTCAAACTCATTACAAACAAACCTATCCTAACTAAATCCCATCAGTTATCCTAAACATAGTCATCCTAAATAAATCCTAACACTCATCGTAAACCAATTTTAATCCCACTTTAATTCAAACTCTTCACCCTAATCCCCTCTTATAAAACCCATTCACAGAGACCAGAGCTTAATACTTTGACCTAACGTTAACCTTGCTTAATACTTTCAGATTACACACGCTTAGCCATTTTTTTTATCATCACGTAGCCTCTAATTTGCACAGCAGCCTTCGCCACTTCATTGCCAACACCATCTTCCTCACCTATTTTACTTAACCAAACTCCATCATCTTCATCAAAATAGCCACCATTACCCAAGCCCATTACGCTTCTCCAAACTCCACCATTCCCCAACAACCACCATCACCTCTCGCAAATTAACCTTCTCCAATCCCACCATTAATACCAAAACACCTACATTACCCTTCAAATTCCATAACCATATCCAAACTCACCATCAACTTCTTTCCCAAAACACAAACCACCACCATCTCCAAATAAACTTTATCTTCATCCACACTAAACTTAATACCCACCACCACTAAACCAATCGAGCCAACTCAAACCCAGCCACCGTACCAACTCGCTCCAAGCACCAAGTCGCACCTCCACCGTCGACGAGCAACGAACTGTGCCACACCAGCGTCAACCACCACCTCAAACCTTTGAAACCCAATCCGCGACAAGACTACGCACTTAGCAACCCAACTGTCGAGGATTGTGCTAGAACCGAAGCCACTAGCATTGCACTGCCGGAGCCGCTACCCGATCTATCACCTCAAACCCAGACTGACCTACAAGTCGTCCAATCTGTACCACCAGACCCGAAGCCGTCGTTCTGCATCGCATCAGTCATCTCGATCCGTCGCATCCACCGTGTAGCCAAACTCGTGAAGTAGCCCGATCCAAATCTGTTCGGAGCCGTGCCGCCGTCTCACTCCTTCGAACTATGCGTTGTGACCACCGTGGTTGCTTCTATACATATTGTTTCAAAAAAAAGGAAAAACAAACCCCTCCACTTTCGTTTTGCCTTTCGTAAGGCTTTTGTTGCTTTTTTTTTTTATTAGTTTTAGTTTTTTTGTTTGGGGAGAAATGAGCTTATTGGGCTAAGTTAGAAAAAGGATAAAAATAAAAAATGAGAAAAGGATAAAAAAATTATTAATAATAAAAAGTAATAAAAATAAGGTAATTGAAATTTTTTAGAAAATAAAACAGGATTAACTGAGTTGTGATAGCTTGTAAATCCTATAAGTTTTGCAATCATCTGAGTTGTGACAACTTGATGATTCAAATGTTTTCAAAGTTAAAAACAATTAACCTATAATTAAAAAAAGTAAAAAAATATAAAATATTTAAATGTTTTTGTAAAGAAAATAAAATGAGGTTAACTGAGTTGTGATAGCTTGTTAATTCTATAAGTTTTGTAATCATATGAGTTGTGACAACTTGATGATTCAATTTTTTTTAAATTAAAAATAACCAACCCACGAGAATTTTATAAATAACTACGTGACTTTAAGTTACTCATTGCAGCAGAGGATACGTAGGAGCAGAATTTTTATTTTGTCAAGCCAAATTTTAAATTTTCAGAAAATATTTGATTTTTAGTTTTTTTTTTATAAAAAAAGGTAAAACAAATATATTTTGAAATTATCAATTTTTTGCATAACTAATTTAGGGTAACCGTTTTAGGACGGATGTATTAGGGGTACTGTGGGGTTAAGTCTCCATCTTTCCCTATGCATAACTAACTCCTGAATCCAATATGGTTCCAAAGACTATTTTCTAAAAAAAGTTTTGTAATTTTTCCTAATTTAAATAAAATTGGTGGCGACTCCTAACATTTATTTTGTTCGATGCTCCCTGCTGATCTCGATCGCGACAGATGGCGACTCTGCTGGGGATACTTGAGAGTCAAGCCTATATAAGTTGGTTGTGCAAAATTTTATAATCTTTGTATATTTGTTTTTTCTTTTTTTTTTTCTTTTTTTAAATTGTATTTTTAAATTATTTTGTTATTTAAACCTTAGGATAGAGAATTTCTCTTAGAATTTTTGTTTGTATTTGTTTTTATTTTGCAGGATGCGGTAGTTTTTAGGATAATAAAGGTTTGTATGTTCTCTACACCCACTGCACTTACACATTTATCACACACATTCGAGTGGGGCTCTATACCCAGGTCTGAGTGAAGCTTAAGTTATGCATAGGTTGTGTAGTGGTAGTCATTTTGCATGTACATTCTGTTTGGTTATCGCGAAAATCTCATCTAGAGTGTGCCTTTTATCATGAATGTCCCACACCTAATGGTTTACCCACTATTTGTGGTCAACATTCTGAAATGGGAATTAGCTCTACATGCCTTTGAAATAGTAGAGCCACCCAATGAAAGTTAGCATGATTCAGTAAAGACCCGTAGATTCTCAGGATAGAAATTCCCAAGTTAAGGAAATCTCATTATGACACAAAGGGAGCGTACCTTTTGTTATCTTTTGACTTATCCGTATGCCTTGTGAGTTGTTTAGTCCCTTAATGTGATAAACCATATGGTGTCCCTCTTGATAAGAAAAAAAAAGGTTTTTCCCAAAAAAAAGGTGAATCACTATTAAAGGACCAACAACTCACTCATTATTTCATTGTAAAATCATTTTTTTTAAAACCATACATTGATAATTCTTCATCCCCAAGTTTGTTGAAGAACCATTTGAAATTCAGTGCATAAGGACTAGTAGTGAGTATCTTTGATTAAAAATGGAAAGTGTCATAGGATCAGATCACCAGGATGTAATTTTAAAAAGGACTTTACAACTTAAGGCAAAAAAAGTGGAAACAGAAAGCTTGGCGAGTTTAGGTCGAATGCTGAAGAAAACCCAATGTCTGACCTTCACTGCAAGATATGGGAAGATCCTGAATCTATTAGAGGTGGATATACATGTAGAAGCTATCATCGCGCTAGCCAAGTACTATAATCCACCATTGCGTTGCTTCACGTTTCAAGATTTTCAGTTAGCCCCCCACTTTGAAAGAGTTTGAGCAAATATTGAGCTTACCTTTGGAAAAAGAAAAACCATACCAATATACCACTATGCATCTATGTCAACTATAACAGACGTCTTGAAGATTTATATAAAAAATCTGCAGTAAGCAAAACAAAATAAGAAAGGAACAGAGGAGTTTTCGAGGAAGTATTTAGAAAAGCACATACGTTGCCTCGCCAAGGTTGAAGACTGGAGTACTTTTTCAGATGTGCTAGCCATCACCATTTATGGCACCATCATCTTCCCGAGTAGTGAAGACTTGATAGACTTTGTAGCAATTGATGTCTTCCTGGCTCGAAGAAATGATACCGCAAACCCTGTCTCTGCCATCCTTGCTGATGTTTACTACACTTTGATTTTATGCCATGAAAAGAAGGGCAAGCGGATCTTATGTTGTCTACCAATGCTATTTGTATGGCTCACGACTCACATGTTCAAGAGAGGCTATGAAGAAACATGTCATATTACAGATCTCAAGATGCTCCAGCTGAGAACCATGAATGGTCGTGAATGGGCAGAGGAATTGACCAAGCTTGAGGAGAGGCAAATTGTATGGTACCCGCAGCAGAAAGATGGGCAAACTGTGGTTTATCAGTATGAAGGTTTTCCTAATGTTCCTCTCATGGGTACTCAAGGGTGCATTAACTACAACCTCGTTTTGGTATTGCGACAACTTGGCTATCCAATGATGGGGCCGCCCTCAGAATTGGAAACCACTCCTTTTATTTACAACATGCAGATGAACTGTACCGAGACGCTAAGGAAGGTTCGAGATGCTTGGAAGAAGGTCGTTAGAAAAGGTAGAGAGGTGGGATTCATAAGTTGTGGAGTCAAAGAAGGTTATCGACAGTGGGTCAAGAACACAGCTCAAGAAGTCAAGTTACCTTTCAAAAGTCTAGCAGCCTCTATAGTTAGTAAACCTTTGCCTCCGATTCCGATGGAAGATGAAGAAATAAAAGGAAAGTTGGCAGAAGCCAATAAAGAAAAAAAAGGAAATTAGAAGCAGAGTTAGAAAAGATTCGCCAAGCATATACAGTTTTAAAACGTGAAAGTTCTGAGAAAAGCTATGCTTTTTAGTACATAAACAAAAGGCAAAGGACGAAGCAGGATAGTATGTCAAAAAACAAAAGATGTTTGGAAGCTGCGAATAAGGAACTAGGACTCCGAGAGCAAGAAAGGGATAGAGCTCTGGTCGAAAATCAACAACTTAAGGAGTTGCTCATAAATGCCAAAGTAGCGTGGAATGATGTTCTTCAACAAGTGGATAGTATGAGACAACAAATGAAGAGGATGTCAACAAGTTATGAAGACACACTCAAAATTGAGAGGTTGCACACTAACAAGGAGATTGCAGGGTATGAAGCAGTGTTGCAACAAGGACAAGAAGACTTGCGGAAGTTGTTGGATCAGGTGAAACAACAAGACAAAGACATCATTGAATGGAAATGAAAAGCCCAATTTTGGATGGACCACTTCACGAGACTAGTATGCCTCGCTAACACAGCAATTGCAAACATCCCATATTATTTAAAGGTGGCTGATAAGATGGTTAATCCTCTTAAGATACCACCGAGATTAATGATTTTATTGAATATTGTAATAGTCTTATTGAACAAATGAAGCAGATGATCAAAGTGTGTTCAGTTGAGAACAACTAGACAATGATGTAATAAGGTGAAAATTTTGAACTACTCTCATTGATGTTGATGATTTTTTAATTGAATAAAACATGCCTTTATGTTCTTTTGATCCCATGTTTACTTGAGACCAATACTTTTGAATGAGACGTTCTAAGAATTGGTCATGACAAGAAAGATCAAAGATACTCACTCAAGTCCATTCGGCACAAATTAATAATGGTCTCCTAACAAATAAATAATAATCATGGTGGTTTCTAATAAATTGTTCCTTAATTGTTCACAGGAAATTTAGAACCATTGCAACCCGAGTTCATAACACAAGGGCTTGAACAAAGCTTGCAGCAATGGTAGCTGAAAACGAAGGAAGAAATCTAAGTATGGAAGTAGAAGAAGTGAAAGGAAGGGTGAATGAGATGACAGAGTCTCAGAGAAGAATGAAAGAAATGTTATTAGCCATGAGGGAGACCCTCACCTTGATGGGGGCAGCTAGAGGTACATGAGTAACTAGGCACATTTACATAACACTTCTATGAGGACAAACCCTGGGGTCACTACTGAGATACCTGTTGTGGAGGGAACTTTAAATGTTGCGTCACTAGTACTTCCTATCGGAGAAGGGTATCATTCCTTGGAAAGAACTCGAAATGAAGTTCATGGCAATACTGAGTGTGCATGGGAATCACCGCATATGTCAATCCAGATGCCAACGGGATTTCCTGCTGGGATTGGTTATGCGGCCATCCAAAATGACAAGATGAGAGAAGAATGAATGGAAAAGATAGAAGAACAAATTAAAGCGATCAAGGGTCCTAGCACCTATAGACCCTTTAGGATAGAAGAATTATGCCCTACTACTAATATCATCATTCCTAAGGATTTCAAAATTTCAGAATTCATCAAATATGATGGAAGCACCAATCCTTTCTTCCACTTGAAAACATACATTACCAAAATGTCAATTTGGTCAAAGGATTGAAAGTTTTTCGTTAGCTTCTTTCATGAAAGTTTGACTGGGCCTGCTTTGAAATGATGTATCCAACAAGACCTTTCCAAAATCTCTTCCTAGGATGACTGAGTAAACTTGTTCATGGGGCAATATTAGTTCAACTTGGATACAGTCCCAACCTGAGAGCAGTTGGGAACATTGCAGAAGAGAAATGAAGAAACATTCAAACAGTATGCCCAGAGGTAGAGAGCTCTTGCTGCATAAGTGCAATCATCGTTGACTCTAACGGAAATGTGCTCATACTTCTTAGGGACCTTAAGAGATCCTTATATTGGGACAATGGTGGACGCTGCGTACCAAGACTTTTCTGAATTAATTGCTGCTGGAGAAAGGATTAAAATTCTGGCAAATGCTAGTAAATTGCCAATCGACAATAATGAAGGTGGCTTCAAGAAAGGGCTTTCCCCCAAGAAAAAGGAGTCTGAGGTGAGCTACATGCAAAACCAACAACCTTCACAACCCCGCTATCCACCATCTTACCCCACTTACTGAGCCCCTCCATATAACCCAAACCCTTACCCCCTTATCAAACACCTACACCGTCTCATCTGTCTGGCCTAACCGTTCCACTTACAAATACGTATCAAATCCCACAATTCCACGTCAACAATGTTCCCCACCACAACCATATATTCCAGCTCGCCCAACCTATGCCCAATATCCATCTGCACCTTCACAAAATTTCCTAAATCACCCGCAACTTCGATTAAGCTTCCAAAACCAAGGTCGTTTCTGTTCCCAAAACCTACCATATTTCCCAAAGCTATCTATTTCAAATGCAGAGTTATTCTAAAGGCTGTTTGATGTTCATCTCATCTCAGAGAATCATGTACATCCCTTACGACCACAGTTTTCAGTATGGTACAATTCGAATTTAACTTTCAAATACCATATGGATATCTCGGGGGTACTCAATCGAAGATTGTGAATCTTTCAAGACGGCAGTAAAGAAGTTGATCGCTTGTGGAAAGCTGAATTTTTGAAAATTACATATTTTATACATTAATAAACCCTCATTTTTAGTGATTTACACTCTTCATGTACTTAATTGATTAAGTCTGGTTATGTTTTGTAAGTTTGGATTCAAATTGGACTTAACTGATTTTTTCAACATTATTTTGGTCTTACACTGTTTCTGTATTTCGATCATATCTTGAGTTCTAGATGTCTTATAATTATATATCTTACTTTGTAGGAAAGATAAGAGAGAGCTCTACAGTTTTCATGAGAGCTCTAGGTAAAATATAGACATCTAGTAGAGCTAAATGGGCTTGGAAGTCAGAACACGGGTTTTGTGACTAGAACCTGAACAATGTGTAGTAATCAGAGCATAACTCGGGCTGTAGGAACTTTCTTGGGCTGAAATTTGGGTACTTGAAAGTTAAGACCCATATCTACAACTTTCATGAAGAATATAAGAGCTCATTCAGATAGCTTGGAGGTGATATTGGGTCTAGAATTCAAAACAGAAGTGTTGAAACTGGGCTTGAACAGTCTACAGTAATTGTGTCATATCTTGGGCTGTAGGATGAATTTTTGGATGATTTTAGTGGTATTGGAAAGTTGAGACAAAATGCTACAACTTTCATGAAGACCATATTACTTCATTCTAATGGCATCCATGAGATCAGTACTGAATGATTTCGGAGACAAAGAATCTCAATAATTTTTCACTCACCAACTCACCATTTGGCATTTTCCACTCATCCACCTACCCCTCACCTACTCTTAATCAGCCCTCTTGTCATTTTGTATCTCTAATCCTCTATAAAAAGCTCTATTGGCTGATCATTTAGGAGACTTCAGTGTTAGGCATAGTTTTGAGAAGTTATGGTCATGCTTGTTTATTGTTTTCCTTTGTTGTAATTTTCTCTTGCTCTAAATTGAAGCTATGTTCATCTTTCTCTTCTTCTCTCTTTTTTTCTTCTTGTCTATGAGTAACTAAATCTTCATCTTACTTGGGTGAAAGAGTGAAGCTCTTGGTAATGAAATTAAGTTAGATTATTCTATTTTTTGTGCTTAAATGATATACTATAAAGTGGACATTATATGTGTTGTATTTTATTTCCAATCAATTTAGAAACCTTCTTTGCATAATGGAGATCTTGATTTATTGTAGACAATAGGATTGACACAGTGAATGCTTGAACTCATTTACAAATGTTAGTAGATAATTAAAGGAATTATAATATGATTGCATATATAATTAAACTTTGAATGTTATATTTTCTGATTGGAACCTCCGTTGTGTGTTGATTTCAATTGAGTTATAAAGAGAAATAATCTTGTCTTTAATTTATTACCAAGAGGGGATCTCCTAACCCAAGAAAGTTCTTAAATTTAATTGTGAACAAGTTTTATTATTTTTTGTGACAAATCATTTCCTTACCTCAAATATTTTCTCTTCATCAATTCCCTATGGATTGACCTCGGACTTCAGAGAATTTATTACTTGAGACAACCTGCACTTGGGTTTGCATCCTTAAATCCCGCATCAAGTTTTTGGCGCTGTTGCGGGGGACTTGATTTGAAGTTTTAATCTATTGAGATTTTTTTTCTTTAATAAAATCTATTCTCTCTTCTCCCTCACCGGAGCAAAAGATCGGATTGCCAATCCTTCGGTTTCTTTACTAACTTTCTAAGTATCTAACTTATTAACTTACTAACTTGCTAACCTACTAACCTGCTAACCTACTAACTTGCTAACATAATAACTTTCTAACTTTTATATTTATGTCATTTATTTTTGCTTACTAACTTTTATTTTCTACTCTCTAACTTTTAATTTATGTCATTTAATTTCTCGCTTCTCTAACTTTTAATTTACGTTATTTAATTTCTATTCTCTAACTTTTAATTTCTGTTATTTATTATTGCTTTCTAACATAACAAAATAATCTTTCTTCTTCTCTTATCTTTCACCGGTTCTGGTAGGGCTCTGTCTCTCTCCAGTTTTCATATTTAAAATTTATTTTCTGTACTTTATTTTTTTACTTTATTTTTTGTATTTTACTTTCTGCACTTCCTAACTTACTAATTATTAACTCTTTAGTTATCTAACTTTTTACTTTATCAGTTATCTAACTTTTTACTTGTTAATATTTATTGGGTGGTTGGTTTATACCACATCCTTGTTAATAATTAATGGCTGGTGTAAATTGTTGACTTGTACATTATTTTTTCTATTTTAAGTCATTTATTTATGCTTAATTAGTATTGTGATTTAAATTTTGGTCGTTTAGTTAAAATTATGTACTTTATATATTGATTTGTTTGAATCACAATCATACACAATGACTGAAAATAAAAGTGTACATGATGAACATGAAAATCAATCGTTGCGAATCATGCGTGAATATTTGTAACCACCTTGAAATTCTAGTCCATCATACTTTATCTTTCTACTCAATGCCAACAATTTTATATTTAAGTCATGTATGATTTCTTTACTTCCTAATTTTCATGGTTTAGAGTCTGAAAGCTCATATTTACATCTGAAAGAATTTGAGGAAGTATGTATTGTTTTCAATGACCAAAATTGTACTGAAAAGATTGTTAAGCTTAAATTATTTCATTTTTCTTTAAAAGATAAAGCAAAATCTTGGCTTAACAATTTGAAACCAAGATCAATTGACACATGGGAAGAAATGCAAGGTGAGTTCTTAAAGAAATTTTTTCCAACACATAAAACTAATGCTATGAAAATACAAATCCAAATTTTTTTCCAAAATTCAAATGAAGCATATTTTCAATGTTGGGAATGGTTTAAAGATTTGTAAATTCTTGCCCACATCATGATTTTGAAAAATGGTGCACTATAAGCTTCTTTTATGAAGGTTTAACACCTGAAACTAAACAATTTGTGGAAACAATGTGCAATGGTGAGTTTCTTGATAAAGAACCTGATGAAGATTTAGACTATTTAAACCAGTTGGCTGAAAATTCTCAATCTTGGCATAGTACTAACCCTTCTGAAAATTCAATTAGATCTAACCTTGCAAGTGCTAATAAAAGAAAATATCAACTTAGTCAAGAGGAAGATCTAAATGCTAGGTTTGTCAGTTTAGCTAGAAAGGTTGAAGCCATGAAATTAAATAAAGCAAAAGAAATCAAATCTGTGTAAAATAAAGAAATTTGTGACATTTGTGATGACTTAGGACACTCAACACATGAATGTCCTAAGATTCTTGTTTTTAAAGAAGTTGTACATGAGCAAGTAAATGCAATGAATAATTTGAAAAAGTCATTTACTTCTTCTTTTTCAGATACATACAATCCAGGATGGAGAAATCACCCGAACTTCAGCTGGAGGAATATTATTCAGTCACAATTCATGCAACCACCACCTCCTCAGGCACAACAGGACTCTCAAAATTCTCAAGGATATGCACCTTATGTCCCACTATATAAGAAAAACCTTGAAGAAACACTGCATGCATTCATAGAAAAGTAAGAGACCATTAATAAACAAAACAATCAAACCATAAATGATATAAAAGACACTCTTGCTAAACTTTCTTCTTCACTCACCATTTACAAGAAAGGAAAATTTCCTTCTCAACCTCAACCAAATCCTAAGGGTCAGTACAGTCTAAATGAGGAGAGTTCAGAAAACCAACAAATAGACTAAGTCAAGTCAGTGATAACTCTTAGGAGTGGAAAAGTTGTTGAAAAACAAATTTTCGAACCTTGTGAGAAAGAAGTTGAACCAATTCCCCAAGAAAATGAAGAAGTTGACCAAAAGGAAATCAAACTCTCGCCTTCACCCAAATTTCCTCAAACATTGAATATTCCAAAGAAATTGGACCACCACCCTAAAATTTTTGAAATTTTGAAACAAATGAAGATCAATATTCCTCTATTAGATACTATCAAACAAATTCCTTGTTATGCCAAATATTTGAAGGACTTGTGCACTGTTAAAAGGAAATTAAATGTGAAAAAGAATGCTTTTTTAGCTGAACAGGTAAGCTCCATTCTTCAGAATAATAATGCGTTGAAATATAAAGACCCTGATTGTCCTACAGTTTCATGCATTATTGGAGAACATAAAATTGAAAAAGTTTTACTTGATCTTGGTGCTAGTGTCAATTACGGATAGATCAATTAAAATTTCAAGAGGAATAGTGGAAGATGTGTTGGTTCAAGTTGATAAATTCATATATCCTGTGGATTTTATTATCCTAGATACTGAACCTATGGTTGATAGTTACAAGTCAATTCCTGTTATTTTAGGTCATTTATTTTTAGCAACATCTGATGCTTTGATAAATTACAAAAATAGAGTGGTGAAGCTAACATTTAGAAACATGACATTAGAGCTCAATGTTTTTAATATATGCAAGCAACCACAAGAAGTCATTGATGAAAAAGAGGAAGTTGAAGGAATTGAAGCCATTATAGATGATCATCTTCAAACAAGGAGTTCTTCTGACCCATTAGAAATTTTTTTAGTCAATTCATTTGAGTCAGACATGCAATTAGAAGATGACATATCTGAAATATGCTCTTTGCTTGATTGTACACAGGTAATGGAGTACAAGGGATGGAAGCTAAGATTTGAAGAGCTAAAACTCATGAATGATAATGCCCATGAAGAAGTACCTATTCCAGAACTAAAGTCATTACCTGCTGGGTTGAAGTACACATTTTTTGGAGAAGAGCAAAGCTTTCCAATGGTAATTTTCTCATCTCTTACTGAAGAACAATAAGGTATGTTAACAGAAGTACTTAAAAGGCATAAAAGTGCAATTGAATGGAGATTAAAGGACATAAAAAGGTATTAATCCATTAATTTGTACACATAGAATACATTTAGAGGATAATGCTAAAACTTCTCAACAATCTCAAAGAAGATTAAATCCACACATGAAAGAGGTAGTTAGAGCTGAAATTCTTAAATTGCTTGATGTTGGAATTATCTATCCTATCTTGATAGCCAATGGGTAAGCCCTACACAAGTTGTACCTAAGAAATCTAGAATAACAGTGGTTGAAAATGATAAGGGTGAATTAATACCTACGCGAGTCTCATCTAGTTGGCGTATGTGTATTGATTTTAGAAAATTAAATGTTGCTACTAGGAAAGATCATTTCCCCTTGCCATTTCTTGATCAAATTCTGGAAAGGGTAGCAGGACATCCATACTACTGTTTTCTTGATGGTTATTCGAGTTATAATCAAATGTCAATTGCATTAGAAGATCAAGAAAAAACCACTTTTACATGTCCTTTTGGTACTTTTGCATATAGAAAAATGTCCTTTGGCCTTTGTAATGTTCCGACAATATTCTAAAGATACATGTTAAGCATTTTTAGTGACATGATTGAACATTATTTAGAGGTTTTCATGGTTGACCTAACAGTTTTTGGAGATTCATTTGAAAATTGTCTTGATAATTTGGAAAAAGTTCTTAAAAGATGTGAAAAAAAAAAGATTTGTGTTAAATTGAGAAAAATGTCATTACATGGTTACCTTAGGAATAGTATTAGGTCATGTGATATCTTCTAAAGGAATTGAAGTTGATAAGGCCAAAGTTGAATTAGTTGCCCATTTGCCTTCCCCAAAAACAGTCAGAGAAGTTCGTTCTTTTTTAGGACATGCAGGGTTTTACGGAAGATTCATTAAGGACTTTAGTGCCATATCTAGACCATTATGCAATCTTCTGTTAAAAGATGCACCATTTGATTGGACTCAAGAATGTCAAAAATATTTTAAAAAATTAATTGGTCTTCTGATATCTACTCCTTTCATGCATTCTCCTGACTGGTCTTTGCCTTTTGAATTGATGTGTAATACTGGTAATTTTGCTGTGGGCACTGTTTTAGGCCAAAGAAATGAAAGAAGCCTCATGTGATTTGTTACGCAAGTAGAATTTTAAATAGTGCACAAATAAATTACACCACTACTAAAAAAGAACTACTTGCTATAATTTTTGTATTGGACAAATTTCGATCTTACTTAATTAGTTTTTCTATTGTGATTTTCATCGATCATGCTACTATTAAATATTTGATATCTAAGCAGGATGCCAAACCAAGATTGATACGGTGGATCTTGTTGCTTCAAGAGTTCAACATCACAATAAAAGATAAGAAAGGAGCCGAAAATGTTGTCGCTGATCATTTGTTCAGACTTACAACAGACTCACCTTTCGATAGTACACCTATCAATGATTCTTTTCCCGATAAATTTTTATTTTCTGTAAATTGCTTAATTGGTTCTTCTATTGTGATTTTCACCGATCATGTTACTGTTAGATATTTGATGTCTAAGTAGGATGTCAAACTAAGATTGATACGGTGGATCTTGTTGCTTCAAGAATTCAACATCATAATAAAAGATAAGAAAGGAGCCGAAAATGTTATCGCTGATCATTTGTCCAGACTTACAACAGACTCACCTTTTGATAGTACACCCATCAATGATTCTTTTTCTGATAAATTTTTATTTTCTGTCAATTGCATGCCTTGGTTTGCTAACATAGTTAACTTTCTTGTAACAGGAAAGACGCCGCCTCAATGGACGCACCAAGATAGAAGGAAATTTTTGACAGAGGTGAAAAATTTTTATTGGGATGACCCATACTTGTTCAAATATTGTCCTAATAAAATCTTTCGGAGATGTGTGCTCGACAGTGAAGTAGGTAGTGTCATTAAATTTTGTCACTTAGAAACATGTAGAGGTAACTTTTCTTCAAAGAAAACAACTGCGAAAATCTTACAGTGCGAATTTTATTGGACCACTTTATTTAAGGACTGCTATACTTTTTGCAAAAGTTGTGAAAATTATAAAAAATTAGGCTTAATTTCAAAAAGAAACATGATGCCTCTGAACCTCATCCTTTTCATTAAAATTTTTGATTGTTGGGGAATTGATTTCATGGGCCGATTTCCATATTCATTTAGATTTGTGTATATTTTGGTTGTAATTGATTATGTCTCAAAATGGATTGAGGCGATTCGATGTTGACACAATGATCATAAAACTGTTCTCACATTTTTAAAAGAAAATATCTTGTGTCGATTTGGAATCTCTCGAGCTATCATCAGTGATGGAGAAACACATTTTTGCAATAAATCATTTAAATCTTTAATGAAGAAATATGGTATTACACACAAAATCGCCGCCCCTTATCACCCTCAGACAAGTGGACAAGTTGAATTGGCAAATAGGGAGATTAAACAAATTTTAGAAAAAATGGTTAACCCAAATCGTAAAGATTGATCTTTAAGACTAAACGATGTACTTTGGGCTTACCATACTGCTTTCAAAACATCCTTGGGTATGTCACCCTATCGGTTAGTCTATGGTGTTACCAAGTGGCTTCAGTACTCAAGAGGGGAGTGAATTGAGTAATTAAAAAACTTTTCGCAAAACCCATTTTAATACAAATTTCTTGAAGCAATATAATGAATATTTAAAGATGATGAAATGCCTTAAGAATAGTAAATAAACAATTAAACAATAATAAATAAATTGTTGAAAATAAAGAGATAAAGGAGAGAAGAGCAGGCACGATATTTATCCTGGTTCGACCACCAACCACTTGTGGCCTGCGTTCAGTCCCCGAAACACAATTCGAGATTTTTTACTATTCAATACAAGCTTAAAACGGGTGCTTGCAGCCTTTACACAACAGGGATACCTCACCCTATTTACTAGAGGGATACCTCACCCCCTTTGAAAGATACCTCACCTTCTTTACAACAAGGGATACCTCACCCTTTTACTAGAGGGATACCTCACCCTTACAATTTCCCTAAGGGATACCTCACCCTTTTTACATAAGCAGAAAATAGATAAAGAGAAACTCTCACTTAGAGCAAATATTACAAATTGAAGCATTAGGAAGCTCTCTTAGGATATCTCAAAGTTTTAGCGAAAAGAGTATAGAAAATATGTAAAATTGAAAACCACTTTTTAGCACAAGCAAAGAATGATTCAGATCATTGGACAACATTTAGAAGAGACCCAAGGTCTCTATTTATAGAGCATTTGAGAAAAAGAGCCGTTTGGATCATTGAATGTATATTAAATTTGAAATATGTTCGTTAGTTTCTAAACCAGGATTCCTGTGGTATTCGAATACTGTATTCGAATACCATTAGAGGTATTCGAATACCTCTGTTTTAAAAGCTTTGTAAAAATGGTTTAGAAGGATGTTATTCGAATACCTCTAAATGGTATTCGAATACCTCTAAATGGTTTTCGAATACCTCTAAATGGTATTCCAATACCTCTATTGAAAAACAGCTTTTAACATTTTTAAATGCTTTCAAAAATCATGATTTGAATTTTGGGATATTTAATTTAAAACCATTTTCATCTTTTCATGCAAAAACAATGAGATATCCAGAAAGGCTCCGTACATAAGATCCTAAGTCCTAAAGCTATTCTTGAAAGTCTTGGACTTGATTTTGCTATCATCTTCATTATGTTTGTTATCATCAAAACCATTATCCATGATGACTAGCCAATTACATATGGAAAACCTTGTCACTTGCCTGTAGAATTGGAACATAAAATATTTTGGGTCATTAAAGCTTTCAATCTAAATCTTGATAATGCTTGCAAGATATGCAAATTAGAATTAAATGAACTTGAGGAATTGAGAAATGATGCATATGAAAATTCAAAGATTTATAAAGATAGAACAAAAGCTTTTCATGACAAGACAATTTTGAGAAAATCTTTTTAAATTGGTCAAAGAGTTCTGCTTTATAATTCTCATCTGCACCTATTCCCTGGAAAATTGAGATCTAGGTGGAATGATCCTTTTGTTGTCAAACGTGTGTATCCTCATGGGGCTATAGATATTGAGAATCCTAGGAATGGTAATGTGTTTAAAGTCAATGGACAAAGACTCAAACCATTTTTGGAAAGCCAAGTTGATGAGGTAGAATTCATCTCTCTTTCTAATCCTTGTTATGAATAGAATTCATTCTAATTTTGTTGTCTTATTTTTTGCAGTTCTTTGTGTTGTCGGTTAAGTGGCGGATAACGGTACTCCATGACTCTCAAGTCGATTTATTTTTTAGTTTCCTAAAATAACTGAATCATTCTCCTTTGAAATGGATATCCTTCTTTCAAACCTGAGAAAACATTTTCCTTCCCTCACTCAAAATGCTTTGATAAAAATTTATAAAGCTAGATGTGAAAGATTGAAACTGTTAATACACAAGGGTATGCTAGAAGATGTATGCTGGATAATTGAAGCAAAGGTCCGACTAGCAGGTGAGTCTTCAATTTCATTTGACTCATACATGCTAAGTCTTAGAAGAAGTTCATATTCTAAAAGGAGAAGAGCAAATAGGTTACAAGTCTGTCACAAATATGCACGATGGAATTGTAACAAGCGATGTCGTTCTTTGAGGATAGTTTCACAAACAGAGAAGATAAAATTTTTTTCATTAAGAATGGACTGAGTAAGGAGTCATTAGATGATATCTTATTAACTCTTGAGACGCATTCTTGTGGATTTGTGCATCGTGAACTTCTTAATTTGTAGAATCACTCCAAGGATGAAGAAAAATACTACAGTCTTAGGAATCTGACTCTAAAAGATCCTGTTTGCCAATTTATAAGAAAATTGGATGGGAAGCTTATCCTCGACTCATAGAAGGCGTTTAAGCTGTTACTGGACGTGAAACTAGAGGCAAATGTGAGCCATATCCACAACAATCTGTATATATTATCTTTTTCTTCTTTATGTTTTCTTAAAAAAAAGAAGAAAAAAAAGAAAAAAAATGTCTGAATAAGAGCGATCTGGAAGGAGTACCATGACTTTAATTAGTTGTGGAGTTCTAGCCTTTGGCTGACCCGTCATTGACTCAGGTGAATCTTTGCACGCTGATATTTAAAAAAAGTTCGTGTACCATGCTCTGTAGAGAGCCGCACTCCATAACCCAATGTTTACCATCTAGGCACTGTGGAATTGATGGACAGGTAGAAGCGTCCCACTTTGGTTATTAATGAGAAGTAACCCGTGACTGCCAAAGCGTATGAGGTATCTGAGCTTGATCCTCTCTTTTATTAGAAGGGGCTCTCAGCGCCCTGGGATGGGACGTTCTGGATCTTAGACATTACGGGTTTCAGATTTTAGTATCTTTGTTGATGTTACGAGCCCAGGTGTGAGCTCTCTAGGTTCCAGACCCAGGATGGAAATCCACGATGGTTTCTTCTTTCTCTTTTCTTCGAATAAACGGACATGAATGTCTACTGCACTGGTAACACGCAGTATAAAGATATGCCACTACTGCATTCATGATGCGCAGTATAAAGATTCATCATGAAAATTACACATAAAGGTATGCCATCATTTACTATTATATTTCTTTTATCTTTGTATGATTTTGCTGTATTTTGGTTTTGGACAGACGATCCTTTGAGTAGGGTCCTTCAGGGGTTTCTAGACTTCTTTACCCTGATGGTTATCTTGAAGTAAAAAAAAAAGTATGTGTTTCTTTACTTTTGTTTTTATTCATTGTACTTTATTTTTGTTTAAATTTGTATCAAGTTTTTCTTTTCAGTAATTGCCATAATAGGTAATATCTTTTATCCTTTACTCATCTATATTTTAATATTGAGGACAATGTTATGATCTGGTTGGGGGAAAGGATAGTTGACCAAAAAAATTTTTTTTTTTTGGAAAGTATGATATGATTGTCATGGACTTACTAAACCAATGAATGATGACAGAGTAAGGAGTAATTTTACTCCTGAGACGCATCTAAATTGGGAAGTATGTTTAGTGATATGACTGTCAGAAACCTATTCATAGTAAAACTAATTAAGGATGGCAGAGTAAGGAGTAAATTTTGCCTTGAAGGTAAGTTTACTCTTGAGACGCATCTTAGTTGAGGAAATAATTATTTTGTGTAGAAGTAGCAAATGGATTCAAGGATCACAGCATGATTGAATAAATTATCTTCTTTCTTAAATTTCACATGTTTGGTTATGGATGTTGAATTGGTGGATTGAGAATGACAGAAATATGCCTTGTGAGATTTTGAGCCTATTGATGAATGAATTGAACATTCGTACCATTCTCTTCTTTCTTGTGTGATTTTCACTCATGGAATTGTTACTCTAGAACTTGCTTTGATTCTTTTTTAGGTTACATTTTCACATGCATACACAAACATGATCGAGGCATTCTTTTTCTTGAAATAGCTACTTTGACCAAATAGCTATCCTTGTATATTTTCCCTTGTGTAACCACTTTGAACTTATTTGACCATTCCTTATTATTAGCTCATTACAAGCCTTAAAAAAAACATGTTTTTACCCAACCTTAGGGAATAAGAGAACATTGACCTTGTCTTGAACAAGTGTGGGGGTGTGTGTGCAAAAGGTTGAAACAAAATGATAAAAAAAGAAAAAAAAAAGAAATGACCACCACTGTAATCAAATGATTATCAGAGTTTCCTGATACATCATGTGACATATCTATACCTAGAATAAAGGTGGATGCTTAGAAACAACAGGAAGAAAAGGAGAAGGTTCAGACCTAACAATAAATTCAATTCATCAATAGGGGATTGATCTTCAACAAAACATTAGTCAAATATTGGTCATTGTCCTTTATGATGAATGTTCTCAAACATCTTCTCTACTCTAACTGTACCATAATGCTCTTTTATTCTTTTTAGTATTTATCTTCTTATATCCACATTATCCCCTCTCCTTTACCATGACCCCATTACAACCTTGAATAAAGTCCTCTTGATTTTTGTATGCATGAGTTTTAAGTAGCAGAGAAGTAGAAGATAAGAAAACTTATGGTAATGCAATTGTTCATGGGTTGAATTAAGTGAAATACTTACCTTTTAAACACTTGAGAGATTGAGAGTGAATTCGGTGAGGATCTATCATTCTTGATTCATTCTTTTCAACTGAAGTTTCCTTACTTATTGGTTTCAGATGTGAAGAAATGTTACCTCATTAATGCTTTGATCTTTTCAATTTTTGGTTACTCTTCTTGTTTCATCGAGTCTTCTAGAGTTTTTAGCTTTTGAGTCTATGTCATTTTTCTTTGTTTCTTAGCTTTGGTCTTATGTGTTTTGGCCAAGAGTGCAAAAAGCTAAGTATGGGGGAATTTGATAATCACATATTTTATACATTAATAAACCTTTATTTTTAGTCATTTACACTCTCTATATACTTAATTGATTAAGCCTGGTTATGTTTTGTAAGTTTGGACTCAAATTAGACTTAATTGATTTTTTTAGCATTATTTTGATTTTATACTATTTCTGTATTTCAGCCATATCTTGAGTTTTAGATGTCTTATAATTATATATCTTACCCTGTAGGAAAGATAAGAGAGAGCTCTACAACTTTCATGAGAGCTCTAGGTAAAATATAGACATCTAGTGGAGCTAAATGGACTTGGAATCAAAACACGGGTTTTGTGACTAGAACCTGAATAGTGTGCAGTAATCAGAGCATAACTCGGGCTGTAGGAACTTTCTTGGACTGAAATTTGGATACTTGAAAGTTAAGACCTATATCTACAACTTTTATGGAGAACATAAGAGCTCATTCGGACAGCTTGAAGGTGATATTGGGTTTGGAATTCAAAACAGAGGTGTTAAAACTGGGCCTGAATAGTCTGCAGTAATTGAGTCATATCTTGAGCTGTAGGACATGTTACCCAAGTGGCTTCAGTACTCAAGAGGGGGGTGAATTGAGTAATTTAGAAAACTTTTTACAAAAAGCGCAAACAAATAAACTATGCTGAATTTAAATAATAGAATGCGTGAATAAGATGAAGATAAGAAGAACAACTAGAAATTAAATTGCAAGATATAATAAATAAAGTGCAGAAAATAAAAGATTAAGGAAAGAAGAATCCAACCACGATATTTATCCCTGGTTCGACCACCAACCACTCATCCAACCTACGTCCACCCACTCCCCGAAACATAATTCGAGATTTTTTACTATTCAATACAAGCTTAAAAACAGTGCTTGCAACCTTTACACAATAGAGCACTTTTCACACACAGTTGGAAGCTCTACCTTTGTGCTAAAGCCTCACCTTGGGATACCTCACCTTTACACAAACCTTAGAGGGATACCTCACCCCTTTGAAGGATACCTCACCTTCTTTACAACAAGGGATACCTCACCCTTTTACCGAGGATACCTCACCTCACAATTCATTAAGGGATACCTCACCCTTTTACAAAAGTATCGAAATAATAGATGAAAAGAATCTCTCACACGAGCAAATATTACAATTTGAAGTACTAAGAAGCTTCTCTTATGATATCTCAAGGTTTTTTGGCAAAAATGCTTGAGCACATAAAATATGTAAAATTGAAAACCACGTTTTAGCACAAGCAAAGAATGATTCAAATGTTCATATTGTGTAAAAGATGACCAAAACCATGTATTTATAGTGTTCCAAGAAAAAATCTGTACATGGGTATTAATTTCACTCATTAAAAGCTCCCAAAAATAAATTCATTTGTGTAGTTTTATTACGTTTTGATTTATGACAAATCTTATTCGAATACCATATTTGGTATTCGAATAGATCCTTCAAAAACGTGTTCTGGAACGTTTTCTATGTTGAGGTATTCGAATACTCCTTTAGGTATTCGAATAGATCCTTAAAAACGCGTTTTGGAAACTTTTCTGGGGTGTGGTATTCGAATACCTATGTGGTGTATTCGAATATACCACTCTGATTTTGAAATCTAACTTTAAAATGTCATAACTAATTCATTTCTTATCCGTTTAAAGCAAATGACCAGTCATTGGAAAGATATTTGAGTCTATTTTCAAATGAAATAATTTCAAAACAAAAAGCAAATTATTTTGAAAGTTATGATCAAAAGAGTAATCAAAGGTCAAATTTTCAAAACTCAAATTTGGCTATTTTTCATAAATTTGAACTACCATCATAACTAGACCTTCAACACTTATTTGTTGGGTATTTTAACATGTGAAAATCATTTTTAAATATTTGAAAACATATTTGAGATATCTAGAAGGCTTCTTACAAAAAGACCCTAAGTCCATAAGCTATACCATTTAATCTTCCTTTGGACTTGGTCTTTGACATGATTTTGTTGTTATCAAAACCTTCTTCTCCTTGAGTTGAGCATAAATGAGATCTTTGCTTTCTTGTTGCAATGCTCACTCTTGGTACTTGAACTATACACCATCTTCATCATGTTTGTTATCATCAAAATTGTTTTCCATGTCAGCTAGCCAATTACAGGACAAAGATGATTTTAGTGGCATTGGAAAGCTAAGACAAAATGCTACAACTTTCATGAAGACTACGTTGCTTTATTCTGATGGCATCCATGAGATCAACACTGAATGATTTTGAAGACAAAGAATCTCAATAATTTTCCACTCACCATTTGGCATTTTCCACTCATCCACCTACTCCTCACCTACTCTTAACCACCCCCTTGTCATTTTGTATCTCTAATCCTCTATAAAAGGCTCCATTGGCTGATAATTTAGGAGACTTTGGTGTTAGACTTAGTTTTGAGATGTTATGGTTATAGTTGTTTATTGTTTTCCTTTGTTGTAATTTTCTCTTGCTCTAAATTGAAGCTATATTCATTTTTCTCTTCTTCTCTCTTTCTTTCTTCTTGTCTATGAGTAACTAAATCTTCATATTGCTTAGGTGAAAGAGTGAAGCTCTTGGTAATGAAATAAGGTTAGATTATTCTATTTCTTGTGCTTAAATGATATATTATAAAGTGGACATTATATGTGTTGTATTTTATTTCCAATCAATTTAGAAACCTTCTTTGTATAATGGAGATCTTGATTTATTGTAGACAATAGGATTGACACAGTGAATACTTGAACTCATTTACAAATGTTGGTAGATAATTAAATGAGTAATAATATGATTGCATATATAATTAAACTTTCAATGTTATATTTTCCAATTGGAACCTCTGTTGTGTGTGGATTTCAATTGAGTTATAAAGAGAAATAATCTTGCCTTTAATTTATTACCAAGAGTGGATCTCCTAACTCAAGCAAGTTCTTAAATTTAATTGTAAACAAGTTTTATTATTTTTTGTGACAAATCATTTTCTTACCTCAAATAATTTCTCTTCATCAATTCCCCGTGGATTAACCTCGGACTCCCGAGAATTTACTACTTGAGACAACCTGCACTTGGGTTTGCATCATTAAATCCCGCATCAATATTCAAGAGGAGGCCAGACTCAGTATTGTTAACAACTAAATCCCTAATCCTGGTAGAAGGAATGAAGTAAATGTTGTGCCAGTAACTCGAAATCTCTGAACAATTGGAGACTTGAGGCATTAATAAAATAATTAGTGATGTTGGATTGATGTTAACTTTCTTGAAGCATTAATGTAATGAATTTGTATGAGTACCTTGTTTCCTTTCATTTTCATCATTTTGTCTTGGTTGATATTTATTCTCTTTCATTTCTTCAAAATGTCTTCCTTGTATTTGGATCCCATTAGACTTCAACTCTTGATAATTCTCAGTATAGTAGATGTCAATAAGGTCCGCGTATACAAGTGTCCTTTGCAAAAAAAAAATTAATCAAAAATAAAAAAAGAGTAAAGAAGTAATCACTTGGTATGCACTATCTTTTTGTCTCAAAATTAAAGTTTTAAAAATAAACAATCATGATTTGAAAATAAAGACTAATTATTTTTCTCTATCTTTTACAAAAGTTCATCATATTTATCCTTTATTACCCCTTTTGAGCTTGAATTTTTTTTCAATAAATCCTAGATAAGGATCACCTTTATACTAGGGGATAACACAAACAAATGTTGATTGTCATGGTGATTATTTTGAAACATAATGAAAAAGAAAAAAAAAGGATGAAATGGGCAATAAGTAAAAAAAATGATGATGAAAAATAAAAAATAAAAACAAAAAAAGGAAGGGAAAGAAAAATAAAAGAAAATGAAATAAAATGAGGGAGAAATGGAGAATAATAAGAGAAAAGTGTAAATTTTGAACAAGGATCCTTGGTCTCATTCAACCCTTAAGCATTTGTTTGAGCTTTATATCTTTCTTTTCATAACCCCTAACCTTGTCCCCGTTACAAGCCTCAAAAAGTTCATTCTGATCAATGAAGGGTTGTTGTCATTTTTGTTAACTTTAATTTTGAAACAAAGGTTACGCCTATCCAAGTATTTAGTTCATTACTTCTTTTTTAAAAAAAAAAGAGAAAAAAAAGAAAAAAAGAGACTTACACCAGGGTAAGTTTTTACCTTGTTCGAGTTGACTATACATAAAGGCATTCTTTCCCTGGTTCAATTTAATCTTTACTGGGACAAATCTTTTTGTCACTAGGACGAGTTCCTGCTCTATTCATTTCTATCATAGATTGGGGCAAATTTTTCTTTGGTTCAATTTGGCCTTACAGTAGGACAAGTTTGTACCCCATTCGACTCGACTATAAACTAGGGCAATTTTTCCTTTCCTTGGTTCAATTTGTCTTGGACAAATCTTTCAGTCACTAGGATAAGTCTTGGTCCTACTCAATTCAGTCCTAGAATGTGACAAATTTCTCTTCGCTTCAATTTGGCTTGATATAGATGTTCAGCAAAAGAAAATCCTTAGCCATAATATCTAATACACAACTAAAGATTGGTCTCATGAAGGTCAAACCTATTCATATCGGGTCAACACCTCTTTGGATCTTATATCATCATTTGTGTCTTTTTTTTCATATATACTCTTTTGTGTAGTCAAACTTTCAAGACTAATTTAGAAGTTGTTTGCTTAGTAAATTCCTTTTCTGTCGTACTTTTGAATCTATGTCTATTTGTCACGTAATGCTTTGAGTAAGGTGAACGTGAGTACTACATTATGATTTGATTATCCGATGGTAATCCCTTGATTCAGATCGAAAAGAACTTAAAACTTTCAATTAAAAGGAAAAAATGATATCCCAATGGATAATTCAGAAATAAGAGGTGCCCGAGCAAAAAAAAAGAGGGAAAATAGCTCGTTATGTTGAAAATCCAAAAGGGCAGTTTAAGCAAAAGTTAGGGCAAATAAATTGGAATTGCTTAAATTGAGGCAATTTTATTGGCTACACAGGGGGAACTTGGTTTGCATTCAATTAGCCATACTAGGACAAAACTTCTGAGAATATATATTGAAGGAAGTAACAATAAAGACAACGATTGAGTCATCAGGCCATTGTAGGAAATCAATGATCAAGGAACAAATACTGGGACAAAAATTTAGTAGCTCTAAGTAAGAGTTCACAACAAGAGATTATCATCTCAATTCCTAAAAGGAGAGTAGTTAAGAGCAGAAAACAGGAAAATAAGATGAAAGAAAAAAAATAGAAGGAGAGAAAGAATTGGTAAGTAGGATCGAGACTATCAGGTCCAACAGGCAAAAGCACGTGAACAAGGTTTGATTAGTTAAAGGTTTCTAGAGTCGCCACTGGTTTGAATGATTAAAAGAAAGAAAAGAAAGAAAAGAAAAAAAAAAGAAAAGTGAGAAAGAAAAAAAAAGAGAAAGAAAAAAAAAATCGGGATATAGATGCCTATTGTTCTTAAATTTTCGAGACGTAGATGCCCATTGTTTTTAAATTTTTGGGACATAGATGGTCATTATTTTTAAATTTTCGGGATGCAGATGTCTATAATTTTTAAAATTTCGGGACGCAGATGCCCATTATTTTTAAATTTTAGGACGTAGATACCCATTATTTTTAAATTTTCGGGACACAGATACCCATTGTTTTAAATTTTCGGGACGCAGTTGCCCATTGTGTTTTAAATTTCAGGACGCAGATGCCTATTATTTTTTCAGGACGCATATACTTATTATTTTTTTAAATTTCGAGATGCAGATGCCCATTGTTTTTTAAATTTAGGGACGCAATAGCCCATTGCCTTTCTGCCATTTATCTTTGAGCGCATCACTTTTCACATTGTTGTTCTCACATTATTTTTTGTTTCTCCCGAACAAAATTTGAGTTCATTTTTTTACTCGTTCCTCACCATGATAAAATGAAAAGCTACGGTTAATCCTATAAGTTTTGCAATCATCTGATTTGTGACAACTTGATGATTCAAATGTTTTCAAAGTTAAAAACAATTAACCTATAATTAAAAAAAGTAAAAAAAATATAAAATATTTAAATGTTTTTTAAAGAAAATAAAATGGGGTTAACTGAGTTGTCACAACTTGTTAATGATATAAGTTTTGTAATCATCTGAGTTGTGACAGCTTGATAATTCAATTTTTTTAAATTAAAAATAATCAACCCACAAGAATTTTATAAAGAATTACGTGACTTTGAGTTTCTCATTGCAGCAGAGGATATGTAAGAGCAGAACTTTTATTCTGTCAAGCTAAATTTTAAATTTTCACGAGTTATTTGATTTTTAGTTTTTTTTATAAAAAGGGTAAAACAAATATATTTTGAAATTATCAAATTTTTGCATAATTATTTTAGGATAACCATTTTAGGACGGATGTATTAAGGGTGCTGTGGGGATAAGTCTTCATCCTTCCCTATGCATAACCGACTCCTAAATCTAATCTGGTTCCAAAAACCATTTTCTAGAACGGGTTTTTCAATTTTTCCTAATTTAAATAAAATTAGTGGTGACTCCTAACATTTATTTTGTTCGACGCTCCCGCCGCAATCTCGGTCACGACAGTTGTGGTCTCTGAGAGGATTGGAGGAGAGCAATTCCAGAATGTCGTGACTCAAATCCAGTATTTCAACCCTAGTGTGACCCTAGCCTTAAAAGACCTTACCTCTGACAAGGTCTTCCATGACGGCCAACTTATCTTTGCACAGGACGTCCCTCAACCTGACTCTAAAGCTGGCTCGGAAGCTGCTCAGACTCCGGCCAGAGGGGAAGCTGGAGCTTAAGTTTTTATTTTTTTCTTTTTGCCCCCTGCAATGGGTTTTAACTTTGTAAAAACTTGTGATGTTTTCCCAGGTTTCGGGGTTTTATTTATACATTGTATTTGCTTTGCACTTGTTTGCCTATTTTTCCTCATGGTTTATTTCTGGTCCAACACCCGGTATAATATTTGTTGTAACAATGTTGTGGACTTAGAAAATTTTTTTGCCAACATAGGGAGAACCATTGTCCTGGGTCTTATACCCATAACACCGGGTATGTAGCTTCCCTATTGACTTTAAGTAGAAACAATGCCTTAGTCTTCAATCCAATGCTCATATAACAAGTACTTTGGAATCTTGGACTTAGGAAAATTTTAATACCTTAGTTCATAATCCAATGACCAAAAGCATTTGGAATTTTGGACTTAGGCAAATATCGTGCCTTGCCTAGGGGTTTAGTGCCTAAGAAAATTTGGTTTTTGCGATCCCTTTTACCTTAGATATGTATTATTATTAGACCTTGCCCGAGGTTCTTTGTTAACCGTTCTGGTTTAACGGGATCCCGTCTGGCTTAGGTATAAGGGTGGACCGTGGGTCATCAGATCCGTTGTGCCACTTATTTACTGACTTTAGAATAGTCAATGTCAGGCATCAGGGTTGGGTGTTGACCTTATAACTTACTACCAAAACTTGGTGTGTTATACCTCCCGACTCGGGTTTTTGATTCCTTATTCAAGAAATAGTATCTGAATAACTCTTTTTCATTGATAAGTGTAGGAGGATAAGGGCCCATACAAAGTCGAATGAGGACAGATCAAACATTAGTTTTACTAAGAGACTAAGCCATTATAGGCATCTAGTTATAGTATTTCCTAAGTTTATCTGCATTCTAGTAGTTCTTGATCTAGTTTCCTGTTAGAGTTTCTAGTGTGTAGGCTCCCTTGCCGGTGCTGATGTTGATGTGGTAGGGGTCTTCCCAGTTAGGGGCTAGTTTCTCTTGTGAGACATTTTTCCCTCTGATGTCCGCCCTCTAGAGTACTAGGTCTCCTGGTTGGAACTTCCTTGGGACTACTCTCCAGTTGTATCTAGTCGTCGTCCTTTGTTTAAGGGTGGTATCTCGTATGTGGGCCACGCGTCTTCTTTGTTCTAGCTGGTCCAAGTCTTCCCTGATCAATCCGGGGTTGCTGCTTGGTGAAAACTGCTAATGACATCAACTTGGTTCCTCTATTTCTACCGAGATCATGGCTTCGCATCCGCATGTGAGTTTGAAAGGAGTCTCACTCGTGATAGAATGGGGGGTGGTCCGGTAAGCCCAGAGGACGTGGTCGAGCTGCTCAGCCCACTTCCCCTTAGCTTCATCCAATCTCCTCTTGATTCCTCGGACAATGATCCGGTTGGCAGCCTTGGCTTATCCGTTCGTCTTGGGATTTTCTACAGCGCTGTAATGATGCTTTATTTTTAGCCCGGCTAACAATTCTTCAAAGCCTTTATCCTTGAACTGAGTCCCGTTGTCTGTTACGATGGACTTCGAAATTCTAAATCTGGTGATGATGTAGTGTCAAATGAATTTCTGGATTCGGGCTGCAGTGATTGTGGCTAAGGGTTCTGCCTCAATCCACTTCGTAAAGTAATCCACTATTACTACTAAGTATTTTAGTTGACCTGGGGCTTGGGGGAATGGGCCCAAGATATCCATTCCCCATCTGTAGAATGACCAAGGCACATACATCATGGACAGCTCCTCTGAGGGGGCTTTGTAGTGATCTGAGTGGCGCTAGCACTTGTCACAAATCCGGGCATGTGCATAAGAATCAGCTTCCATTGTTGGCCAGTAGTACCCTGCCCTTAGTGCTTTTAGGGCCAATGTTTTGCCTCCCAACTGGTGTCCGCAACTTCCCTCACGAATCTCGGCCAGAACGTATTCTGCTTCTTTCCGAGTGAGGCATTTGAGGAGGGGAGAAGAGAAACCACGTCAGTACAGACAACCGTCATAGATAGTGTACCTTACTGCTGTCTTGATTAGCTTTGAGGCTTCTTTGGGATCTAAACGCATGACTCTGGACTGCAGATATTCTATGATTGGGGTGATCTAGGATGGTCATTCCACCTCTACTTGAAACACATCATGACTCATGATAGAGGGTTGAGAAAGGGTTTCTTAGATTACTGACTTGTTATTATCGGGGCTTTTGGTGCTGGCAAGTTTAGATAAGAGATCTGCTCTGGAGTTCTGCTCTCTTGGAATGTGCGTAATCTTGGTTTCTTTGAATCATTTGAGGAGTTCTTGGACTTTAGACAAGTACTTTTGCAAGAGAGGCTCTTTGGCTTGATATTCACCTCCAATTTGGGAGGTAACAAGTTAGGAATCACTACAAAGTGTGATCCTGGTTGCCCCCAAATACTTTGCCATTGTCAGCCCAACAATGCATACTTCATATTCGACCTGATTGTTCGAGGTAAAGAATTCAACCTTTAAGGAATACTCCAGGGTTAGTCCCTCTAAACTTTCCTGGATTATCCCAGCTCTACTTCCCTTGGGATTTGAGGAACCATCGACTAAAATGGTCTAAGAAATTCCATTTAGGTTGTCAGGGTCTGTCGTGAGCTCTACCAGGAAGTCGGATAATGCTTGGGTCTTTATAACTAGGTGTGGTTCGTAAGCAATCCCAAACTCAGAGAGTTCAATTGACTAAGCAATCATTCTTTCGGCCAAGTCTAGCTTATGTAGCATGTGTCGTATAGGCTGGTTCGTTCTTACTACCATAAGATGACATTGAAAATACTGCCGCAATCTTCTTGCCATGGTAATCAGTGCGAAATCAATCTTCTCGACCTTCTGATACTAGAGTTTGGGTCCTTACAGAACCTTGCTCACCAAGTAGACTGGTTTTTGTCCTTCGTCTGTCTCTCAGATTAACACCGAACTTATAGCCTCTTTATAGACTGAGAGGTATAGGTAGAGTGTCTCTCCGGGGTCCGGTCTTGTCAAAATAGGAGGAAAGGATAAAAGTTTTTTAATGATGAGAATGCGTCCTCGCATTCCGGGGTCCATTCGAAGTTCTTCCATCTTTTTGAGTAGTTTGAAGAGGGGAAGAGATTTATGGGCCATTTTAGAAAAGAACCTTGTGAGGGCTGATACTCTTCCAATCAGTTGTTGTACCTCTTTGACACTCTGGGGCCTCCTCATATCGAGTACAACCTGGCACTTGTCGGGATTGGCCTCGATTCTGCGGTGGGTTAACATGAATCCCAAGAATTTTCCAAGAACAGACTCCAAAGGCACTTTTTTCCTAGTTTAGCATCATGTTATGCTTTCAAACTTATGCAAACACCTCTTCAAGGTCCATGGTGTGTGATCCGTGCTATGAGATTTTTACTATCATGTTATCAATGTAGACTTCTAGCATCTTTCTCACTTGGTTCTTGAAGACTCTGTTCATCATCCTCTGATAGGTGGCTCCCGTATTTTTCAATCCAAAGGGCATAACCCTATAGCAGTAGCTCGCCCTATCAGTGATAAAGGCTATTTTTTCTTTGTCTCCGAGATACATTGGAATTTAGTTGTACCCGGACTAGGCGTCCATGAATGATCGCCACTTAAAGCTCGAAGAGCTATCAACCAAATTGTCTACATTGGGAAGTGGATACGGGTCTTTTGGGCAAGCTTTGTTCAAATCCGTATAATCTGCGCACATTCTCCACTTTCCATTGGATTTTTTCACCAGGACCACGTTGGGCAACCACGTGGTATAAGTGACCTCCATGATAAACCCATAACTTAATAATTCATTTATCTGCTCCTCAATGATTTGCTGCCTTTCAGGGCCGACCTTCTTTTTCCTCTGAGATATCGGTTTCATATCTCCTCTGATGGACAAGTGGTGGCAGATGAAGGAAAAGTTGAGCCCCGGCATGTCAGATGATGTTCAGGCAAACAGGTCTTTGTTTTTTAACAACAGCTCAGTCAATCATTGCTTCTCGTCTTTTTCTAAGTGTGCTCCAATTTTAGTGACCTGATCTGGCCAGGTTCCCAGTTGATGGGGCTG
Organism: Ormosia emarginata; assembly: GCA_029884605.1. Lineage (NCBI taxonomy): Eukaryota > Viridiplantae > Streptophyta > Magnoliopsida > Fabales > Fabaceae > Ormosia > Ormosia emarginata. The sequence continues at coordinate 1,463,880 of JAQQTP010000080.1, read as the reverse complement.
CAACTTACCTTCTGGCTAGGGTCTGGTACTACGGAGTTCTTCCCTGACATCCAGCTCGGTCATCAGTATGTTGACCTGATCCAAGACTGGGCGGGGATTGACTGTTTTCCCACTTCTAGGTGTCCTATAGATTCTCAAGCTCTCGTTGTAGCATTTCCTAGCGGCCACTTGGTCGCCTTAGATAGTGACCACCTCGTTGTGCTTGCTTAAAAATTTCATCACGAGGTGGGTGGTGGAGACAACGGCACCAAAAGCATTTAGAGAGGGACGACCTAAGATGATATTGTAAGTCGAAGGGCAGTCTACGACCAAGAACCTCACCTTGACCGTCTTGAAGAGCTTGGAAGAACCTAAAGTCAAATGGGTTTCATAATACCCAATCAGGGTGATCTTTTCACTCGTGAAGCCTATCAGTTCCCCGTCATAAGGGGTCAAATTTGACCATGGGAGTTCTAACTTCTGGTAGAGGTAAAAGAACATAATGTCTGTTGAACTTCCTTGATCCACGAAAATTCGTCAGACCTTGGCAATGGAGATTATCCCTAAGATGACGAGCAAATCGTCATGGTCTGGGATGATTCAACCATAGTTGTCATCCGAAAAGGTGATGGATGGCGTTTTTCTTTCTGCGGTGTTGGATTTGGGTTCAAAATGGGAAACGCTGAACACTGTCATCCTTAATGCTTTCTTTCGTGCTCCATTTGACGACCTTCCTCCAGCGAATCCTCTTGCAATGGTGTTGATCATCCTATTTGGCTTGAGATGACGATTGTCATTGTCATTGGGTGAAGAGTCCTTGTCCCTTTCCTACCGGTCGTTGTTATGTGATGAGAGGATGGGCTACACCGCTTGTCATCTCTGCATCCGCCACTATGCTCATCATTTCGGGCCCGAATGACGTACTGCTGTAGTCGTCCGGCCTTGATTAAGAACTCAATGGTGTCGCGCAGTTGGTAGCAGTCTTCAGTATCATGGTCGTAACCTTTATGCCAAGCACAATGCTTAAAGTGATCTTTCTATTTATGTTTTTTGATAGGGGACAACCTGTGAATATTCTGGAACTCGGTTTGCATTTCCTCCCTCAAGATCGTTTCTTGAGGGGCGTTTAGGGGAGTATAGTCAGAATACCTTCTTTGGGGTGGACTACCTTTGGGACTCCAGGACTGTGAGGAATCGTGATTGAGTTTTTGATGAAGGCGATCATCTTTGTCTCATCTCCTTTAGTCTTCTGTTGCTTCGTCAAGATTGAAGTACTTTTCGGACCACCTCTGGAACTCACCCAAGTCCTCAGGCTTCTTTTTTATGAGGGATGCAAAGAATTCAGAACCCATATTGAGGCCACTCTTGGCGTAATGAAGGGCAATCTTGTCGTCAAAGTTTTCTACGTTGGTGTATACCACCATGAAACGTCTTACATAATCACGGACGGGCTCATCTCGCCCTTACCGAATCTTGGTCAGGGACTCGATGGACTTGGGCTGCTCCTTGCTGGTGGTGTACTAGAGCAAGAACCGTTGCTTGAGGTCTGACCAATTTGTCATAGACCTTCGTGGTAAGTTGGAGAACCACTTAAGGGCTCCCTTTTTGAAGAAGAGAGGGAAAGCACGACACAACAGCTCCATAGATCCGCTATGAAAATACATGGATTGCTCAAAGGCATTTATGTGCTTCTAGGGGTCCGTGGTTTCATCATAAATCTCCAGGTTGGCCGGGAACTTAAAGTTCCTAGGGATGCGGTACTCCATAAGTTAGTCAGAGAAAGAATGTTCCTGGATGCCGCGGTTTGAGTTGTTATTTCCAACATTGGATACTGTGGCTTCGGTATGACCCATCCTTTGGTTATTCTCTGCATTACGTCCTTCATCAAGATGGTTCGACCTGGGTTAGTTATCATGCATGACTCTTTGCATGTTTTCTAGTCTTTGATATTGCTCGTTCAACAGGGCCATGTGTTGTTGCAACATGTCCTGGAATTGACGTTGGGACATATGGGACTGGCTCCCATGTTTGAAATGAGATGCTCGGTTGCTGGTCTCGCCATTTGGCATTCCCAGGCGCTGACGCACTGGGATCCTGTGTTTTTGGGTGTTGGGGTTACCCTTTTGGCCTTGGATTCCAAGTCTGTCCCTTACAAAAACCATGAGTGGGGGATTGGGACTTTTGTCTGAAATCGAAGTAGAGTATCCATCGCGCTGGTGCTCTGTGTTGAGCGCCTGGTTTCTCATGGCAGAGGCTTTAGCAGCAGGTGGTGGGACAAGGTGGGAAGGGCATTGTGCACCAGGAACCTGCCTATGGTTAGTAGAAGTTTGTGCAATGTCTCTCATTGAGTTTTGTCTCGTGTTCGCTATGATTGAGTTAGATTAGAAGTTTATGGTATCCCTACAAACGACGCTAATGTTTTGATGTAGAACTGGAAGGTGCCTGAGCAGGCACAGACACGGTGGTTTCCTTCTCCTTGCGCAGTAGCTGCTACCGGGAGCCCTGAGTAAGGGATTGGGTACCTACAAAGGGATTCCAATGCTCAAGTTAAGTAATGCACTAGAAGGGTATACACTGTGAGATGAACAGTTACCTCGTTAGATTAACATAGCTTGATACTTATAGTGCATTTGCAGAGTCCTCAAGCATTCATCATAGGTGCAGGTACATCGAGATTGTGGCCTGACGGGGGTGCCTCCCACCGACGATCGTTCAGACAGAGTCCTAGCGAAGGATGCTTCCCTCTCACAATCTCCAGGCAGATCCCTAGAATCTTGGGATTGTCGCGTTAGTGGCCACCTGCCGTTTACAGGCAGATATGGTCCCCACGTTCTAAAGGTCAGGATTGGAAGTTGTCAGGATCTGCGCAGACCTAAGGAGTACCATTAGGGCCTACGACCAATGTCCGTGTACAGATGGCCTACCGAGGTGATGATGCCAGAGTCTGGTGGTGCACATGTTGGGTTTATCCTTTCGGGCGGGATCCCGGACCATGGTTCAGAACATTATCCTAACTGAATTCCTCATAAACAAGAAAGTTTTAAGATCTTATCTCCTAACAACTATTAATTCTAATCACATCTAAATAATATCTAAGAGATATTTTTTAGCCTACAAACAAATTTACTTTATAAATACAAGGTTAAGCTACTCAAATATGCATATACTCTAATATACATTTTTTTCCTAGTGTGCTACCCTAACTTGAGTGTGGGAATGCCTTATAGGCCACCCCGTCACTTTGCTGCCATTACACCAAGGAGGAATCCATCGCCAACCATCGCTTAGAGGCAAGATTAGGTACGCACCTCTGATCCTGAATCTGAACAACACATTTACCTGATCACTTTAGAGATAATCTTACTTTAGAAGAGTTTTTTTATATCCACTCAAACTTATATACACATCATCTTATATCTATACAGATTTTATCATCCGTTAATAATTTATTTTACCTCATATATTGCATGGGAAATTATATTTGCATATCATTTTCTTTTAATCCTGTTTACACTTTACTTGTTGGGAAAATAAAACGTAAAGAAAAGATGTTGTAATAATTTTTTTTAATTACCTAAAAAGGAAGTGATATAAGAAGACTAAATAGTCATTTTGGTCCCTCTTTAAAACGGGGTCGATCATTTTAGTCTCTGATTAAATGAATTAACAAAAATGTCTCTCATTCAGCAAATCGTAAGACATGCGTTACCTCATTCAACAAATGGGATTCATTCGTTAGCCAACGTCTATTAAGGTTAACTGAGAGAGTGATGTGACACGTTAAGTGTCAAGATGGATGCACACATAACAACCCACTCCCCCAACCCCTTCATACACATGAAAATGACTGACCCTATTCCAAACATCGTCGAACCTTCTCGAGGCATAGCGTATCTAGAAAACACTGAAGTACGTGGTTCTGGAGGCATCGGTATCTAGAACACACTGAAACACGAGTAAATGGTGACACAGACATCGGAGGTCTCACTGGTGAGGAACTTAGGCGTAACACAGAAGAGGAACTTGTAGTTCCATTTGGGGTTTTAACTGTCAATTTTGTCGACTTGGGTTTAGAGCTTAGTGGAAAAATCGATCCATGTGACCCCAAATAAAAAAAAAATAAAGGTTCCAAATTTTGTCGACTTGGGTTTTAAATGTTTATGACTCCAAATTTCTTAGACATTGATGGAATATCATTGTCTAATGCAAAAGTTTACTAAGGGACTGAAATGAAAATGCCCAACAATTACGAGGTAAAAACTTAAATAACATGAGACTGATAAAAAAGTAAAAAAATTCTAATAACAAGTAAGTTAGACGGTGCATCGATGTACGATTATAATGCAAGGTGTATAGTAGAATCGGCCTTGATGCACACACTCACACAATTTAGGTAGGATGGAAGTAGGTCATCTCACATTGTAAGTTCTTCTTGTTAAAGTTTATGGTATGTCTTAAACTTATAATGAACAATTTTTTCTTCTATTTTTTTTATAGAAATGAAAAAAATTAAACTCAAACACTCTTCACATATTTTGTTACAAGTCATTAAATAATATCCTAATTTCACTATAATTTTATTAAATGATCCAAATTATACAAATACTTTGCATAATTTATATAAGTATTTCTGACAGTACCAAATTATAGAATGCATCACATCACTATAAAACCATTAATAACGATTAGGGTGCAGGCCAAAGAGTTTTAAAAGACGCTATGAAAAAAAAAATATTAGATATTCTTAAAACGTCAATTAGAATTATGTTCACTTCATTCAAATTATGACATCTAATCATGGGACTCAACATCTAAGGTTATTAAGTTAACCATGGTTAATTTTATTAAAAATGAGTTAGTTGCTTTTTTAAAAAGGACATATATATATATATAACTAGAAAAACTCTTCCATTACGTCCGCTCGTACCAAATCTATTTCGTGTCACTACTTGACCATCAACCCCACCCTCATCTCCATGACAACATTGTCCCTCCTCCTAGCCCCATCCCACTTCACCCCACCCATAGATCACATTAACTTACTGGAAAAAGGAAAAGTTAACACTTGATAGGAATATTAATTCTTGTAATTGCCATAAGGAAAAATGCTTGTGTTTCTGTTTCTATTTCTTTTGAATTTGGTTTTCAAAATCTGCATTGAAACAAATTTGAAGAGAATGGTGTCGTACAACCACTCACATCCGGCACCACATAAGCTGGCGTGCTACACTGCGGAGTAACTCATCAGGTCTAATCTGGTCCCTCACCATGCCACTTTGACGAAATCCACCGTGAAGATGGTGTCGAGGACTTCACGGAGCCTGACTATGTGGGGTTGTGGAGGTGATGAGCATTGTGTCAAAAATCCTGCTAATGATTTTTATTCAGTAAAAAAGACAGTGGTTCACCGACGATTTTACCTGAAAATGGTGGCGGAGGAGAAGGAGGAGCCAACATGAAGGAGGACTGGGGAGGCACCTTTAGGGGAGATTATCCAGTAGAACCAACTGATGACAACACCAGGAAATGGTGCCGACGACTATCGTAAAAGAAAGGAGAAGTTTTGTTTATCTTTTTAATATAAAAAAATAGTGAACCATGGTTACTTTTTGTTTTTTTTCTTAAATTCTAAGTGGGATCCATGATTAGATGTTCTAATCATAATTTGAATTGAGTGAGCATGAGCTCTACAAACATATAATAATTTCTCCTACGAAAATTGTGAGTGCAAAACCATATTGTCATATCAACAAGGTCGCTCACATTACTGAAATGGCTTCCCCAGTACAAGTGGAAACTTGCTAAGTTAAGATTTGCTTAAATAGATCTGTTGTTTATTGTTTATCATTGGCCCTTTTTAGGTTTGAATTCACCTATTTATAAAAATATAAAAATTTTATATGATTTAAAAATTTATTTATATATTTATATTATATGAAGATTTTTATATATATTAATAAAATTAAACTTTTTAATTTATAAATAAATATAATTTTTAATAAAATTAGTATATTATGTATAAAATAAATATATTATACTAATATATAATTAGCAAATTATGTATATATTATAAAATTTTAATTATATATATAAATAATAAATAAATAGATTAATTTGATAAGTCAAGAAGACTTTTTAAAAAGCAAGCCGTTGCCTACATAGTTAAATAAGCATTTCTAAAATTTAAATCTATCTTATTTGCTAAATAGACTATACTTAATTAGGTAAAAAATAAGTTAGGTCAAAAGCTTTTGATATATCATCTGACTATTTCCACTCTTATTTTTTGGAGCTTTTAAACTCATAGATATATAAATAAAATCATAGCTTATATTATATAAATTTTCATTTTTTTAAAACTTTGTGTTTCTTAATTTAAGATTAATTATTCTGAAATTAACTAATTATTATTTTAACCGAAGATAATTTATATTTTTTTAACATTTTTATCAAGAAATTTGTTAATAATTTACTTTAAAATTAAATATTTAACTTTATAAATAAATATATTAAGAAAATATACACTATTATAAATTTATTTTATATATTAAACATTCACTCTTTGAAAGTCTAATTTTAATCTGGATCACTTCTATCGGCCGAGGCATGGGGAATTTTTTCTTGTTTATTAATATTATTCTTCTGACACATCAGAAAAATTACAAGGCTAAGGCCTTCCAAAACACAAGACCGGATTACCGGAAGTATCAACCTAAAGCAAATGGTTCATTTCTGCAGGAGGGGTCTCCCATAAAATCTGCTTGTCACCGTGGAAGCTCCTAATTTTAGTATGGAAGTCAGCACATTGGTTGGCTTCACGTATAACATGCACAATTTTGATATCCATGAAAATTTTTTAGGTGGATACGGTTTACTACATTATCAGTTAGACACTCAAATCATTATTTAATATGTGTAAAAATATTATTAATAATTGATATAATTTTATGATGATTCCTACTATCTTACACATATCAAATAATAATTTAAGTATCTATGATAAACCGTGCTTATCTAAGAATTACTCGTGCAAACAAACCAAATCTTCACCAAACCTTAGTGAAAACGGAGTGGGTGCAAGAACAGATTGATTTTCACCAAATCTATTGATTAAAATACAGATTTACAAAAATTGTCAAGAGATATTACTTTGAATTAAGTACCTTATCTTCCATTTGATAGATAGTACTGTTTGTTTTTTGCTACTGGTATCGTATTGTTTTACCAGTAGCTGTGCCAAAATTTATACATGAGACATGAAGCCATTGTTGGTGCTTGTTGTCAAATCAGTTTGTGAGGTCGATGAAGCTATTGTTGTGGAAACTGAAAGCATCAACTTTTGCAACAGCACAATCAGGGTTGAAGGAATAAGGGTAAGGTTTTGGGCGACATTTATAATGCACCTGTTAAGTTGTTGTGTATCGATGCATCTTAAAAATGACCTGAAATAATACAACTAATTTATTAATTATTATATTTTAATCTATAAATTTTATTTTATAACATTTTAATCTTATTTTTACTATAATTTAACCTTTTTATTAAATTATTTATTTTTTAATCATTCTTCTTCTTCTTTGAACTTCTACCACCATGGGCTTTCACAGTTCCACTATAACTACCAACATGGACTTGTTAAAATCCGCGCACCCCGATTGACCCAGCAACCACCACCATTCTGTGCCGCACACCACCGTTCCAACGTGCAGCACTGCGCCATCGACTAGACCCAGAAACATCAGATCTGGTCAGTCGCAGCTCACCCACGCTAGATCTGGCAACCCTGAAATCGTCGAACCCGCACTTGAAGAACCCTCGTCGCATAACCGCAACTAGAGATCTGCCGCCGCAGCCGCTCGACCCGTGCGCTGACCACCTCATCGCATCGCACCGCGCCGCTCCATCAGCCATTCTACCTTCCTGTTCGAACCGCGATCTCCACACCCAGATTTGACCCGAACCCATGGCTAGTACAACGAAAGGACAGCGGTGAAGTGCATTGGGGGAGGGGAACACCATAGTCAACCACAACGACTAGGGATGGGGAAGATGGAACCAAAAGCACCACTCACAACAAGTATCTCTTCCTCATCATAATACAACAACCCATCAGGCTTGTTCTAAACCCAAAACCCAAAAACGAAATCTCACTTCCATGGTCAAGCTACATAACCTCCATCAAACACCATTCACGCTACCCACCATTGACATTACCAAGAACCTGAGACCCTACATTCACACTACCCACCATTCTGGTGACGACAATGTTCATCTCCTTCACATTTCAAAAGGAAGGGTTGTGACTGTGCGACATGGAGGCATTGCACACTACAAGAAAAAATGAGATTTAAGAAGGATAAATCTGTCGCAAATCACTCAAAATATGTCGCAAATTAATAATTTGCGGCGGATTCAGGACCGCCGCAAATACAGTCAACGCAATATAGTTTGCGACAGATTTTAATTTTCGCCACAAATTTGAGGCGGATTTTTTCGCTATAAATTTGCTGCAAAACTCTCTGGTAAATTGCCCGAATCGTTGTCGGAAATGAGCTAATTTGCGGTAGATTTTTTCGCTGCAAATTTACAGTGAATTTTTCAGCCGTTAATTTGCGGTGGATTTATCCGCCGCTAATTTGAGGCGGATTTTTCCGCCGCTAATTTGTGGTGGATTTTTCAATTTGCCGAGGATTTTGCGGCAGATTATCCGCCACAAAAATCTACACACATCTGTGGCTGATATTTTCGCCGCAAAATCCACCGTAAAATTTTTTTAATATAAAAAAATTAAATTAAATATTCAAAATCCACAATATAACCAAATACACTCAGACATCAATTTCAACCTGTCAATACTTTTAACTAATCCATAAAACAAACATAATAAATCACATACAACATAACTCATTGTTCAAATTCAACATAACAAAGTTTGTTCAAATACAAAGTTTAATACACTTATCTATTAGGATAACAATTGATTTACATGCATCACGATTACACTTTATTAAACACCCTTACTAAGGTCTCATCACACTTATAAAGGCATACAAGAAAGGTCCTCACACTTAGAAAAGCTAGTTTTTCCCAAAACAACATTTTGGCATTTTTCTCAATTTCAACCCTTGACCTTTGCTCAGTAAAATGAGCATAACTTGAGTTACGTATGTCGAAACGAGGTAAATTAGGTGTCCTTGGAAAGCTAAGAGAAAGAGCTACAACTTTCATGAAAAGCACAAAAGCTAATTCTCATTATATCTTTCTACACGGGCCATGTTGTTTTACACGGCCCACCCTGTGTCCTTCTCTGTCTACACGTTTCCACTATATTTGAACTAGCAGAGAAGGACACGGCCCAACCCGTGTTTTAGCACACGGCCGTGTTGTTTTTAATTTTGCGATGGTTACGGTTCCATTGGCCAAAATCTTGAATTTTGGTCACTCCAATCCAGTTTCTAAATGAGTTTAAGTCTCAAACAAGTTTGCAAACATAAAGGAAACATAAAATACCAAAAGATTTAACCAAAAATGTATTAAAATACTACAAATCTCATCCTTGGTTATTCAAAACCTAAAACTCCAAATTCTCATTTCAAATGGAAAATCAAGGTATATAAGTAATGAAAAAGCTGTTCTCATGCCTCTAGCAAACCAAATCATGTTATTCTCAAGTTTTCTAACAAGATTCAAGCCAAAACAAGCAAAAACAACTCAAAACCCCAATTCCCACATCAAGTCACAACTCAAGAACAAGATGAAAGGAATAAGAAAGTGAGTCAAGAACAAGGTTTTTCCTCTACCTCAACGACGTATTGAGAGGGAGGAGTGGTGCGGTTCTGAAGGAGTAAATGCAATGCGGTGCGGTAAATGCTCTAATTGCACGATCGCAAGGCGGCGGCAGGGGTTGCATAGGCAAAATGGTGGGAGAGGGGTGAAATGGTAGGAGAGGGAAGAAATAGTGAGAGAGGAAAGAAATGGTGGGAAAGAAAAAATGGTGGGATAAGGCCTCTGGTTGGCTATTTAAGGTCCATACTTTAATTTGAATTTGCGGTGATTTTTTCCGCCACAAACCATTTTTATTAAAAAAAGTACGGTCAATACGCATCGACATATTTTTTTTAATTTTTGTGGTGGAATTTGAGGAGGATATTTTACGCTCCAATATTATTTTTTTTGTGAAGAAAATTCACAAATTTATCAAAGACAAATTTTTTTTATTTTTTTTATTTTTAAAATTTAAAAATAAATTTTTATTTTATTTAATAATTTGTTATGAAATATCCGCCGCAAAACCTTTTTCATAAAAAAAAAACAACTTTTCACTGAAATGTTTCATGGAAAAAATTGGAAGGAAAAAATTCGCTGCAAACTGATCCGCCACAAAATTCGCCGCAAATTTGAGACGGATTATAATCTGTCGCAAATATGTCTTCATTTGCGGCGGATTCGAATCTGCCGCAAAAAATCCGCCGCAAAAACGCGTTTTTTTTTGTAGTGGCATTTCAAAGCTTTGGGGACAGCAAAGACATGGAGGAGTCATTTTGCAAAACACAAACTATATATTCCGTAATATAAGGACCTTTCTTCAAAGTAAAAATTGTGTAATTTGTAGCTTGCATTGAAGGTCATAGGTAAGCAACACAAGCCATTGATCAAATTTTAACCAAGATCAACGGTTTAGAATGAATGGAGCATCCATGCTCTAAATTTATTTAGGATCATTGTAAATTTTTCCAAGGTTTTGTCCACGGTAATTGTATTTAAATGTGAACAAGATCCATGTAATCTCTCCTTACTAAATTTATACTACTTCGTCATACTTATGTCTACTATATTCATTAGTCATACAATTAAAGCTCACAAAAAATGTTCACTGAAGCTGTAGTTGAGTAGGCAAGTAAAATTGTGCAATGTTAATGATTAAAAACATATTCTTGATCTGAAGTGCTTATTCTTCAACTGTCTTGTTTAATCCTCATTAATCTATAATAAAAGAAAAGTATAGTTTATTTAATTATAAGTAATAACACTACAAATTAATAAAATATGAGTTTAATTTTGATGCATGTGTAAAGTTTTTTTACACCAATAATCAATCATATATTATTACATATGTGACTTTTAAGATAGTTATTATGAGATTCAAATAATTTTAATGACATGACAATGCATTATTAAATGATAGTGTAAATAACTTTTACACTGATAATGCATTAAAATTAAATCCATAAAATATAATGTTCATAAAATTTCTGTATAAAAACAAAAATGCATATGGATTATAAAAGAAAGCTATGCTGATGAACTTTTCCAGGAGCAAGAATAATGATTCTTTGTGGTTATTTGTCTCCCAAGAATCATGATTTTCGTCAAAATATATGCCTGTGTGTGAATAGGCTTAAGTTTTGAATTGCTAATTTGACAAGGAAAAAATCGGAGGGGCCTAAGTTCTAAAAGAAATTGACATTTCTCTTTTTCTTTTCTATATGGTAAATGCTCTATTACCTTGCACGTTCCATTCTGAAGTTGGAAATTCTATGCTCCCACATCTTTGCAGAAATCTGACAATGAAGTTGTTCCTTCTTCATGAAACCATCATAAACTTGAAACATGAATATTATGCCCTTCGATGCTTTCACTAGATGTCCAATTATTTCATCTTCTATATATGCGTATATAATTTTCCCTCACTAGCATTATAATCACAGATAATAAGGCTCAACCAAGAAAGATTCAAATCGAATTCATTTGTCCTACTAGGAAGAAATTATAATTAAAGAAATAATTTTAAGCCCTGGCTTACCCAGTTAATCAATTTGTGAAGGAAACTTTATAATTGAAGATTATGAATTGCATTTTCAAGACAGACCAATTATAAATTCATTGCACACTTTCATAATTTATTATACAACCATGTCCTCCACATGGAGAATAGGGACAACCACAACTTTATTACGATCTGAAACCACTGTCATGAATTAATAAAAGTAACAGTATACAAAATGCAATATCAACACCTTTCCAAGGACAAAGGCTTCTCTTGTTACTGATCAGGCACCTTAATATAGCCCACATGTGTGGAATTTTCCACTCTATTAAGTGTTTGCAGATCATAAGCTATCCAACACCTCGAGTTATCCCTATGGTAGAAATATCCCACATACTTGCAGTCCTTGGTACATTTGTTTCCACAATTAGTTTTACTTATTCTATCTCCTGCAGTGTATTTGTTCATGTAATGCTCAACTCCTTCAAGTTTGTAGTAGTGGAAGATACTTGCCCTGCATGTAGTAACAGGCTTAGCAGCAGTGCAATTGTGGCTCCACCCAAATAACCCATTCTCCAATGGGCAAGCAACACATTGGTTATCCTCACAAAGCCCAAATTTCCCACATCTCTCAGGCAATTGGCACTCACTTTCATCAGAATCTCTGTCAAACAGTGTGTAGGTTACTTTCCAAACACCATCACGTACATCAAGGAAGTAAGTGTGGAGTCTAATGTTACCATCAATTCCAAGCCTAAGGTACATTAAGGTGCTATTGTTCACTGGCCTACCAATGATACTATTGGCGCTAGTGGAAGAATTGGCCACATGGTAATCAAGTCCAATTTCAAACTTTCTGGAACAGATGTGAGTGTGACATTTTCTAATGAGCCTTGTTGAATGAAGAACAAATTTGATGAAAACCAATAGCGAATAGGCCTTGGAGAGTTCTTGCTCTCATAGTATAGGGCCAGCCCTTTAGGCTCCAACACCAAGCTAAAAGGCCCATCTACATTTTCCTTCTCTGAAAGCCTACTAACCAGCTTGGGTGGCCCTCCAGCTTTTAGATACTGACCCACCAAGAGGGTATCTGTAGGGTGGTCAAAACTTTGCCAAATGAAGTTACCTTGGGCATCAAGAAGTGCCATGTTACCATTTGGGAGCAACCTGAAGGCCACCACACCCTTGTTGGCTGTGTTGGTTTGCCAAGCAACTCTACCACCAGCTTCAGCCAACACAAGGTTCCCATTAGGCCCAAATGAAAAGGTGGCATTTTCACCAACTGGGTTGCCTCTGTTGGCCTCCCAGACCCAACGAAAGAGCTGCTCTGAGCGTTGAAGGCCCACACGCAGAGCCAGTGTGAAGGCATTTGGGCTAGTGTTGTAGAAACCAAGTTGGAAAGGTGAGTTGAAGATGCTTTTCATTCGGTAATCAGCACCATACTCTACAATGAAAGGCCCAAATTCACCTGAGTTAACAAATTTAAGGGCTCGTTTGGTGGTCAGGATAGGATAAGAGCAGATAAGATAAGAGAGTAGGATAGGAGTAGGATATGATATTAAGAGGATAAATTCCATATTATCTTATCGACGTTTAGTGTCATGAGATAACCAACAAGGATAACATTATAATTTTAGTATGATTTTAAAATTTTTCTTTTTTATTCAGAATGTTTTCATATTTTATTTGATTTTATTTTTTTATAATTTTAATTTTTTTTAAATTATATAAAAAGACAAATTTATCCTTATGATAAAATTACATATAATTTTTAAAATTTTGAAAATATTGTTTAACTTAAATTAATTTTTTATAATTTTAAATATTCATTTTTAGTTTTTACTTTACATATATAGTTAAATTATTAGAATAATTTTATATTTTTCAGTTTTTAAAATAATATAAATAACAAAATTAGCCTTGAGACAAAATAAAAATAATTTATAAAATTAATTATTAGTATTTTATTATTTTAAATATTTTATATTTATTATATATTTTTTGTAACCATGTTATATTTTATTATACTTTAATTATTTTATATTTAAAATATTTTTTTATATCATACTTTAAATCACATTATCCTATCAATAATTGTTGAGTTAACATGATAAATTTGAACTAAATAGTCGGGATAGGATAAGTGATTAATTTATCATATCCCGACCAAACAATAGTTTCAAATAGGATATGATAGTTTATCTATCCTATCCCATCTCTCTTATCTTGACCACCAAACGAGCCCTAAAGGTTTCGTTTTGAGGAACAACAGCATGAACAATGAAGGTGACGAATGAGAAGGACAGTAAAGCAAGACGGGAGGTTTTGGGTTGAGGCAGAGAAGCCATAGATGTGGTTGATGAATATGTTCTGTGGGTAGCCTCTATTATATATGGTGAGAAGATAGATGGAACTTTAGCCATATTATAGTAGAAAGATATAAGGATTTGGATCGAGATGAAATCTATACCACAATAAAATATATATTGATGAGAAAGATGCCGCCAATTGTGATAAATTTCGTCCACTCTTTTTTCTTTTTCGGGTACATTTCTGTGCATTCTTTATGAAATGATATTCTAGTTAGGGGTATAAATTGATTCGGATAACTCGACCAATCCAATCAATCCAAACTAAATCAATTAAGTTAGTTCGGTTTGGTTTGGATATATTAATTGAGTTGGATAAAATCCGAACAAATTAAAGCTTAATTGGTTCAGTTCTCAGATTTAAAATTTTAAAACCGAACCGAATCGAACTGAACCAAACCAAATCATTTTTTTTCTAAACTCGTGAACCCCAATTTTTACCAAATCAAAAATCCATTCAATTCAATTTTTTCTCAAATCCCTAATCCACCAGTTACGCTTGATCCCTCACCCCTCTGCTGCCTCTCACCGCTCGCCGCCTCACCCAGTCGCTACTCGGCTCGCCCTCGCCGCTCGCCCAAAGCCAAGTTCTTCCAGAAGGAAACAACTCATTAGGGAGTGCCACATCCTTGCCAATATTGAAACAAAAGAGACCAAAGTCTAGTTTCAGAATCGTAGGTAAAGAGTTGAGGAATGTATTATTTGGTTCCTGAAAATGTTTTGTTTTTTTTCCTTGGTCCATCTATTCCATCACGTTATGAGTTTTTTTTACGAGTTTGTGGTGTCTGTTAGATACTTCTGGTTCAGGTGACTGTATATTTCTCAAGTCAAGATTAAACAACTCTTTCTCTTTGATGGAAAGTAACTAAGAAATCCTTATATTTCTTTTGCTTATGTTCAGTAGTTAGTACTTATGAATCCTGTCTTTTTATTGTTGCTTTTACAAACTTCTTAGTATGATCGTTGGTCTTTATATCATGAACTTCAACTCAGCTCAACCTAGCTTGAGTCTCACTTCTACAAATGGACTCATTCACAGGAACATATTAGTTGTTATAACATATTGAATGCCTTTTTCCTTTTTAGGATTTTGGGTACATGTTGGCTATTGTGGGGGATGGTGTAGATGATTCACCTGCACTTGTGGCAGATGATTCAACTTTAATGCTTTTAAAATCATATAAGGATAAGGATATCAAAGCAAGTTTATGAGGACTTGCATATAATGTTATGATTGTGATTATTGTTGCCATTGTCATTGGTAGTGTCATATTTTTTTTAGGTGAATTAGCTATTTTTTATGCCTCCTACTATCACTATTATAGAAAGAATGCTGATGATGCAATTCAAATATTAAATGGTCCAGTTATTGGGAAGCAGATAATGCATCTTTCTTGGTGTCGCAATCCAAAAAATAAGCATATGAGTTCGTTCTACCTTTTTTTTTTGTAAATTCATATTTTTTAATTATTTTTACTTTTGATTATCTAATGAAAAAATTAGTTGAGTCTCATTATTTTTTCATGTGTGATCAGTTTGATGATTTTGTGCACTAAATCTGTGAAACTATTATTTTTATGGTAAAGAGTATAGGCATCATTGCATTCTATCACTTAAAGCTTTTAAGAGAACTGCCTCCAGAGCAAACGCTTAAAGTAACGGCCTTCTATGCAATGTAATATGTATGACATAACTTTTTTAACATTCAAAATTGAAGACATGAATTAAGTTATCACTTCATAGACATCTCATAAAATTTGAATAATACAAAATTAGCATGTGTTAAAAAAAATAATGATCAATCCAATCACCCAAACCAACTAATCCGTAGATGTTCGGTTCGGTTCAAATTTGACTATAAAAAAAATAAAAAAATCGAACCAAACCGAACTAATTGATTTTGATTTGTTTGGATTTATTTTTTCTCAAAACCCGAACTAAATTACCCACTTACACCCTTCATTTTAGTACCTACTAGTTGATTAGCTTAAACATTGCAGCATTTATGTGTACCTTTGGATATGATTTTTAATGATGAAAAATGCTATTTACACATTTAAGAATACATGATAGAAATAAAATATTAAGTGTAAGTATATAAAAATTATGTGAGACTAATTATAATTAAATTATAAAAATTATAAAAATATATATAAATAACATTATTTTTAATAAATTATCCTCACAAGAAGCAATCAAATAATGTTTCATTTAATATGAGCTGGATGGTGAAGTCGATTAGATTTAAGATGGTCAGAGATTTGAGTTGCCTGTTGTTTGCGCTCAAGATTTGGCGTTTCTTGACAGAATCATATTTCGGACTTTGGCATTGCATCCAATGTTTTAGAGTATTATTCGAATTAATCGGTTAAATCGGTTGGATTATAAATTGATCATATTTTTTGTTTAAATATTTTATAATTTAATTATAAATTTAATTAATTAAACTAATTAAACTATAATCTAAAATTTTTGTTAGTTTAATCTCTAATTTAATTTTTAAAATATTGATTACTTCTATTTCATTCATATATTACTTTTAATTTACCAGTCACCAATTCATTGATCGTGGTAGCCTCATTGACAAACGTCAAACGGCACCACTGTAATGGCTGACAAACACATTTAGAAGTTTTTTTTTTTTTGCTAGACTATATTTTGGTTATATTATAACCGATAAATAAATGAAAAAAAAATACTTGTCTCCTTAAACTTTAATGAAGCACAGGCTATTTAGATCATTTTTTTATATTCACATATAAAATTGTAGCCGGTTGCATGTACATGCACATTTTGGTGGAGGGAGGAAACAACTGTTTTGTGAGTTGTGAGCCTTTTGGTTCGCTCAATGGATTTTTTTGCTCAAAATGAAGCCATGACCCAACAATAGCTGTAATGGCCATATCCACTTTAAGTACTTGCCAGAGATAATGCTCTTACCAAACTTTACCACTTAGCTGTAGCACTTGTTAATGTCGCCTCAGCTGCCGCTTTTGACCAATAAGAGCTTCTTCTTTTTTTTAAATTATTCTCATTTAATAAATAAAAAAATAATTTTTTAATGTAAAGTAAAGTGTTTAAGTGAATTTTTTTTAATAAAATATTTTCATACACATTAATTTTGAAATCACACTCAAAATCACATACATAAAAAATTTAAACTTTTTTTACTAGAATTAATACACATTAATTGACCTTGATATGAGCATTTTTACTAGGTTCAGTTTACTTCAATAGTAGCACTATAGTTCCTCAAGTACAGTTTCTTAACTTTGGCTTACTCAATTAGCTGTTACTATTTATTAGTCTTCGGGTAGCTGATGAACAGTAATTCAACATTAGGCAGGTGCATTATGCACTGTATTTAGCTAAGGTTCCAACTCGAATATTGAAGATATGGATTATAATTCTTTGTCTATTAATTCAACCTTTTTAAATTATTGCCGATTTAGTTTAAAGTAAACAATGTTATTTACACATCCTCCAAAGCGGTGTAAATGTCATATATCCTATTGTGGTTGCTATTAATTTATACTTTATTTTTAAACATTATTTTATATTAATATTTTTCTATCATTATTTAAAAGTTTAGTTACCATGCACAAAAAAAAAAAAATAAATAAATAAAGTTACTAAAACATTTCAAAATTCTTGAACATAAAGTAACAAATTCATAGTAAGAGAAATTACTAATGACCATCATGTAAAAGTTATGAAGATCTGATACTTAACGTGGACCGGAGACGTACTGATATGAATACGAGAACACATTAAATTTAAAAAATTATAAAACACACACACACACACACACACACACACACACACATATATATATATATATATATATATATATATATATATATAATTTAAGAAAAAATTCATAATTTATTAATATCATTTTTATAAACTTGAAGATTTACAATATCTTAATATATATCATATGTGTCAATATTTTCTACCTAATAAGTCATTCCTAAAAAATATAGAACATAATTTTTATTGACATATTCTAAAAAATTTCATAAATTAACTTCTCCTAATAGAACTAACCATGTAAAAGTACATGTACATAAAAAAATTAATTAGAGTGAATATTGGTGTGAGGTAAGTTTTGGTGACGACGAAGTGAACGGCTTGGTAAGACTAGAGGTAGAATGAACATATGAAAATAGTGGTGTGTGAAAAGATAAAATTTAAAAGTCTAATAGTGGTGTGTGAAAAGATAAAACTTAAAAGTCTAGTAGTGACGTATGAAAAGATAAAACTTAAAATACTAGAATGTGAAAATAATTGCTTGGAACGTCATTCATGTGATTAGGCTTGAGTGAGTTACGTGCTTACTAATTGAACGTTAGTCATGAAAATTAATTTTTTTTAAAAAAATATTAATGGACCTTGTCCTAGATGTGTTCAAACATATCCGAGACGTGTCCAAACTAAAAATGATAATATTTTTAATCGGACACATTCAGACGTACGAGTGTCTCTATATATCTGACATGAACACGTGTCTGACATGCGGACACGTCTCAAGACACGTCTCAAAAACGACGTGTCTTTACTTCATAGTGTAAAAGGTTATAGTGTTTAAGTAACAATTTGTTTTAGTTCATTTTTTTCTTCTTCACCTTTCTCCATTTCTTTCTACTCCAGGTAAGTATCGGGGCCTAGGTCAGAGGAAGGGTTAGAGCTTGGTCGGAAACCTGCAGGGGGCTGGCTATCAAGATCATTTTGGACCAAAGCCAACACAAGGATAAGTAGGTGAAGCGCGGGGCTGAAAAGCTAGAGTGTATGAGGTGTCAAGCAGAACATGCTTGGCTCGAGACACCAGAGCCCCTTAAAAAGAGACCTTGAGAGCGACCTTTCAATCCCTGCCAATCATGAGATCATTAAGATTTTTCAGACATTGGGCGTATGTTTCTTTTGGCCATCAAGGCTCCAATCTGAAAACGGTCCTCTAGCTCCATAGCAAGCCGTTGAACCATTGTGGTCGTAATAAAGAGAGAAGGCAGTGAAATTGACCATGCTCACCAAATTGTCAAAACTGACTATTGTCATTGGGCTAGAAGATTCTGATTAGCCCGAACCAACTCGGATTGAGCCAGACTGATTTTATCCTAGTTGGGTAGCATGGAGAGGCCATGTTCGACATAGGTCGGATTTGGGTTGGTCGAGCTTTTTGTGGGCCAGTACAATCCACTTTCAATTTGATTTGAACCGAGTTGCAGCAATTCTAGTTCAGAATTTAGAATTTTCACATCTTTAGGAAAAGAAAAAAGAATTTTCACACCTTTAGGAAAAGAAAAAAAGAACAGGCCTCCTATGGACACACTTCTCAAATAGGCCCTTTTATTGGGCCCGTTATCAGTCATGAACCCAAAATGCATAACGTGTATTCTTCAAGTTACGAAACATGGACTAGGAATTGTAGACCGAAAGAAAAACAAGGACAATGGATTCATCATCCCCAGAAAAAAAAGGGCACTTTTGGGCGAACAAACAGAAACAGAATATACAAATCAAGAAACACGCTCGATCAAACAAGGTACCCTGTACCAGACATATCCGCACCTTCACATAGGTATGCTGCCACTTAACAGCACAATCATCATGCATCAGGGACAAGATAGCTTAGTATATGACAAATTGAGCTACTTGAATCATGGCCATACCAACTTTAGTGATAATAATAGCGCATCACACTGCATAGTATATGGCAGATTTTGATATATATATATATATATCTAGTCCATAAAAACAGACATATAAAAAATTTGTCACATTACTATGAATTCTATGGCTCTAAAATTCTGGGGTTATATAGTTATCAAGTAAAAAGATGTTCTTAGATTGTTGCAACATGGATGGCTCCGCAGAAAAGATGCAGACACTTCTTTTTATCTGTCATTGTCCAACTATAGTTTCATATCTATACAGTACTTATAAATAATAAAATTCATTAGTAAAAATCGAACCAGTGAATCACTCCACTCCGTCCCTTTTTTTTTTTTTCTTTACAACAGAAAAGAAACAAAGACTAGGGACAGATAAAATAGACACGTAAATTGTCAGCAAGTATAAAGGAGCCCAGGCCATGAGGAGGAAGATTCCCAAATGATAAGCTTATCATGTCCGTGAGCACCTAACTTTGCTAAGAAGTCTTCACAAGCATTGACCTCATAAAGCTGTGAAGTATTATTTGAGAATTTTAATTTTTTTTAATAAATTAATTAATGAATTAAATTTTTATTATTATCAATTAAGGATTTTAATTTTATTAAAATATATTTTAATTAATAAAAAAGTTGAAAAAACAAAAATACCTGATTTAATAAATAAGTAATTTATAATATGAACAAAACATAAGATATATATATCTTAATTTTTTTTCAATTGATAAATCTTATTAAAATATTTTTATTAAAGTTGAGATTTTTAATTAATAAATTTTATAATTAAGATCTTTAATTGATTATCACACTAAAATTAAGATCCTTCTACGATATTTTTCTACTTCAGTAAGAGTCTGAATAAGTATTGACCTCACTAATAATTCACTCCACTCCATCCATTCAAAAACTCCCAAAACATAGCTTAAACTTTTTTGTGGACGCCGTAATTATATGTTGTAAGTTTCCCTTGAATTTTTCATTAATGAAATATTTCTTTTTGGGTAAAACTTAGATAAAGTTCAATAGGTGTTTATAGTGTTTGTTTTTAATAAAAATATGGCATGTGTACATTTTTCTATAACTCACTATTTTGGGTGTAATCCACCACTAGTCAATAATTATTATTATTATTATTATTTTTGGGTGTAATCCACTAGTCAATTATTATTAGCACAAAAAAAGGAACGTTTCCTAGCTAGGTAATATAGTAATATATTGCTCTCTATACAGAATACACGCAACAAAATCATCACCGTTTTACACACACTACTTTGGTCTACACCGATACAGAAGACAAA
Source organism: Ormosia emarginata (assembly GCA_029884605.1). Taxonomy (NCBI): domain Eukaryota; kingdom Viridiplantae; phylum Streptophyta; class Magnoliopsida; order Fabales; family Fabaceae; genus Ormosia; species Ormosia emarginata. The sequence goes on along the minus strand of JAQQTP010000080.1, from coordinate 1,442,795 downwards.
GGATGACATAAACCAACAAATCATAGCATAGTCCCCAAACACAAGCAAACAAAGCAAACCTTCAGCCGAAGCTTCAAAGAGGAAAAAGAGGAGGTTGTGATTGTGGACATCCTCTTGCATTGTTTCCAGCAAGTCTCAATCCACAAACGGATGAGAAGACTTAGTTGCAGTTGTCAGAAAGAGGTTTTCTTTCATATCTGCTGGTTCTACTAGATTACTAATTAAGATGATCAGCTATATATCCTTAGCAATGAATTCATTTGGAAACTTTACGCCATCACCCAATATGGGAATTTCGGTCGGAGTAACCATGTGAATAATTAATTTTCTTAATGAATTGCAGGTAAATAAATTCCGACTTATACCATAAGACAATTTTGAGGAGATAAAACACTATCATCTATTAGATGCAAAACAAACTGTCATGTAGGCATAGCCTAATATATATCTTCTCTTTTTTCTTTTCATTATATAGGGGATCTTACATATTTGGGATAGTTAAAAAAGGAAATAAGGACTGAACCAATGACAATTCAAACACATCACGGTAAAAATTGTAGTCAATATCATGAGTTATTAGCTCATTACAGTACATATGTGTCAAAAATACATTCTTTATTTTTGTGTGTCTTTATAAGAAATCAAGGTTATGATCTCAACTTCACGTCAAAAGAAAAAAAAAGCTTATGATCTCAAATTTATTACTCTAACTAACAAGGTCAAGTGGTGCAGACGCTACACTATCCAAAAACACAAAAGGTGCTTAAAAAATACGCTGGTATGATAATATATATGGCCAGCCTCAAATGAAGCAGATAACATAGACAATAAAAATGAAATCTTACTTTTTGTTTTTTTGGGTGCTGGGTCCAGTAGGACCAAGGGGAAAAAAGAAATGAAATCTTACTAAGAATTTGGAAAAAGAAAGAGGCATCTACATGACTGAATTTCTCCAAGAACAAAATAGATCATCAAGATAGCATTGAGGGTTGCCTCAACTAATAAGATTAAACAAAATTGATAAAAATGTTTTGGGTTTGATTTCTTTTCTGGTAGTCTTTTATTGATAAAACATTTATAAGTAGGAAAAAAATTATTTTATACCTTTAAACATAATGTAAGTATTATTGATATTCTTTTTAAAAGTGTCAAATTTAGTGAGAAAAGTGATAAAAAAATATGTATAATAAATGATATTAATGAAGTATAAAAAAAAATATATATACATGTTAATATAAGATTATCAGAGTTATTGTAAATATTTATATAAATCTTCGTTGAAGCTTGTGATATTATTCTAACTTTAAAATGAAACAACTTTCCTATCCCAAAACCTTTTACCATAAAAAATAAATAAATAAAAGAAGATAGATCATCAAGACGTAAACTAAAGTTTGGAGAAATATTCCATTGTAATTGATCATTCCTGATTTTTACCGCACTTACTATTATTTTGACATTAGATTTTTTTTTTCTCTATAAATAGTTCTTATATTAATCTTACACGGAAAGCATTCAAGACAAATGGCATAGGAGAAGCGTTCATTTGAAACATCTTATTCAAAGGAAAAGAAGATAAATAACCTTGATTCTTGTGGGTCTAAAGAGAAAAAAGTTTAACATATACTACAAAGTAAAAGAAGGCCTTTTCCCTATCAAAGTTTAATTAATTGATTCTTAATGGCTCAAAATGAAAAAGATATTGATGTTGATGCGTGATCTTGCATCATTATAGCAAAGCAAAAAAAAAGTACGAGAATAAAAAAAGTTAATAATGTAAATAAAATAAAGGAATAAAACACAGGCACATTTACGAGTTGGAAACCATTTGAGATTGTCTCTCCCATTCCTTGCTAAAGATGATAATTGTCCTAGTTTGCAAATCCCAATTATTTTCTAGTATCAAACTTTTAGTACATTTATTATTATAATTTTGGCCCATTACAAAATCTCTCCTTGATATGGGCGATAAGGGTAAACTTGGATTATCCTTCTTCACCCCTGGCTATGAGCAGCCGTGAAAATAAAGCTTTCACCATCTTAAATAGAATAATTTATAACTTGTGTGATTGAGAGTCTATTGGATCATGATGTTGATTGATATCTCTTTGTTCTTATTCTAAAACATTTTGTGGCACTTGCTCCTATAAATTAATCAAATAGCACCAAAGGCCAATAACTTGAGAGATGTCATCATTTTCTCTCAATTATTGGCTTAGCTAGTAGTCTCTCCTCAAAAAGACCACAAAGACGCTAGTGACCAGCAGGGCACAAGTATATATTAGGAATGATGACAGAGTAGCCATTCCTTCCTCATATGTCATATTGAATACAACTCCTAATATAAGGCCTGCCTATAATTTTCAGGTGTTGTTTTCCCCAATCTCCCCCCTAGTCTATATAATTCAGTCGGTGTCCTATAGATGAGATTGGGGGGTTTTTAACTTTTCCAAGTTGTGAAAAGGAATTCCAGTTAAGTGTGATTTGCACGATTTACCTTTATTTTATACTTTGGGCCTTTACTTCGGTGCTTCGCTATGGCTGACGCAAAAGTTGATAATTCTTTTTTTTTTTTTTTGAAAATTCATCAAACATAAATTTGTACAAATCTCGTAATATACTATATTATAAACCTATAATTGTATATTCATTAGAAGAAATATAAACATTATATATATATAGAGAGAGAGAGAGACACACACACACACGTTCCTCACAATATCACTAAAATACAATGATTTATTTTTTGAGGAATTTAAAACATAATTATTGCTAGGTGCTAATTGTTTCACTGATATTTTTTGGTGGTTCCAGAAGTGATTATCCTACGTGATTTTTACTGTAATAATGTTTTAAAACTATTATTTGGATAATCATATTTTATGTCATACAGAACAATTATTTTGTTTAAAGCATGTATTAATAAAACATAGATATTATTTTACTGAATGAAATAGATTACAACAAAATAAAATTATTACTTGTGATGATTGTGTCGTATAGAGCTATCTTTTTATTATAAATTAATTTCAAGTGTATTTATTTTATTAAAATTGTGTAATTATTTAAAAAATAAAAAGAACTTACTGAAAATATATATACATTGATATAAAGTATAAAAGGATAAACTTTTATAGAGATTGAACTGTAAGCAAAAATATGTAAAGATTATATGAAATTAGAACATCAATAAAATGCTTACTTGTTGAAGATATGATTTTTTTTTATGCTTAAGAATTGTCATGTTGATCTAATGTCTTGCAAAACTCGTGAAAATGTAATCACACTCCCTGTTACAACTCTTAATGGGGCAAGTTGTGGCGTTTGCGTGTGTCATCGTGAATGTAAATGAGACTTAGCCTAAATAAGTTAACCTTAGTACCATCCCATCATGGACCCATGGGTTAATGTCTACACTATAACCCATACTAATAAAATTTTCAGCACATACTAAATGGATCACTTAAATTAATAAGTGAGTTACAAATGTATTCCTATATGAATCATGAATTAGCCCGTTTTTAGGAAAACCAAAAAGCTACAATTGATTGTAGTTTACAAGAATTATTAGATAATTCTAACATTTTCTCACTTGAATAAAATCAATTGTGTAATTTTAATTTGAAAAATATTTGTTTGAAAACAACTCTCGAGCTAATGACGTAATTTTGTAATGTGGCCAACATGATCCAAGATGCGAAATCTGAATATGACTACATCCAACTAAATTCAAGTAACATCGAATCATGGTGATTGTTACATCCCGTATTGATGTAGGACCAATCCAAGTTTACAAACATCACCGACTGCGTCGACTAGTCATTAGTGTGGAGTGTAGCAAGAAAATAGCATGTCAATGTGATCCAATAGCCATACTGCTACTTTCTTTGTTAGTCCTCATAATTTCTCTCAAAATGCTCTTAAAGCCAGAGAAATCGTATGGTTCATCAAGAATCATTATGCCTCAGCTCCATCTTAGCATCAACCACGAGCATAGTGGTCCCAACGACACCGAGCTTCAAAATTTCGCAATTGATACACATAAATATATAACAGTAATTTTCAAAATATGCATAAAAAAATCAAGGAGAATATTATAAAAAACATCAAAGACAAGAAGCCACGAATCAGTCTAGCCCATCAAAAAGGTCAAACCATAAGTCCTTTAAGTCAAAACGAAATATAGTATGTTATAAATGTGGAAGAGTAGAACACTGCAAGAAAGATTGCAAAGTTAAGCAAAAGATCAATATTTTAAATATAGATGAAGAATTAAAGGAAAATCTAATCAACATAATAATAAATAATCTGAATCATCATCATCAGAAGAATTTAGTTCACAAGAAGAAGAGTTCATAAGTCAAGTAAGAGAAACTTCCTCAGACTCTGAAAGTGAGGAAGAAGAAAAGGATTGTATAGGATTAGGACCAAAATTATGCAATTGTTCAAAATGTGTCATGACAATTAATGTAATCACAAGAGATCAAGCTTCATTATTAATAGCTACAGATGAAAAAATGGAAGAGTACCCGGTTAAGCATGATTTTATGCAACAAAAAAAAGAATTTTTAGAAAATAAGAATAAGCAAAAAGAATAAATATAAAATATAGATATGAAAGAAGTATTAGATAGGTTCCGAAAACTTCAGAAAGAAGAAATTACCTTAACCGATTTTTAGCAAGTAATAAAGAATTTAAAGGAAGAAGTTAATCAATTAAGACAAAAAGACATTGAAATTGAGTTCAAAATGTTAAATTTGCAAGGACAGATAATCATGCGAGGACAGTTAGCAAGTTCATCAAAATAAAAATTTAAAGATGACTCATATATTAATCTGTTAAGTCAAGTACTTGTTCATAAGTAACACTATCTAATAGAATTAATAGTTCAAAATAAAAGATTCAATCTTATAGCACTAATAGATTCAGGAGCATATATGAATTGTGTTCAAGAAGGACTAATACCCATCAAGTATTATGAAAAGACCAAAGAATCATTAAGTAGTGCAAGTGAATCAAAATTGTTTATTAATTACAAATTAAATAATGTTAAGATTTGTAAAGAAAAAGTTTGTTATAAAACATCATTTTTACTGACAAGAAATATATCTGAACAAGTAATTCTAGGAACTCTCTTTTTATCATTACAATATCCTTTCTCTGCAACAAAAAATGGGTTAGTAACTAAAGCCTTAGGGAAAGAAATTTCTTTTGAATTCCTAAAAGCTCCTTAAATTAAAGAATTGAATCTTGTTCAAGAATCTATGATTTCAAAAATAAATCTAATTCAAAGAAAAATAAAACAAATCAACATGCTAAGCAAAGAAATCCAATATAAAAGAATAGAAGATCAAATTAATAAGCCACATATTCAAGAATAAAAAATTTACAACAAAAGTTCATAAGCGAGGTTTGAAGTGAATATCCAAATACTTTCAAAGATAGGAAAATATATATAGTAAATCTACCCTATGAAGAAGGATTTAAAGAAATTAATATACCAACAAAAGTAAGGCCAATTCAAATGAATCAACAATATCTAGAATTTTGTAAAAAAGAAATCCAAGAGTATCTTGAAAAGAAGTTAATAAGACCCATAAAATCTCCATGGAGTTGTGTAGGATTCTATGTTATGAATGCTTCAGAAATAGAAAGGGGTGCTCTAAGATTAGTAATCAACTATAAGCCTTTAAACAAGGTTGTAAGGTGGATAAGGTATTCAATCCCAAATAAAAAGGACTTGGTCAACAAAGTTCATAATGCTAATGTATTTTCAAAATTTGATATGAAATCTGGTTACTATTAGATAGAGGCAGTCGAAGAAGATAAGTACAAAACTACATTTGTATTACCCTTTGGCCATTACGAATGGAACGTAATGCCTTAATGATTCAAAATGCTCTAAGCGAATTTCAATATATAATGAATAGCATCTTGAACCCTTATACAAAATTCACCATAGTATACTTGGACGGTGTATTGGTCTTCTCTAACTCAATAGATCAACACTTTAATCATTTAGAAAAAAATTTCAATATTATAAAAGAAAATAGATTAGTAATCTCAACTAAAAAAATGAAATTGTTCCAAACCAAAACCCGATTTTTAGGTTTAAAATTCATCAAGGAACAATTGTTCCTATAGATAGGTCAATAGAATTCGTAGATAAGTTTCCAAATAAAACTAAGGATAAGAAACAACTTCAGAGATTCTTAGGATGTGTTAATTATGTAGCAGATTTTATTCCTAATATTAGGATAATTTGTTCACCCTTGTTCAAAAGATTGCGAAAGGATCCTCCAGTGTGAGATTCTATTATGACTGTTGCAGTTAAACAGGTTAAGATAATGGTCAAAATCATTCCTTGGTTAGGACTCTCTGATCCAGACACCTCTTTTGTAGTAAAAACAGATGCCTCTGATTTAGGGTATGGAGGAGTGCTTAAACAGATTCTTCTTAAATCTTCCAAACCAGCTCAACAGAAGTATAACACTGTTTAAAAAGTAATTTTATCTATAGTGCTATGTATCATAAAATTTCAAGATAATTTGTTCAACAAAAAGTTTTTATTAAAAATTGATTGCAAAGCGGTGCCAAGCGTCATTCAAAAAGATGTAAAGAATTTGGTTTCCAGACAAATATTTTCTAGAGGGCAATCTTTGTTGTCTTGCTTTGAATTTGATGTTCAACATATTAAGGGAAATGATAATCATCTTCCTAATTTTCTAATTAGAGACTTTTTGCAGGAAAAAAATGAATCCTAATTTCTAATCAAGATCATCGTCTTCTTGATCAAAATCAAATAGTACTAAAATTACCCTAGATCATTATTCAAAGTTTAACACAGAGATCAACACTGGTAATGTGGCGTCTCGGGGCTGACAAGGGCGGGGAGTGGTTGTCGGTGCTAAAGTGAAAGCATCAATAAGCGGCTCCTGGCAGGCTTCTAGGTGAAGGGTCCCATGAATGAACTAAATACGCATCAGAATGAGAGGGATTCAGAGACTGTGCAGGTATGAGACTACATAGTTAAAGATGACTTAAAGGAATTGATTAGGTATAGCCATATCAACAAGTTGCAACTTCTTTTCGAGAGCCTAGAACATAAGAACTTCATGGTTAAGCGTGCTTGACTTGGAGCAATTGTGGGATGAGTGACCTCCTGAGAAGTTTCCTAGGATGCGTGTGAGTGAGGACAAAGCACGTTAAAAAGATCCGTGTTGGTTTGTGGAGACACTTGTCAATCCTGCAAGTAGTCCCGAGATGTTACAGATGGTATCAGAGCCGAGACCTCTCCCAGTACGATGTGGTTCGGGGACGAACCAAGTAAAAGTTGATGGGCATGTGGCGTCCCGGGGCCGACGAGGGAGGGGAGTGGTCGTCAGTACTAAAGTGAAAGCATCAATAAGCGGCTCTTGACATGCTTCTAGGTGAAGGGTCCCATGAATGAACTGAATACGTATCAGAATGAGAGAGATTCAGAGACTGTACAGGTAAGGGATTGCATAGTTGAGGATGACTTGAAAGAATTGATTAGGCATAGTCATATCAACAAGTTGCAACTTCTTTTCGGGAGCCTAGAACATAAGAACTCCATGGTTAAGCGTGCTTGACCTGAAGCAATTGTGGGATGGGTGATCTCCTGAGAAGTTTCCTAAGATGCGTGTGAGTGAAGACAAAGCACGCTGAAAAGATCTGTGTTGGTTTGTGGAGACACTCGTCAATCTTGCAGGCAGTCCCGGGATGTTACACGTAATCTACCTAAAAGAGTGAGTCATCTACCCAAGCAGGATCATCTATCCTAGCCCTTTCTTTTCCCACTCTAGTTCAACAAATAAGACCATCATCTTCCCAAACACCTGATCAAAATAGATTCAAAACCCTTACTTATCAATAGACTTTGGTAAGTACCCCTCCAAATTCACTTCAAAAAGCAAAACAATTATCTCCTTTATTGGCCAATAGCCCAACCACAGAAGAATGCAAATATATAAGAAAAAATATTATGGAATCTTTGTTTACCATAGAATCAAAGTGTTTCTTTCTGAAGACAACTCCCATAAAAATTGTTCAATATATCTTACCCCCAAATTAACATTTTGTTCCTCATGACTCTCTAAAAAAAGATAAAACATTTTTTGAATTAATCCTCCTTGATACCAAATCCATAGAACTCGAGCATCACCACAATCCAGAGAATCCTAACTACGTAGAGTTCTCGAAGGTCAAAATTCTTAAGGTCCTCAACCCTAGAGAATGGAATCAAGAGCTCTACACTCCAAAAACTTTTTCAATAAAGTATGATCCTCAGACTTATACTTATTGGAACTATCAACATACGTGGTATAAGTTCATATATATCATGCCTTATTCACATTCCTAGTTCTTTTGGTTTAAAAAAGGATTGAAGGCTTTTCCATCATGGTTAGTAGATTGGCTTTGTGTCACAGGATCGTGTATTGAAATACTTCCTTAATCAGTAAAGGAATCCTACAATCTGTTCAGCGAAAGGGCAGATTTTTCATAAGGATAAAAATTGCTTTAATTTTATTCTCAATTTAGCATAGCATGGATAAACACTTGGGATTATAATTTTCATAAAAAAAATTCAAGTTCAACATCCAACTTGGATCGCTAGAGAATTCAGTGTCAAATGGTGGCCCAGTTTTAACCTCAACCTGGTCAACACTAGTGCTATCAATAAATGGTGTGAATCAAATATTTCCTTGTTAAGAAAAAAAAACCACAAAAGGTTTCTGAATTTGAAAAACTCAAACAGAAGCTAATTCAAGAATTAGCAAATTCATCATTTGAATAGGGCCTTCTCTTAAAGCTCAAAACTATTATGTCCACATCTGGATCCACACACTCTCCACCAAGTAAAGAAAATGACAACAATTATCTTTTAAACGAAGATGACTGCTATGGAGTAGACCTCTCTAACATGTGAAGGACTCTCTAAGGAACATGTGCAACACATTGTGTCCCTACAAATCAAAAAGAGATTTTTCTGTATGTCGGCAAGCATCTTTAAGGACAACATGCAAACCATTTGCCTTCCACCATTCAAAAGAGATTCCTTTAGTACAATAATATTGGACTTCAGCGTAGATGAAATCCGACTTCATCATGCAAGATCAACAATTTCAGACTTCATTGAATTTGAAATATAAGGAACCTCTTCTATAGAAAGAAAGCTTCTGCAGATCAACAAGCATTGGAAAAATCACTACTATTTTCTGTTGCTACCCTCTGTACCCAAAATCTCTCAAAACCTTGTAGTTTTAAATTTCTACTCCTTACTTGTAATGTTTGGAAAAGTACTTCGATCAACATTATGTAAATTTATATCAACAAAGTGTAAGTTCAATATTTTCAATAAAAAATTATTTGATCTATATCATTAATCTATTTTTCTTGATTTTTTATGTATATTTTAAAAAATACTGTTGAGCTATGTCTCGATCTTGTCGCTATATATATATATATATATAAACATATATAATAATAAAAATAATGTATTATCAATCGCTCAAAATAAACAATACAAACACTAAAAACTGTTCAAAATAAATGTTCAACATGATAAGAAGAAAATATCATAAATCTCAAACTCTTACTAACCAAGTACATCATAAGAACTCATAATGCCCATGTTCTCAATGTTTTTTTTAAATACCAGGAGCCTAAGTCCTTTAGTTAAGGGATCAACTAACATGAAATCTATGTCAATATGCTCAACTATATAAATTGTTGTTCTTCACAAGATCCCTGACAGTCAAATACTTTAATTCCAAGTGCTTAGAACTACTAGTAAGTTTTATTATTTTTAGCGTAAAACACTACATTATTGTTATCACAATAAATCCTCAATGGCTTAGCAATGAAATACACAGTATGAAGTCCTGTTACCAAATTTCTCAGCCAAACAACATGAGTAGCAGCAACATAACAAGCAATAAACTTCGCTTGCATAGTAGAAGAGGTAATTATAGTTTGTTTCTTACTTTTCCAAGATATCGCACCCCCAACCAACATAAAAATATAGCCATAAGTCGACTTCCTTTCATCAGGGCACCTAGCAAGATTTGAATCAGTATACCCTATTATCTCTCTAGGTTGTCAACTCTCCTATATACAAGCATATAATATTTAGTTTTCTGCAAGTACCTCATCACTTTCTTTGTAGAAATCCAATGATCATTCCCAGGATTAGACTAGTATCTGCCCAAAACGCCAACTATGAAAGCAATGTCAGATCTAGTGCACACCTAAGCATATATCAAACTCCCCAATGCACTATCAAAAGGTTTATCCTTCATCTATACTCTTTTAAGCTCATTTTTAGGACACTAATCTTTGTTAAATTTGTCACCTTTAATAATTGGAACATCTCCAGGTTTACAATTCTACATATTAAATTTCTCAAGGACTTGATCAATGTAAGCCTTTTGCGATAACCCAAGCACACATTGAGATTTATCTCTATGAATCCCAATTCCCAACACAAAAGATGTTTCACCAAGATCTTTCATGTCAAAGAACCTTGTCAACATATGCTTGGTCTCATGAAGTAAACCAAGGTCATTGCTAGCAAGCAATATGTCATCTACATATAACACAGAAAATGAATTTGCTCCCACTAACCTTAAGGTATATGAACTGGTCAACCTTATTTTCTTCAAAACCCAAAGAAGTCACTACCTCATCAAATTTTAAGTAGCACTATCTAGAAGCCTATTTTAAACTGTAAATGGACATTTCAATCTACAAACCAAGTGCTCATTACTATTTGCTTGAAAACCCTCAGGTTGTTGCATGTACACTACCTCACTAAGATCACCATTCAAAACAGTTGTCTTGACATGCATCTGGTGTAACTCTAAATCAAAGTGAGCTACTAGTGTCATAACAATTCTAAAGGAATCTTTAGTTGATAAGGGTAAAAAAGTCTCATTAAAGTCAATGCCCTTATTTTGAGTAAAGCCCTTAGCCACAACTCTGGCTTTAAATCTTTCAGTTTGAATCTTTCTTTGTTTTAAAACCCACTTGCAATTGTTTGGCCTACAATTTTCAGTTAATTCAACAAGCTCCTATACCTTATTATTAGTCATAGATTGCATTTCTTCATTCATAGCGTCTATTCACATATTGGATTGAGGACAAGAAACAACTTCTTGATAATTCTTGGGGTCAATGACATCCCTAATATCATAAGCATCTTCACTCACATAGACCATAAAGTCATCAAAAATGCCAAGTCGCCTCTATCTGACTGACCTCTGCATAGGAATTTGCTCAACTAGCTCAGTAGGTTAGGGAACCTTAATCGTAGCAGGAGGACCAATCACATTATCAATAAGAGGATGATTAACTAAGTTTTCAACTAGAAGCTCAACTCCAATGGGAGTAGCAGATGAGATGCTGTTATAAAAAACAAATAATGGCAAAGAAATAGTTTCATGCAAATCAACACCAATATTATCAGATGAACCAATAGGGTCTGCCATATCGATCAAATTCCAAAAACTTAGCATGTAAAGACTCCATAATTTTGGTGCCCCTGCTAGGATAATATAATTTGTACCGTTTCACATGATCTAGATATCTAATGAAAAATCAACAACTAGTTTTGGGGTCTATCTTTTTCTTTCAGGGATTATAAATCTTAACTTATGATGGGTAACCCCAGACACGAAAATGGTTCAAACTAGATTTTCTACCTGCCCAGACGGATTTATTAGGAACTCTGTTAAGTATGTAAAGGATTATTTTCAAGGCTTCACCCCACAGAAATCCTGGCAAGTTACACCTCTCATCATGCTCCTCATCATATCTTTTAGTATGCGGTTACGCATTTCGGCCACACCATTTTGTTTAGGATTACCAAGCATGGTGTATTGTGGAACAATTCCACAATCTTGAAAGTATTTTGAAAATGGTCCTCTATGCTGCCCTGTGGCATCATATTTACCACAATACTCTCCACCATGATCAAATCTCACTATCTTAATGACCTTTTTTAATTGGTTTTCCACTTCAGTTTTAAAAATATTGAATTTATCTAGTGCACAAGATTTTTCTTTAATTAAATAAAGATAGCCAAATCAAGAAAATTCATCAATGAAAGTGATAAAAAAAACCTATTACCATAAATAATAGGAGGAAAAGGTCTATTAATATTTGTATGAATGATTTCTAAAAGACTTGAACTTTTAGTTGCACCTTTCTTTTTGGTCTTAGTGAATTTTTCTCTAATACAATCCACACAAATCCCCAAATCATCAAAGTCTAAGGAAAGTAAAATATCATCATTAATTAACCTGTCAACCTTTTCCTTAGAAATATGACCTAAGCGTTTGTGCCATAATAAAGATGATATTTCCTTAATTTTAGGCCTTTAAGTAATAGTATTCTCAACATTTAAAGATGAAGAAACATTATCAGAAGCCTAAGACAATTTATACAAACCATCCATTAAAAAACCATAACCAACAACTTGGGAGTTCAACATCAAATTTATATTTCCATCACTAAAAGTAAAATTAAATCCAAGTTTATCCAAGTAAGAAATAGAAATCAAAGTCCTCTTAAAAGAAGGTACATAGAAAGTATCATTTAAAACAAGCTCATATCTTGTTACTAAAACTAAGCTAACATCTCCCACTGATTCCACCTTGACTTCAAGATCATATCTGGCCCTCAACTTGTTTTCTCTCAAACTTGGTTTCCTCAAATTTCTGAACCCCTGTAAAGACACAACAATATGGGTTGTAGAACTACTATTAAGTCACCAAGAATCAATAGGGACATTGTAACAGCCCCTTTTTAGCATGTTAAACTAGTTTATGGTTACAAAATGTAGCATAATACTTGTCTTACATGTGTGTCCATTTTTGTGACAAACTGTGTTAGTTTAGGCATTTAGTTGCAATCTAGAAATTAAAAAGTAGTTTAAAATGACTCAGATAGTAGTATAAATTGCTAAGTTAAGAAAAATAAACCTAGAGAGTTTGTTTCTAAGTCACAAATAAGCTAAGTAAGGTGTAGTAAAAATTTGAGAACAATCAGAGCCAGTTTGGTATTTTTAGGCATACTAGTTGTGCTTTTAATGTTGGATTGACCCCAAATAAATATGAAAAAAAAAAGATAATAGTGAAACAATAATTTTAATGAATCCTTAAATTTATTTCAAAGTTGTTGGAAGCTGAAAAACTTGATTTAGCTAAATTTAAGTGTTTTTAGCAGATCAAGAAGTATCAATATTATGGTTAAGTTATTTAAGTGGCATACGAGAAAACAACCCTATTACTTGAGATTTCTCTCAACAATTCATCACTTTTTCACTCATCTATTTCTCACAAAAACAGAACCCCAACGTATAGCAGAGAAACAAGGAAGAAAGGAGGAGAAAGCTAAGGGAGAAGAAGAGGAAAAGAGCAAGAAAGATAAGGGTAAGGCCAAGGTTGATCAACCACCATCATCAAGAGTTTGAGGTAAGGGATTCTAACCTAAATCTTCATCCCTCTTCTTCTATTTTCTTTATGGTTGAAGTTAGGTTACATAATGGTAAAAGATGGTTTTGATGAGCAAAACTAGGTTTTGAGTTTGGTTTTCAATTCAAAGTGTTAAGTTGGAGTGTTTATATCTTTATGGATATATGATTATGAGTTCTTACCACTTAAAAACCCTTGATTTCCATTGGTGACAAAAATGGTGATTTTAGGTGGTGGAAATTCCATTAATCCATGTTTAAGTAAATTTGAGGTTTTATAAGTATCACAACATGTTAATGGATCATATTTGAGGTTTTTGATAGCTTAGAATCAAAATTTGAGTGATTAGAATGATAATTTTGAGTAATGGAATGGTAAACTGTTCTGCAGAATTCTGCAGTCGTGTAGTCACACCTAGGTGTGACTAAACCATGTCTAGGCGTGACTAAACTACGCCTAGGCGTGTGTTGTCCTGTTTCTCAGCCAGGCAAGACAGAGAATGTCACGCCTAGGCATGGGAAAGTCGCGCCTAGGCATGAGTACCAGGAATTTTTAACATTGTTTTTATTGTTGTGTTGGAGTTTCTTACCAATTAAAATCATTCTTATATGTTTTCTTAAGTATGCTAAGATACTTTTAGGGATATTTCACAAATGAAATAATCACCTAATCTATGAGTACAAGTTGAATGTTAGTTTATTCAATAGTTGATGATTAATGGAAGTAGTTGTCTAGGACCTTATACATCCTTGTGTGATTTAGAAAATAACTAGAATTGTGATTATAAGGTAAACTAGATACAATTTTGGTAAGAAAGTGTACTTCTCATAGTTGCACACTCTATTCTCTTAAATTTCAATATGAGTTTAATGTGCAAAATTATATAAGACAAGTATCATAAGTAAGAAAGTGAGTCAGACTTCCTAATTATGCAAAAGAGTGAGTTAAACTATTTTCTTAGAAGATGATTGAGAGAGGTAAGTGTCAGTACAACACTTTACCTAGGATAAACTAGTGAGTTAAACTATTTGTCAAGCACATGAGGATTATGATCAACCTTATGTAGGTGTAGTAAAGTGAGTCAAACTTACTAACACGAGCCTTGGGATGAGTTAAGTCCTAAGTTAGGCATTGAAGCGAGATAAATAATTTGTCAGCTTTAGTTGGTGTTATATAATTGTATGGGCGATTGTGTAATATCAAAGTATATATTAGCTTTCTATACATTATACAGTTGTATGAGCGACAATATAATGTGATTATTAATTATGTTTATAAGTGATTTATATTAATGAGTGCCATGATATACATATTTATTTATTGAGAAATTTTATGTTCTCACTCCTTTTCGTGTTTCCATGGTAAAAGCAAGTCAAGACCCTTCTAAATGGGTTAAGCTGATGAAGAAAGAGCAACAAGACTAGATAGCTATTAGTTTTTGTTGTATGAACAACTCTTGTATAATTTACTTTAAGTTGTAGTTTTATTGTATATATAACGTTAAGCCCTTAGAGGTTTTTGAAGTGTATATATGTATGACCTACTTTTATTGTGGCTCTCCATAATAAATTGCTTAATTATATGAGATTAAGAATATAGTAAGTAGAAGTGACATGTTTAATGCTTTATATATCTTTGTATAAGTAGTTATATCGAGATATTTATATTAGGGTGTTACAGACATAAACTAAATTAGACTCAAAACAAACAAAAACTAAAGGATTACTTCTAGATTTATGCTTGTTTTCTAAACAAGCCTTGAATCTACCACACTTATTCTTCTTATGCCCTTTGCCCTTACACAAAAAACACAAGACACTTTTCTTGAAGACAACTAGCTTATGACCTCCTACATTGTGATGTTGACTGTTACCTGGTTTCCTTGAGTCCTAATTTTTATTAGGAGCACTAGATGAATCCTTCTTATGTTTCAAATTACCTTTGCCAGAATAGGGTTTACTAAGAAAAGTCAAGAAGGCTAGATCACTCTTTTCTTTCTTGAGTTTCTTTTCCTCAGCACACACTTGGTAATAAGGTCATTAATGATGTTAATGATCCATTTTTCACCGAATGTGTTATATGCAATTTTAATTTGTGTAAATTTAACGGGTAGGCAATTTAAGGCATGTGGGACAAGGAATTTTTCATTCAGGTCTATTTCATGGACTTTCAATTTGGTTTGGATGTGAATCATCTTCAGAATAAATTCCCTTATACCCTCAATGTTGTCATATCTCATGTCCGTTAACTGTTTCATTAGATATCCATATTCAACATTATTGGACACCTAGTATCTCTCACCTAGCTCAGTGAGAAATTCTTTAGCATTCGAGGTTTCTGGTAAGCCACTCAGCAGATGTTCAAAGATAGTCCTCTTAATGGCAATTAAACTAAGACTATTAGATCTCTCCTACTTAGTTAAGAGTTCTCTCTACTTTGTACTCCCCTCACTAGGAACATCAGACTTATTTATACGTAGTGCCAAGTCAAGGTTAGCAATTCCTAAAGAGAAATCCAAATCTTGCTTCCATTTATTATAATTTGATCCAGTCAAAAATTTTATTGAAGCAAAACAATTGTTCATGACATGAATGCATTAGAATAAACAATTAGGGCAAGACATAGCTCCAAATTAAATTAAGCTATCATTATGAGGCCAACATAATATCACACATTCTCCTTTGGGCAGAATGTGGAACTAAGGTCGCAACTAAGGTCAGAACCTATGAGTTAATTAGTGAACATACACTAGATTCAAGAATCCATCCCCTTTAAGCAGACAAAACCTCTAGACCAATGCACCTCCAATAACATCATCCATAAAATCTCAAGGTGAGTTAATTAATGAGAATGCATTGAGTTTGAAAATCTATCCCCTTTGGGCAAACAGATCTCTTAGACAAACGTACTCCCCAATGACTTCATCTTCATATTAGCTTCCAATTACAACATACAATAACCCCCATTGGGCACGTAATTGTACGCTATAACTAGAAACATTTCTCAAATTACAAAAAACTTCCACAAACCAATACAAATAATCCTATTTTAGTGGTAATTACCCATAGTAATTCATGAAAATTCTTACACAGAAATCATTTTTTTCTTGCCCAAAAAATCATGACATAGTCCAAAAGGAGGTGTAGTCATGGAGAACACCCCAACTGTTCATGAATTAAATTTAATAGCATTGCAAAAAAATTTGCACTTAAACAGTTTAAATAGAAGCAAACAACTTGACAAATAAGCAATTTAAGCATACTATTCAGGAGTAGTATACACAATTTTATAACAGAAAATAGGGAGAGTAAACATTATGAAAAGATTCAAAACATGATAAATTAATTTTTTAGTATATTATTTTGTTAAATATCAGCTGAAAAAAATAATTAAATATTCAATATAATCCAATATTTTTTTTTCAAAAAAAGTATTGTAAGAACGTGTGAAACCATTAAGCATTACACAAAAACCGTTTGGACGTGATAAGCATTGCGGCTGGATCAAAATTATGAGAATTATACTTGTTATAATGGATTCATTACGCAAGAATTATGCTCGCAAAATTTCTCGTGATAAGCTTCATTATATTGGATTCATTATACTTGTGATAAGCATTATATTTGCTGAGCAAGGAAACCGAAAAAACCAATTCGTTTTTGGGGATCACGTTGAAATCCACCATGTAAAAACTGAAATTTGTTGCAATTAAGTAAGGGCTTTTAATATATATGATCAACACGAACACAATATATGAGAAACACACATCAATTTACATAAAAAAGGACATAATTGAAAATTGGGTTTAGAATCTTAACCGCAACTTTGAGTTCAAATTTCTCTCTTTGTAGTGCATGAAAAAACATGATTTAAGTGTCAATGAACTCGTAAAATTATGCTCTACAAAAGCCCTAAGAAATTGAGTTTTAATTTCTCAGAATTCACACTACTGAAAATTTATGCATACAAAATTAGAAAGAAATTCAAACTCAAAACATATTATCACGTCTAATCAAATATTATCGAGTCCTAAATCATATAATGTAGGTGCTGATACCAAATGTAAGCAAAAACATGTGAAGATTACATGAAATTAGAACATTGATAAAATGCTTACTTGTTGAAGACATGATTTCTTGATGCTTAAGGATTGTCGTGTTGATCCAATATCCTGCAAAACTCGAGAAAAAGTTAGAGTTTTCTCTGTAATTCACACTCTTGGTCACAACTCTCAATGGGAGAAGATGTAGAGTTTGTGTGTGTCACCGTGAATACAGAGGGAACCTAACCTAAATAAGCTAACCATAATACTTTGCCATCATGGACCTATGGGTTAAGGCTTACACTATAACTCACACTAATCAAAATTACAAGTGTTCAGTCCATACTAAATGGATCATTTAAATTAATAAGTAGGTTACAAATACATCCTCATATGGATCATGAATTAGCCCACTAAAAAGTCACAATTGATTGTAACCCACAATTATTAGATAATCATAACATGAACTCCTATTAATTAAAGTGATTTTTTAAAAGCAAAATTCAATTATTGTATATCTTAAGATACATTATAATAGATTTTGTTTTTCTTGTTCTTCTAATTGGTTTCTTTAATAAATTTATTTAGATTTTTTAGATATGTTATCTTTCAAATGTATTTAAAGAGTTTGGTTATAAGTATTTCAGATTATATGTATATATATACATGAATTTTTTAATTTTAATTTTCTTAAATTGATTTCATGCTTTGTCTTTATAGAATTAGTAAGATTTTCAAATCTATTAAGATAAGAGATATAATACCTTCTTCATATAACGACACTTTATGTGTCAGTCTACATAATAAAAGATGCACCATCATCAATAATATTTGAATAAAGAGCAAGCTATATATAATGGATTAGCTAGTCTTAGGTTAAGTTTGTATATATTTTCTTTCATAATAAATATATTATTTTTTTATTAGAATTGTAAGTGCCAGTGAGTTAATGTTTGAATAAATAATAATAATAATAATAATAATAATAATAATAATAATAATAATAATAATAATAATAATAATACTAAGGGTTTTGTATTAAGAAATAAAAATAATATTTATTACTCATTCTAATTATTCAAAGAAAAAAGTATTAAATGCTTATTAGATTTTTAAGATATTAAATTCTTACACTTTTCATTTAATAGTTTTTTTTGAACATGTGGCCTAGTGCACATATTAACGGATACCCTAATAAT
The DNA here is from genome assembly GCA_029884605.1 of Ormosia emarginata. NCBI lineage: Eukaryota > Viridiplantae > Streptophyta > Magnoliopsida > Fabales > Fabaceae > Ormosia > Ormosia emarginata. The sequence goes on along the minus strand of JAQQTP010000080.1, from coordinate 1,424,058 downwards.
AATAATAAGTCTTGGTAGCTTATACCAACTTATACTGCTAAATAACTTTTTTGTACACTCTTGGATGACATAATACCACAAAGCAAATTTATGTATGTGTTTTCCATGTTGGCGTCTTACCATTTCAAAGCATACCGATCTTACTAAAATTCTTTAAAAAAATAAACGGGAGGGGCTGAGGCTTCTATTACTTGAGGTTCTCGTAGAGCCTTAGTACTAGCTATAATAATGTATAATCGTGACATTACAAGTTACAACATCAATTATCTGCAGACACCATCATACTCACTTCCAGATAAGTGGTCTGCAAATTAACAGTACCTGCACTACAATTAAAACTCAAGGTACTTCTGAATTTGCCAAGTTTAGTTGTAGAACAACAAATCTTGAAGTTCATCGTCCAGTTGATATGTGGTGCTACTGTTTTGTATGGGCCATAAAATTCCTCCTACCCAAAAGGTCTAGACGTCTAGTACTGGTCACACTCCCCCAGTAAAATTTCCCTTTTCTACTTCTGTTTCCGTATGTGTTTTTTTAGAATGTTTTGTTTATAGAGTACTCAACTCTGCCAATGGGTTGGTTCACTTATTCAATGTTTTGTTTATGATAACTGTATGATTTGAGTTTAGATTTAAGAATTCTTTATTAATAGACAATCTGTAATCTCATTATAAATATTTGTTAAAGATGATAATTTGTCGTGACCTTAAAATAAGGAGAGCTTATCCTTCACTCTAAACTTTTCTAAAAAGAAAAAGAGTCCTACAACTCTGCATAGATACATAGAAATAAAACACTTTAATCCACTCAAGGTTGAATGTTGTAATACACCCTGCATTAGCAAGGTGCACGCATGCACCACGAGGTGACCTAGGATTGTAGGTTTCACTAGTTAAATGGTGTAAAATAACATTTTAATTATTATTAGTACTGGCTGTGTTCTTTGGCGGTGTGTCGGAGCTTCGGTGGCTAGCCAAGGGGAAGGTGGCAAATACTATGAAGAGGTTGATCAGAGGAAAAGCGAACCTTAGATGCGTAAATATGAGATGACATGTCTTGGGAGGAGAGAGAAAAAGGACGCGTCGAAACCAATTGGACTTGCCGATGAAGCAGTGGACAACAATGAGGGTTCCAAAGAGGATGGCCCCCTCATCATTGATTCGCACGACGTCAGAGAGAAGCTCTTGTCACTAGAAACAATGGTCGACATTTTAGTTCGCATTACCGTCGTTGGTTCGCTATCGTCGTTGCTAGTTCGTGTCGCCAATTCGCATTGTCGTTTGTGGTTCGATTTCATGTTCATCAATCGTCGTGGTTCAAGTTTGCATTTTGTTGTTGTTGATTCACATCATCGTCATGAGTTGCATTCGCGTTCACTTGGTCTGGTTCCTATCACCATCGTGGGTTTGGTGTGACCTAGTTTAAAGGCTAGCGGCTGGGTTTGGTGGCAAAGCTTTCACAGTGGTACGGGGTTTGAGTGGCGATAAAGGTTCAAGGGTAGTGGTGATCTAGTTGTGGGAGGCTACTGATTTTGGATTACGGGTCGTTGACGACTGAGTTTCCAATTGTGGTTGGGGTCGCGTTCTGGTGAGACCCTGGAGTGACTGAGTTTAAGTTTACCTTTTTAACAAGTTGATATTAATTAATTTTAACTATTAATCATTTTCAACTGGTAAGTCGATCCACCTGATTTATGGCTTAGATTGATGGTGCATGCATGTAAGACAAATTTGGCCTTGCACAAGACCAAACAATTTAGCAGTTTGGGATTTCCACGTATGCTTGATTGAGCTCATTTTTGGTCAGTCAAGATTTAGGCTTTTTTCTTATCCTCTTGAGTTTATTATTTAAGAGTTACTGAAATTGGATGATTTTGAAAGTGGTTCTGAAAATGATGTAAATTTTGTCAGCAGTCAAATTGGTCAATCAGTCAAATTTAAATATACCAAAATTGCATAATATCGTTTATTGCATTTGGATCGGTTATAAGATCATTGAATTTAGTCGATATATTATATGCAACAATAACTTTATGCTGTTTGATGTAACATTATATGTTAGACCACAATGCTTTATGCGCTGTTTGATTTAACATTATAATAGAACAACCTATTTTAGAAGAGTCAAATTCAGGATTAAACCTAACTTTTAGGCAGTGCTCAATTACACGTCTTAGAAAAGTAGGAGGTAGTCGACGTCTTAACCTCAAAACAAATGATTAAATGAGAAGAATATATAGGAGATACTTCCTGACAAAACATGTCACAGTAATACGTCTCATATTTTATCTAGCATGCAAAAACATGGGCTGCTTGATACGCGTTAGGTGATGAGGCTAAGGCCACATTATATTATCTGAATTTGTCTCTTTTAAAGTAACCTAGTACGGTTTTTATTTTAAAAATAAAGTGCATGAGCATCAACAAAAAAAAAGGTGTCTGAACAGTAATTGATGAAGAAAATTAAGGAAGTATGGATACACATACAGAATAAAAATATATAATTATGATATTTTTACTATAAATATATATCTCTTTTCATATCTTATCTAATATTATTTATTATATTTATTTTTTTTATTATTTTCTCTCTCTTAATCACACATTCTTAAAAAGATATGTATAGTATCTACACCTCTAAAAAATATAAAATCATCTTTTTTCAAAAACATAATACGATACGGGTATGTTGATAAGTAAAAATTTAAAATTTAATTAATATTGTGTTTGAATATTTTTTTATTAATAGAAATATAATGGAATAAGTAAGGATGAATCGGAAAAGGAATGGAAGAAATAAAATATAATTACATTTTTCTTTGTTTAAAAGATTAATAAGAGAATGGAACAGAACTTCATTAACCTTATTTGAAAGTTATATTGTAAAAAAACAAAATGAAACGATTATATTGTCAAGTATTTATTTTTAACTAAAAAAATTTAGTTTCTTCCATTCCACCTTAATTTTAGAGAAAACAAAAATTGAGCATTTGAGGAGAATAAAAAAAAATAGTTTTTCATGTGTTCATTTCACTTTTTATGTATTTTAAAACTCTTAAACAAAAAAAATTATTTTCTTTTCTTTTATTTCCTTTCTTTTCTTTTCATTACTTATCATCCAAATATAATATAAAAGATATAAAAAAAGTATATAAAATTATTGAAGTATTCAATACGATATGTATCGAATATTGGTACCGTTACAACGACCGTTTTATAATATTGGTGGTACATATAAGAAAATTCAGCAGTTTGAGATGGTAAAAAAGGTAATCAAAGGGTTGAACTCTTATTGGGAATTTCTATGATACTTAATTAAGGTGAGTTATCAAATATTCATTGAATATTGAATTTATAATAAATATTTAAAAATAATTAATAATTAATGAGATATTTAACAATTAATCTTGAGTACCAAATCTTCAAAAAAAAAAGTACCAATGAAATCCCCATTCTTATTAAATTAAAGCCATTAATAATTCATATGCTTATAAAAATTCATAACCTCAATTAATTTTTTAATCAAATTATTGATACGAATTTTCTTCTCCAGCTCTATATCTTCATGAGAAACTTTACATGCCTCTTAAAACTCGTGCTTAAGTTCAGGGGGAAAAGAAAAGAAGAAAAAAAAATCGTATCCAAGTGTAACGTGTAATACCTTTCCTGGCCTTTCGTTAAGATAAGTTGAAGCCTCTCTTCACTTAGGGGGTTAAAAGGGGAAAAAAATAGTCTCATCCTGCCGATGTGATAATCTAAAATATCTTAGCCCCACCTCTCTATATAGGGCTAACCTTCTTTTTCGTCATTCTTCTAATATATGATTCTGTATATTATAATTATAAAGGGAAATTTGATGGCGTACGTTAATAATTATATTCCAAAGTTTTCCATGGTTTTTTTCTCTCGATTTTACGCTTGAGTTGAGTTATTCATTCTCTACCTGCGAGGTGAGAAAGGGTTTCTAGCCTTTTATCTCGTTCTTTACGTCACTTTTTATTTTTCACGCCATGACAATATAATTCCCCACAATGTGATTGGTGCAGATGACGTCTATAAGACGATACTCTAGTAAATTATCTCCTTAACACCACAGTATGTTGAGGAGTTTATAAAGAAAAGAAATGAAAAGACGCGAAGAGGGAAAAAAATGATTTTCACTTTGTGTTGATTGTTAAATTAGAAAGAAATCTATTATCCGAAAGAAAAAAAAAAGGGAAATAAATTTTTTTTGCATCACTCTCCTTCTTTCTAATTGGAAGGAAAGATTTTACAATTTAAGGGAATATTTGGTACACATAAATTTTTTTTTTTGAAAGATGACTTCATTGCAAATTGCAAACTAGCCTCTTAACCAAGCAAAGGTATTAATCCAAACTCTTTAGCCGACTATGATAGCAAAATTGGCAAAGGAGCCCGCGCGCCATGTTACAAATACGTGGAATATAATCACAATAAAACTAAGAAAACCAACAAGCATAAAAACAAAAGTTCTTTAGAATAGACTCATTACAAAAATAGTCGATCGAGCCTTCTCTTATACTAACTATGGATGAAAACGGATCAGGTCAAACATTGTTTTAAATGGGTCTAATCTATTTTTTAAATGTAATATCTGCGTTTGACCTATTTGCTTGATATAAATCATTTTTTAAAGTATGATATAATTTTTTTAAAAATTTGATCTGACTTAAAAAATTATTTAAAAGTTTACTTTATAATAAAATTTTTAAATAGACAAACATGACTACATCTAAATAAGTCAACTAGATAGGCTAATGAGTAGGCCTTTATATAGGTTAACAGATTTAGACTTTAAAAAATATTATATTATTTATTAAATTAATTATATTATATAAATATTGAAAATTTCATAATATATATATAATAACAATGTATATAATTTAATAAATCGGCTTAAAATGCTTTTTTAAAGGATTGAAGTTTTGCTTGTTTAACTAAATATGTTTTTTTGAAAAATCTTGGCTTGACCTTTTTATTAAATCAGTTAGGTCAGGCTAAGCCTTAAATAGGTCAAGTCATAGGCCTCCGACGGGCCACTTAATCTATTTTCAACCGTAATGCTAACATAAACATTGCTACTTGCTAGCATCTCCTTCTAATAAAACCTTTGTGATATCCAATTCTCATGCAAAAAGCAAATCCTTCTTAGCTGCTAACAAATTCTCCTATATAAGCATCTCCAATTCCTTTGAGGGTATTGAATGGCTGCAATGAACTCTCCATCCAAATCTGACACCTCAATTCTTATTTCCCATAGGTTAGACTCAGCCTTGAGAGTTGCATCCACATTAACTTTAAGCGTTTAAATTTCTTAAATATTTATTCATTAGATATCATTTACTTATATAATCCTAATACTCTTTCTGGAGTATTTGGCAGGATTCATGGACAGCCATTAGATTGATCTATACCCATTGAATCTTTCCTGTGAAATTCATGAGGTAGCTACTAGTTTTTTAGTACATTTATACATTAAATATTTGACTATAAGATGTTTAATTTAGGCATATTGGACTTTACCAAGCATGTTTAAGCCTACCCATCTGGGGAACCAACCATAACCCAAAGATCATCTAGCACCTTTCACTCCTAAACTTGAGCACTCACCTAAGCTTCGTGCTTGGAGGGCTGTAAACCATCTTAGCAATATAACACCCCCTCTCCACCCCCATTAACCCGAAGCACTCATCCAGGAACCTGCATTCCTGGTTAGGAATAACTCTAGCTTCACAAGTTACTAGTCAACCAAGAAGGACCCTTTGCGACGGGTTATCCAAGCACTCCCAACCACCCTAGGACCCATGTATCTAGGGATTCTGACATACCCATCAAGCCACCCACACCCGGTCCATGTATCCTTCATGACATGAATTCTAGAAAATAACTACATAACAAAATGGACAGATAAGTCAACATCTAATATGTCACAAAGATAACGACATATCTTCCCTCATATATCATTGCAATCATGAGTTGGGTGCATTACACACCCCCAAATATTCCATCTTTACCCTTTATATATAGTAGTGGTCTTAGCTTAATATTGGTGTGTTCTCTATTTAGTCTATACACTCTATACTTACTTTATTCACATATTAACTTGGTTGCTGAAGTGCCTTTTGTAGGTACTTCTGCCGCCGCATCTGGCTGACCGAGGAGACCTCCTACATGACCAAACCAAGGAAATACCACCCTATAGTGTACAAGGCAAGAACACATGTAATTATTATACTTGATACGTGATCATATTTGTCAAAGAAATTTTTTTGCATAAACCTAGTACACTTAAGTTAGGTACACTAGACTAATCACAATTAACATTGATTAAGATAGTTAATTAAAATTATTTATTAATTAACTATTATAATTATCTATTAATTAATTTTATGATTAGTTTAGTACACCCAACTTAAGTATACTAAATTTATACAAAAATTTCTCTTTCAAAATAGTAAATACATGCGATGTCAAACATGTTGTACAAGTCTTTAAAACTTGGAGATGATGATAATGTCAAAGATTTGATACTCTATAAGTATCACCTAATAATAAATTCATATCATCAAGTGCAAATCCTTCACCATCATTGTCCAACTGCTCATCCACTTTCAGCTCATATTATGACATTACATACTTAGCTTTCTGTTATAATATTTCTGTTATAATAGTTAGTTAACTTTCTATTATTTATCAAGTCAGTTAGTTATTGTTTTGTAATAACAGTTAGTTACAGTTAGTTATAGCTTCCAGTTGTTAGTTGTATATAAACTGAAGTTGTAGTTGTAATCGATCAATTTTTCTAATTCAATTTTCATAATGAAATTCTTCATTTCAGTCTTCTTCTTACTTCTTTTAGTTTCTTTAAACTTTGTTATGGTATCAGAGAGCTCTATTTGAGAGCTCTGTTGCCTCTGCTGCATATACTCAAATTCTTGAATCCTTTCTTTTCTTTGTTCTTAATTCTTCAACAATGGCAGATTCTGTCATTGATTGCACGAAATTGCTCAAAGTGTACTATGGATTGATCATGCTATTGATATTTGGGTAGAACTCAAGGAAAGGTTCTCCCAAGGTGACATTTTCAGAATATTTGAGCTTGTTAGTGAAATTCATTCTTTTAGACAAGGAGATCTTTCTGTTACATCATATTTCACTCAGCTTAAGATGTTGTGGGATGAGTTTGAAAATTTCAGACCTATTCCTAATTGCACATATGGTGAGTATTGTAATTGTGTTGCCTTTTCTCAATGAAGAAATATAGGCAAAATGATCATGTCATTTGCTTCTTGAAAGGATTAGGGGTTCAATTTCAACATGTTAAGTCACAAATCATGCTCATGGATCCACTTCCTTCAATAAACAAAGTTTTCTCACTTGTTATTCAACAAGAAAGACAATTTCTTCATGCTGATACACCACAAATTTTTATGAATACTGCTGCTGATAAAAGTTCTAGTGTATAAGCTATTAGCCAAATTGTCAAAGGATTCAAAGGGAATGGAAATGTTTGTGCCTATTATGGGAAAAAGGGACACACAGTGGATGTATGCTACAAAAAGCATGGATATCCATCAGGTTACAAACTTAAATACCCTCGATATGTTGTCAATGTTATTAGCTTATATTCTGATCAAGTTAACACTGATGAAAATGCTTCTAAGATGGTACAGTAGAAATCAGAATCTTTCTTCACTCAAGAATAGTATCAGGGCTTATTGGCAATGCTTCAGCACTCACAGCAGCCTATTACTTATGTGTCAAACCAAGTCAATACCACACTTGGTATTGTAGCACCAAATACTTTAAATTCATTTTTTCCTTTGAACTCAGATAGTATTATGTCTTGTTCTTCTAAATCAGGTAATTAGATCATAGACACAGGTGCTACTGATTACATTTCTCATAACCTCAGTCTTTAGTTCATATAAAGCCATTAGTCCTATTTCAGTCAAATTACTAAATGGTAGTCATGTTACTGCTCATCATTAAGGAACTATTCATTTTTCTTCAAAATTTTATCTAGTGGATGTCTTATACATTACACAATTTAATTACTTTCAATTTAGTTTCTGTTACAAAGTTGATAGCTTCTCTTGATTGGACATTGATTTTTTCCTCATCTAGTTGTCTCATATAGAATCTGAGTACCTTGAAGAGGATTGGTTCAGCTGAAAGCAAAGAAGGATTGTATTACCTCGCAAGTCCTGTACTTCAACCTGACAAACTGTTGAAATCTCAATGTTGTAATACTGTTTCAACTTCTAATTTTGATCTTTGGCATTTTAGATTAGGCGATTTATCAAATGAAAGAATCACAGTGCTTCACTCACAATTTTCTTCTATTCCATGTACAAAGTTAGATGTATGTGACATTTGCCATTTGGCTAAACAAAGAAAATTATCATTTCCCAATAGTGTTTCTAAATATGTCAAAGTGTTGACATTTGGGAACCTTATAGTGTTCCATCCCTACAAGGGCATAAATATTTCTTAACCATAGTGGATAATCACTCAAGGTATACATGGGTTTTTCTCATTAAAAACAAAAGTGAAACTCAAAAGCATATTCATTCTTTCTTTAATATGGTTGAAACTTAGTTTCAAACCAAAATTCAGAAAATAAGAACTGATAATGGTTTTGAGTTTGCACTACATACCTTATATGATAAAAAATGTGTCATTCATAAAAAATCTTGTGTAAAGATTCCACAACAGAATGCTGTTGTGGAAAGAAAACATCAACATATTTTAAATGTGGCAAGAGCACTCTTATTTTAGTCCCATTTACTAACATGTTTTTAGTCTTTTGTTGTGACTCATTCCATTCATTTCATTAACAGAATTCCTTCTCCTTTGTTGAACAATAACAGTCCTTATCAGTTGTTATATAATCAGGATCCTGATTTTTCTCGGTTGAAAGTTTTTGGTTCATTATGCTTTACATCTACTCTATGTGCTCATAGATTAAAGTTTGATCCTAGGTCCTGAAAATGTGTTTTTCTAGGTCTCAAGCCAGGAACTAAAGGATTCATTCTTTATGACTTAAGATCTGGAGAAACTTTTATATCTAGAAATGTCATTTTTTATGAATCCATTTTTCCTTATTCACAAACAAATGACACATCTGTGGATGTTTCACAACACCCTATTCCACAATTTCCTATTCCACTATGTGTTCCCACCTTTTTCTGAGTCTTCTGGTTTATTTCATTCAAATCCTGTTAATCATGAGTCCATTAATGCTCCTATTAGTCAGTTTATAGATCTCATTGCACATTAAAGTCCCTTCATTCCCATATGACAATCATTGAGATAGAAACATAAGCCAAGATATTTGCAGGATTATCACTGTAATCTTTCTAGCTCAGCAACAACCAAGTCCAATTCAGGTATTTTATATCCCTTGTCTTCTGTACTTTCCTATGATCAATTGTCTCCAAATCACAAAAGTTTTAGTCTTTTAGTTTCCACAAATTCTGAACCTAAAACATATCATCAAGCTACTTAACATGAATGTTGGAGACAAGCTATGTAGTCAAAATTATTTGCATTGAAAACAAACAAAACTTGGTTTCTCATTAACTTACCACATGGAAAATAAGCAATTGACTGTAAATGGGTATTCAAAATAAAGTACTAAGCTGATGGAAGTATAGAAAGATACAAGGCAAGGCTTGTAGCTAAAGGCTACACACAAACTCAAGGAATTGATTACTGGAAACCTTCTCACAAGTGGCAAAAATGACCAATGTCAGGGTTATTTTGTCTATTGTTGCAGCATATAATTGGCATCTTCATCAATTGAATATCAATACTATCTTTCTTCATGGTGACCTTCATGAGGAAGTCTATATGACTCTGCCACCTGGTCTCATATCCTCTGGTTCTAACCAAGTTTGCAGACTTACTAAATCTCTTCATGGACTCAAACAAGCTAGAAGGCAATGGTATGCTTAAGCTATCTGCTGCTTTACTTACTTTTGGATATAGCATTTCATCTGCAGATCACTCCTTGTTTGTCAGAAATCACAATGGTTCCTTTACTACCCTTTTAGTATATGTAGATGACATTTTGTTAACAGGAAATGATCTACCAGAAATTGTGAGAGTTAAGAAACAGTTGGATTTTGAGTTTACAATAAAGGACCTTGGCCATTTAAAATATTTCCTTGGTCTTGAAGTAGTTAGATCCTCCAAAGGTATATCACTTTGGCAACGAAAATATGCATTGGAAATCCTCTCCAACACTACTCTTCTGTCTAGTAAACCCGCTAAGACACCTATGAAACATTCTCTCAAATTACAATAAGGTCAAGGTTCCCCTCTGAGTGATGTCTCTGCCTATAGAAAATTTGTAGGTCAATTTCTTTATTTGACCACTACAAGACCTGACATTTCTTACTCAGTTCAGCAACTCAGTCAATTTGTTGCTCATCCAACTTCTATTCATCATTAAGCTGCCTTACGAATGCTTAGATACATCAAAGCTTCTCCAGGGAAAGGATTATTTTTCCAATCCAAATCAGATCTTCAATGAAAATACTTTTCAGACTCGAATTTGGCAAGATGCAAGGACACCAGAAAATCCATCACTGATTATTGCATATTCTTGGGGCAATTCTTAGTATACTGGAAATCCAAGAAACAGACCATAATAACTAAATCTTCTTCAGAGGCAGAGTAAGAGCTTTGACAATAAGTATATGTAAGATTCAATGGCTCAAGTACCTCATGTCTGATATACATATTTCTCATCCAAATCCAGCCACCATTTACTGTGATAACAATTTTGCACTTCAAATAGCAGCCAATCCAACCTTCCATGAAAGAACCAAACACATTGAAATTGATTATCACATAGTTAGGGAAAAGGTTCATTCTGGCCTCATCCATTTGCTGCCTTTATCAACACTTCATCAAACAACTAACATGTTTACTAAATCACTCACACTTAAATCCTTTTCTTCTAACCTTCTCAAACTGAAAATGATTGACATACATTCTCCAGTTTGTGGAAGGGGGTATCACCTAATAATAAACTCATATCATCAAGTCCAAATCCTTCACCATCATTGTCCAGCTGCTCATCCAATTCCAACTCATATTATGACATTACGTAGTTAGCTTTCTGTTATAATATTTCTGTTATAATATTTAGTTAACTCTCTATTATCTATTAAGTCAGTTAGTTATTGTATTGTAATAACAGTTAGTTACAATTAGTTAGTTATAGTTTCCAATTGTTAGTTGTATATAAATTAAAGTTGTAGTTGTAATCGATCAATTTTTCTGATTCATTTTCCATAATGAAATTTTTCATTTCAGTCTTCCTCTTACTTCTTTCAGTCTCTTTAAACTTTGTTAATAACGTTACTTTTTTCTCTCTCCTATATATGGAGGTTGCATCTTTAATTTAAAAAAAAAATAGTTAGGAGGTGTGATTTAGTTGATAAATTATACTACACATGGACGAACTTCTTCTGTTGTGTAAGAATCCAAAATTACTAAAAACACCTTGTGATTAACGCAAAACTAACACCTGAATTGGAATTTATCTCACAATAAAAGAGTATAGATACCGTAGTCTTAAAAAAGAATAAAAATATCCTTTCTTAATTTTTTTTATGTATTACTAATAAATAATTACATTAGTAATTTTTAATAACATAATAACAATGAATACAATAAGATTATTTTACAATGATATAGTAATAATTATAAATTTATTAATAATATTTTTATTATTATATATTTTTTTTTATAATTTATAAAGTTGAGACAAATTGATAACGATAAATAAAAATTTATAAAAAGGAAAAGAAATTAACGAATCGATAATATTGGTAATATTAGTAACAAAAAAAATATTGTTAATATTAGGGATAAAAAGGGTAGTCCAACCTTTTATTTTATAGCCTTAAATAGACCAACCCAGGCCTTTGGCCCATTTACAATCTAGTATTTGAACAAAAATTGAATTTTGATGTGCAATTAATTAGTGTAAATTTTTTAAATATTATTATTTAATTTTGTTTTAATACTTCATCAAAATTAAGTTCTTTAAACAATGCCTCTTCTCGTGGTACAAACCCGTGCCTACGTTTTAATTAGGAAAAGATAACAAAAGATAAAACGTATAAAAAAATTGGAATTCATTATTACAACTAAGCTCTCTGACCAAATTCCATGTATGCCTAACCCAAGTTAACAAATCTTTTACACGAGTTTAAAAACAAAGTTACAAGAATAACTACATATCTTACGTAAAATTTATGAATCGAACTTATTGTACAATTGTGGTTGGAAAACACTGTACAGGACGTTGGGTTTGTGCGTTCATTTCGGCCAACAACTTTTACTCTATTAAACCTGATACATTTTTTTTACCATTAGATAGCAAATTGTCAAGAAACCTTACATATTTCAACCGGTAATTAATTAATTGAGTTTTAATCATGTAATATAAATGTGTGAAGACAAGATTTAATCCTAAGACTTCAAAATTAACTGTAAAAACATATTTATCAGGTGAGTTAGTTAACGGTTAGTACTTTCAAAACCTTATATATAATTAAATAACAGAAATAATTCATTTTGACATGCAGTTTGTGCTTTTTTTTTTCTTCTTCTAAGTTTAGCGGGAAGGAAAGTCATCTTATTTTAAAGTCACGGCATACTAAAAGTCTCAGTAACATTCTATACAGTAAAATTTATATATGATTTATCAAAGAACAACCAACATAAATCGAACATAAAATCTTTTTATTAATACTATTTGATGTTATCAGTTAAACAAACCTTATTGGCATAGGCTGATTCTTTAGCACTTCATCACTTTGCATAATTCATATTTGTTTTAACCTCTTTCTTAACAACCCTATTAAATAAATAAGGCTATACAATAGCTAAAGTATCTTTCTTCCATTGACATTTTCCCAGTCCTAGCGAAAACGAATTCTATCCTAAAAGTTCATATCAAGAGAAAAAAAAGAAGAAAAGGAATTGATCCTAAAAGCCTAGTGCGTAGTAAAAATAAATTATTCTAGAGCTACCTACCTTTCTTCATTTATTTATTATAGATCTACTGAATATATATGAAGGTTCCTCATCGCAGGCAAGGACTCCTATGTACCATACTAGACATTGGACAACTTGACTTGTTGCCAGAATTATGGAAACAGGTTGCAAAAGTATATTTCCCAAGTGCAATGGTTGGTGTACACATTTCTATGTAAAGTCCAAGTGTAGGAAAGATACTGGAAACCTGGGGGAAACAACAAAAGCACCACCCTCAGATCAATACAATCTAATAGATATTATTTAGTTTTGGGAGATTTGTTAGATTGGTGAATTGGCGCAATTTTGGGTGATAGTGCCAGTACTGAAAGTGTGACAAATCGTATAGCAATAAAATTCCACGGTAAAGGAGATATTCTTATTAAGACACATGAAGGGACAATTTGGTAATGATGCTGGTAGAAAGATATATAGTTTAGTTTAAGATATTGGATATTGGATTAGTCTCAAGCAGTGGTTAGTGGGCATTAGAATTCTTAACTTTCACCAAGTTTTTAATTAATGATTACTGGCTTATTATAATCTATATTGTGTAAAATGCTTGGGGTCAGCTAAGTATAAAATATATAAATGAATGTCCACATCCTCTCTCCTGCAAGAGTCAAAATCAAATTATTTGAGTCCGTGGAGTCTAAGTAACTAGTAATCAATATTTAGTCGTACGGTTGATAAATTGAAATCCTAGTATATTTTGTTAGGTTTCTTTCCTCGTTTTGGGAACTAGGGCATTCCAACAGAAAAAGAAAATATAATTCTCTCGTGTCTCAAATGTAACAATGTATATATTTTGTGGATCAAAGGGTAAATTAAGAGATATATACCTTAATTAGTTTATTTAATTGATACACTTCATTTCTTTGCAATGAATACAGTAAACAGAATCAAATTCCATTTTTTTTTTTCAAAAGAGAGTTATTTTCAATAAACTTACATGTCTTTATACACCAAAAATTTAATAAAAAATAATTAAATTTCTTGGGTACACATGGGCTTTCAATCCTTATGCAGATGAAATATCGATATATGATTAATTACACCACAAAACTAGATGTTGGAATAATGCAATACGGGCCCTCAAGCGTGCAAACACACACATATAGTTTTTCTCTTTTTTTTTTTTGTTTTGACCAAGTATTTTTATAAGTATTATTATGAAACTAATTATCATTGTTGCGACTAAAAGACTTTTGTAATAATTATCTTTTTTAGGATTTAAAATTTAGTTATCTCCCTAAAAAAACATAACTTAACACTGCATCTAACCTTTGTTAATCAGGTAGTGCATTTTTAGCTAAGATACTTTGAATAATTATGCAAGCAACGACTATTCTTCCACTTGAAATGATTTTCACTTTTTTTCCAATCTACAGGTCGGAGAAACATGTAAGTCTTATTCTTATAAAGATGCTCACAAAAAAAAAAAAGCCTTTTTTAATTAATGCTTAATTTTTCCAATTAAAATTTCAGCTCCAATTCCTTTCTGTTTTGTTTTTTAAACAAAAAAGATCTTAGATTATTGTGAGTAGGAAAATGGTAGGATGAAGTAATAAAGGCAAAGCGCAGTCTAACTAAAATTCGATTATGAAATCAAATATCCTAAAAGACTTGATATCCTTGAGTAACAAACTCTTGCATCAGCTCCATTAATTCCCTTTTTTATTAGTAAAATGCATAAGGTAATCTCTAATCTGATTAAAAAGTTGTGTGCTTAGTGACCATGTGAAAGAGATGTAACACCATACTCCCTAACATGTAAATGGTGTTATAGAATAGGTTACGGAAGCCATTAAGTTTTAACTTTTAATCTCCAAATTTGCTAATGCGTGGCAAACAAGCCCCTAAATGCTAGACGACCTAGACTGTTATTAAATGGTCACCAGGGTATTAACCGTAGTGCTACTTACGCTAAATTACCCAATAATAATTGCTTTGATGATGGAAGCACAATAATAATAAAAAATATAGGGAAAAAAATAAAGTATGATTAATACTAATAGTACCATTAAAGCAAGAAATAATGTAGGCAACGAAGAAAAAGAAGGGCTAAAGCACTTTCATTGGTCCCATAACATGTCCCCTCACTAGCCCTTTGATGTGATCTCCATTTTTTTAATTTTTTTTTTTTTATAATTTCTTCCACTGCTATTCTATTGTCTTCTCTTCTCCCCCACCAAAAAAACCTTCCCTTTCTTACTTCACGAAAAGAAATACTAAATGATTTATCAGTAGCAGATATGTCAAGCAAAGGAAAAGATATAGCGGAAGGATCATCAAGATCCTCCGCTTCAGGTGGTGGTGGTGATGATCAGCATCAGCAGCAACAACAGTTGCCGCTGAGCCGATATGAGTCTCAAAAGAGGAGAGACTGGAACACTTTTGGACAGTACTTGAGGAATCAGAGGCCTCCTGTGGCACTTTCCCACTGCAATTCCAACCATGTGCTTGATTTCCTTAGGTACTTGGATCAGTTTGGAAAAACCAAAGTGCACTTACAAGGGTGTCTCTTTTTTGGACAAAGTGAACCACCTGGACCCTGCACTTGCCCTCTTAGACAAGCTTGGGGAAGCCTTGATGCACTCATAGGAAGGTTGAGAGCTGCATATGAAGAAAATGGAGGCTTGCCTGAGACAAATCCATTTGCTAGTGGTGCCATAAGAGTTTATCTACGCGAGGTGAGAGACTCTCAAGCCAAGGCAAGAGGAATCCCTTATAAGAAGAAAAAGAAGAAGAGGAATCTAATCAAGACCAATGGGGACAGTTCAAACTTACCTATGCAGTAAAGTCTATGTTTCCCTTTTGGCTTCTTCAGAAGCATATGGTAAATTTTCTTACTTACTGTTGTTGTAGATTAATTTGCTGCTATTTTCATGAAGTTGACATTGGAAAAGAAAGGATGTCATTAGAACCATTGACATTATTATACGCATAATAAAGACATAATTGAACAATTAACAAGCTTGTTTATGGACAACAAATTCTGTAGTTGAATGTTTACGGGTTGAATTTCCTACACCAAGATTGCTAGAAGGGAAAATTCATCAACCCCATCACACAGTTCGTTTTAAGTATAGGTTCATTTGCATCTCACCTAGTGCATTTTGCATTTCATTCCATATTAAACCCTAATCCATGGACTTCAAAACCCTAAATTGCAAGTATATTTACACGTAGTTACCTGTTATAAATTATATAGTAACAGTACTTTACCTTAGTTTCTTTTTTTTTTTTTTTTTTCTTTTTAACATGCCATTGAACGAGCATACACTCTCATCCATTTTTCTATTTGTCGCTCTCACATGCAAGATGACAATGCTATCATGGTTTCTACATTTCGTAATTATTTCTTTTGTGCTTATATAATATATTATATTTGCTTTTATATATATATAGGACATATCTAGTGAGAGAAGTTTTTATTGTGAGAGGATGAGAGGAGTAAATCTTGACCATATAACCATACATGAATGGTCAAGATTAAAAGTTACTTAAAGGTCATGTGACCACTTAAAAAAGTTGCATACATTTATGTTCTAATCTTGACCATTCACGTAAGATCCAATAGTCAATATTTACTCTTCTCATCTCTCACAATAAATATTCCTCTCACTAGAATAAGATCCTATATATATATATGTGTGTGTGTATGTTTGCTTTTGTACACAATCTTAGTTCTTTCGAGATTCGCACTAACTAATTGTGGCTTCCACAAACGATAGAACTACGGTAATGATATAAAATTAGAGAATTTAAAATTTGATTCATAAATATAGATTATCTTGTTAACTATATTCGAAAAATTGTTGGGGGAAAATGTATTCAAAATCTAAGGTTTAGGGAAAATTGGATGTTGTTTCAAGAGTCTTGTCAGTTGGTGTCATAGTTTATGTACATAATTTCATTAGTGTACCAGAAACCAAAATCTCTAGTTTTCTTAAATTTTGTCTTATTGTAACAAATTTTGTTTCTTCTTCCTTTTTCCCATTTTCTTTTATATGAATGTCCTTTTCTTTGGTGCTGTTATATGTATATCTGACCTCCGTACATGAATTACATTGTCTTTCCACTAACACCGTGTTAAGGCATCATGACCATAAATTTTCTTGCACAATCACAGTGCTTTATGCAAGAATATCTCCGTCAGCATAGTATATCTTCTTGCATTTTTCACAATTCTTTTTATATTCAGTGAAAATTAAGGGAAATAGAGTCTTGGGTGTTATATCTCAACAAGGGATTAGCCACAACCACAATGCGGAGCTGGTCTATATTACAAATATTATGAGTAATTCTTAATTAGTAACAATTTGTCATTGGTATTCAAATTATTATTTGATATATGTAAAATTTTGTGAAAACCATCATAGATTGTATCAATCTTTAAAAATATTTTTATAAATGTCAAATAATAATTTGAGTATTTAAAAAAAGACTTGATAAACCGAATTTAAGTAAGAATTTCTCCAAATGTTTCTTCAAAATTTTTGGTATTGTTATCCCACTGAAGTATATCTCCTATGCATTAATTTAATTGTGTGTTCTGCTTTCTGATTGATTTCAGATCCCTTAAATAATTTCAAAGTCCTGAATCTGTTGCTAGGCCTTGGATAACTATAGCTGCAGTCCTGGAATTGGCGTTATAATCGACTCTAGCAATATCCTTGGGTCAAACTTCAACCCTTTCGTGGTTTTTATGTGTCAAGGAGTGTATTTTGTTATTCGAATGAGAATTTAGAATGAAGTTGATGAAGAATTTGAGTTAACATTGGGTAAGTCCCTGTACTGTATTCACCTTTATGAAGTTGCATAAAAATAGTATCAAGCATATTGGTGAAAATAACCTTGAGTTTTCTCCCAAGTAGTGTGTATGATGCATGGTATCCTTTTGGCTTTATGGAAATTTGGCAAATTGCTGCTGGTCTTTAGAGAGATGATTATGCTTTTTGCTATGTACGTATACATAGAATCTCTCACTAGATTATATGCAACTACAAGAAAGACTAAAATACGAATGATAAGTGATACATTTTCTCTAATAGTTCTGTGTTTACTATGTTCATACTTGCATATATACATGGCCATATGCATACTCATATTTTACTTTTATAATTAGCATGTACACAAAATGCACATGTATTTTGAATAACGAGGTAGACCTCCAATAAGTTAGCAGTGACAAACGTTGATAGGAAAAGAAAATCAATGTGATTGAGACTATAAAGCTTTTCTTAATCCATGGCGGTATCCTTACAAATGCGTAAGATGATGTCCCGCATAGGTGCATATCGGTGTAAGTCGATTAACTTAAAAACCATCGGATACCTCTTCTGTCCTCTTCAATTTTTTTAATCAATATCTTTGACTTGATCCCTCCATTTTTATTGCTTAATGATTAAGGCCTTCTTTCAATTATTAAGATCCGTTTGATACTAAATCATATTATGCTTATATATTGGGCAGATTTTAACTTGATTAGTAGGTTTCAATTTAATTATAACTTGCCACCTAATATCTATTAGGCAGATTTCTTGGTAATTTTTGCTTACGATGGAAATAACCAATCAATTAATTATACTTTACAGTGACTGTTGCCATGAAACCCCTTGAATGTTCCAAGGAAATATGCCCATTCAAGGTCACTCTGGGTTCCTACATAGGTGCTTAACTCATATTGGAAGTGGATTGGGGACTAAATTAAAGTATTGCCTAGAAAACCTATACATCAGTATCCTATATATATGGGATCAAGCCATGACGAATTAAATATATATCCAAGTATGTAAGATTATTTATCATAAGCGTTGTCCAGTGGCTTCTTACTCGTAGATATTTTCAAAATTGTAGATAATGCCATGATAACATATAGCTTAAATGGTGGAGATAGGAGGCATTAGGCTCAATTCTTATGCATATTAAAATATATCTAGATTAGTAATATGTGACATATTGAATTGTTGCGTTGAAATGACAAGAGAGTTAGCATTGTGTTCGTTTGCCATTTAATTCCTTGGTTTTTGATCTCCAACTATTTGTAATCTTTGAGTGAGGATTCTATTTGTAGTAGTTAGAGATCTTATTGCTACACATAAATAGGTACCTTATACAGTATATTTAAGTACATAGATAGAGTGGGTAATTAACTTGATCCTGCGGATCACCCCGAGTTTATTGGGAGGTATTGTCGAGAACCTAGAATTAAGGAGAAATTTTTGTCTTCTAAAATTCTAATAACCTTCAGTTCTGTGGTTCAGTTAATTAGGATTCTTTATATATATATATATATATATAGAGAGAGAGAGAGAGAGAGAGAGAGAGAGAGAGAGAGAGAACCTTGGATGGAAAAATTCTTAATTAAAATTATTATTTGACATGTTTAAATATGTTTTTCTAAAGATATTTATATTTCTAATATAATCCACATAACCTTATGTATAGAAGTTGCCAACTTAAGAATTTTTCCTACCTATCAATTACTCCCTTGGGGATGACAGTACAGAAAGGCTACTTTGGAGGAACTTGTTCACAGAAAGAGTTTATGAGGGTAAGAATTTTCGCTATTGGCACTAGTTAATTAGTTGTTGATGGGGCCTTAAGCTTGGATTTTTGTTGGAAGATCTAATCCATGATTAAATGCATTAATTGTAATCGTATTAATTAAAGTAGTTCCATTTGGAGTTGTGCCGTTGTGGTGCGGCAATTCCGAAAAATGCAGTTAGAGTGGGTCCTAAAACCACAATATTACTTTTACTTAATTTAAAACCTTGGACTATAGAAGTTTAAAAAATAAAATAAATAAAATTAAACTTTGGTCTATAGTAATATTTTAATATAAGATTTTTTTAATGAGTGTACTAAAGACACTTAAGAATTTAAAATAAAAATTTTTATATAAAAAATAAAATATTCAATGTATTAAAAATTAAAAAAAATTAACTTTTTATACGGAACTTTAAATTTTAAATTCTTTAACAAATACTTTTAAGATATTTATTAGAAAAAATATTTTAATATATAATTCTTTTATTAAAAATGCGAGAGGCTTAAACATAGTTATATATGTTTATATTGAAAATAGAAAGAAATGCTTAGTTCTCATCACTAGTAGTTGATCAAAATGGTGATCTGTCTCCCTTGAATAAGAGTGGCTATTACTATTCTGTTTATGGAAGAGGTAGAGAGAAATTCAGCAATGTCAACCCGAGGAGAGCTTCGAACTCCATCCATATAGGTTAACGGAGCAATTAGGTTATATGTACTACGAAATATATATACTTCAACTCCAGTTTTGGTGCACAAGTTGGTGTCACTAGCGCTACAAAGAGTTAGATTGCAGTTAAGTGTAAGTAACTGTTTAACTAGATTGCGGTTGAGAAGTAGTTAGAACTAAAGCTTTGTCTTGGTGATTTGTCAGTTTGCCTGTAGGCACAAGAAACTTGAGACTGCATGCATGCTCCAAGACAGCTAGCTAGCTAGGATCTTCAAAATGCTTTTGTATGTAACTTACACTATAATTTTGCCCGCTAGTTTTGAAACAAAATTCTTATAACACGTACGGGAACTTCAATATTGTGGGCATGGAAAAACTTCTTTAAGGTTTTCTGTAAAGTGAATAACAATCTCAAGCATGTTCAGATTTTATACTGATCTAATACTTCAATCGTGTCAGAAATTAGATTTTTGTTGCTTTAACAAAATGCATAATTCCCTAGTAGCTGCCAAAACAGCAAAATCACAACTTCAACTTAGAACCCGAATGGCTATTGTACAACTTTCAACTTCTATATATAACAAACATGAAACAACCTGTTTTATCTTTTAATACAAGTATTTTTATTTCTATTTCCTCGTTTGATTTTATTTATTCTGATGTTTGGGATCTAACTCCTACATTCACTGTGGGGGGTTATTGATATTTTTTAATTTTTATTAATGACTATTCACATTTCACCTGAATATATTTAATAAAAAATCGTTCTAAACTTCTTCAAATCTACATTACATTTGTCATTATGATTAAAATTCAAGTTTTAAAGACAATTAATGTTTTTCGTCATGATAATATCTCAAAATATCATGATTCAAAACTACTTACTTTTCTTAATGAACAGAGAACTCTTTCTAAGTTTTCATATCATAGTACATCTCAACAAAATAGTCGTGCTAAAAGAAAGCACAAGCACATTCTTGACTCTATTTGAGTTATGCTCATTTTTTCTTCTTATCCTAAATGTATGTGGGGTGAAACTGCTCTTACTGTTGTCTATGTTATCAATCGTTTCTCTTCCTCTATTTTTGGTAATGTATCTCCTTATGAACGTCTTCACATGAGACCTCCAAACTACATTTCTCTCAAAGTTTTTAGTTGTGCCTATTTTGTTCTTCTTCAATCCCACGAACACAATTGAACCTTGTGCCTGTCTCTGTTGCTTTCTTGGGTATGCTATTGAACACAAAGGCTATCATTGCTGGGATCTAGTCTCTCAGCACATTCGTATTTCTCGTCATGTTGTCCTTTGAGAAGATATTTTATTCTTTACATTGTCTCAGTTCAAGTCTATTTTTTTCACTTTTATCCCCTTGTTCACTATATCATCTATTGATCTTTTTTCACATGATTCTGATATAGAGTCTTCAGATGTGTCTGAGACAGGCTCTCCATCTCCAGGTTCCTCTTCCAACTCTCCCAGTGAACTCTCATCATCGTCTGAAGTTTCGACTCATTTCACTAACACTATCCCGACCATTGATTCTGCATCTGACATTGTCATTCGTCCTTCTCGGGTAAGAAACCTTCCCACCTACCTTCGTGATTATCATTTTTTTTACCATGTTTCACCTTCATGAACCGCAGACATATTCAGAGGCATCCACTAATCCTCGTTGGCAATAAGCTATGACTAAAGAATTACAAGTTTTTGGAGAATAATGATACTTGAGAAATTGTTGATCTTTCTTCTGATAAGACTCTTGTTGGATGTAAATGAGTTTACAAGATTAAAACTTGATATGATGGGTTTGTTGATCATTACAAGGCCCATTTGGTGGCCAAAGGTTTTACTCAGAATATGAGATTGATTATAAAGAAAATTTTGCTCCAGTTGTTCGTCTTACTTCAGTTCGTATTCTTCTTGCTATTGTTGTCACTCGCAACTGGACTCTTCATCATATGGATGTGAATAATGTCTTTCTTAATGGTGACTTAGAAGAAGAAGTCTATATGCGATCACCACCAGGTTACTCTTGTCCACTTAACAAGGTTTGTCTTCTTCGCAAAGCCTTTTGTATGGTCTTAAACAAGCTCCTTGAGCCTGGTTTGCTAAGTTTAGTTCCACCATCAGCCAGCTTGGATACTCATCTAGTTCTTATGATTCAACACTCTTCATCTGTAAGACTGGTAGTGGCACTGTATTACTACTTCTTTATGTTGATGACACGATTATTACAAGTAATGATACTTTTGGTATTATTGATCTTAAAGCATCTTTGAGCCACAATTTTGAGATGAAGGATCTTGGTCCTCTCCATTATTTTCTGGGTCTTGAGGTTCCTTCCTCTATTGATAGTATTTATTTGTCTCAAGTTAAATATGTTTCAAATCTTATTTCTCAAGTCAGTCTCTCAGATAGTCGCACTGAGTCTACTCCTTTAGAACCTAATGTCAAGTTTTCACCTATGGATGGTACTACACTTGATGATCCTACTCTCCATGGACAGTTGGTTGCCAGCTTGATTTATCTTACTATTACTCGTCCAGACATTTCATATGTTGTTCATCTAGTCAGTCTGTTTATGTCAGCTCCGCGCACTACTCATTATGTTGTTGTGCTACATATTATTCGGTATATAAAAGGAACTCTATTTCATGAGCTTCATTTTTCAACCAACTCCTCTTAGTTCTCCAGGTTTATTCTAATGTTGACCGGGCTGAAAATATCACTAATCGCTGATCCACCACTGGCTACTGTATCTATCTTGATAATGCACTTATTTCATAGTGAAGCAAGAAATAGACTTTAACACTGCATGCTCCAGTACTGAAGCAGAATATTGGACACTAGCTGACACTATGTCTGAGATACTTTGGTTACGTTGACTTCTTAATGACTTTGATATTTCTCAGCCCTCTCCCACTGCTCTTTACTATAATAATAGGAGTGTTATTCAAATTGTTCACAATGAAGTTTTTCATAAGCATACCAAGCATATTGAGATCGATTGCCACCTCATCTGTCAACATATTCTTAGTGGTACTCTTCATCTCCTTTCTATTGCCATGTCTCTTGATCAATCAACCGATCTGTTCACCAAAGTTCATCATCATGGCAGATTTCGCACTCTGATTTCCAAACTCAAGTTGGTTTCTTTTATATCTACTTGAGTTTGAGGGAGAATGTTAGCATGATTAATTGTGATTAATCACGATTGATTTTATAGATGATTGTTGTTAATTTGTATAAAATTAATTTGATTTAGTACATAATTATAATTTATTATTTTCTTTTTCTGTATAGTATCTTTCTTGTATAAATAGAGGTTAGCCCTCATGTATTCATTCATTTAGAAATATACACAAATTATCCATATTTATCTCTTTGTTTATAAATAAAAGCTAGCTTTGATACTAAGTTAGAAAAAGAAACAGAGAGACAAATATGAATAATTTGTATATATTTCTGAATGAATGAATACAAGAGGGCTAACCTCTATTTATACAAGAAGGGCTATTGTACATAAAAAAATAATAAATTATAATTATGTATTAAATCAAACTAATTTTGTACTAAATCAATTACAATTATCCTTAAAATCAATCGTGATCAGTCACAATTAATCACGCTAACATAACAAATGTTTTAAAATGTGAGAAAACAATGGTTTAAAGACATTAAAATTCATTGCATCATTCCTTATATATATATATATATATATATATATATATATTGAAGTTGATTTGAATAAAGGTTGACTGAACTCAATGAGAGTCAAACCAAAGTGTTTATTACATAAGCAAATAAATTACATAAGATAACATAAAAATAATTAGAGATAACAAGAAATAAATTCAAATTAAATCCTAAATAAGATATATGTTTTATCACATCCTTCGAACTAGATGTCACTACGCAAAGGCCAAGTTTGGATCTTGTTAAATGATGAGCCCAAAAGGTGAAAGACATATTAGAGTGTTAATTGAACTTCACGAGATTTTCACGTCTATAGCTAGATCAAGCGCGCAGGTCTTCAAGAAGATGACTGGATATACGTTAGTGATCGAACCTCTTGTCAAGTAACATGCACATTTGAGGGAAAAGAATATAGAGAAAGGTGCTAGAGTGTCTCTGATAAAGCCACCAAAGATTTTGGTGGTGGTTATAGCGTTAGCCGTTGAAATACCTTCCATAAGACGACTTGTTAACTATGCATAGATAAGTCTGTCAAATTGACGCTAATGGAAGTAGTTAGGATTGGCGGATCCAAAGTCCAAATGCATCACTGGTTTCCAAGTGCAATAAGAGTATCAATCCATTGCATAGGCACGAGTGTTTCACCATTGATGGAGATGGTGAAGGTGGAAGAGGTGTTTGTCATCCTTGAGTTAAGGCATTAGTCGTGGTAGACTTTGATATCATGAAGATGTTTTGAATAAAGGTCAGTTGAACTCAATAAGAATTAGGTCAAAATGTTTATTATATAAGCAAATATATTACATAAGATAACGATAAGATAAGATAAAAATAAAAAGAGATAAAAACAATTAAAGATAACAAGAGATAAATTCAAATTAAATCAAACTAAATCCTACATAAGATATATGCTTTATGATACATATCAAGTTAGAATGACATTTTGTGATTCCCAAAAGGAAATTGAAGTGCAAATTAATGCATGTGAGATTGAGATTCTGGGGTGATCAGATGCTAGGGTTAACACTAATATATAGATTCACTAGAAGGTATAATAATTTCTTGTTGCTAAAGTCGAATCCCTTGCGGTTATGAAGATGGTCATGGCTCATCATGGACGCGCAGTATTTGAAGTTCACAAGTTGAAGTTCATGAACTTGGATGGACTCAAAACATAAACTAGAATTAATGTAGTAGTTTATTCAATTTTATGTGCTTAATATTCGAAGTTGATGTTCGTTGTTTTACAAAAAAGACTACAACAGAGATAATCAACTGGGTTGGGCTAGCCTATTAAGCAGGTACATAATAAATTCATTAATAAATCCCTTTTTAATGAATTTTGAATCTAATTTCATGCATAATAAATAATCCAATACTGTAACTGCATGGATAAAATTAATCTTTTTTATATATCTAGGCTATGTGTAGTATTAGCTTAAAAGTTAAGGGATGAAAAATTATAGGAGTAATAATTAAGGTGTAAATATTAAGAGAGTAAACATTTTATTTTTTTCTCTTTGTTTGGTTGACTTGTCTCTGCAATTGAGGAACTGGAGTCTGCAGGAAGCAACTTCAGATTGTCTAAGTGCTCATTTATGGGCTTTTCACAGTGAAGTACTGGAATGAGCAAATCGTTCTTCCATGATTTGCAAAGATCATGGAATTGAGAAAAAAAAAAGATGACCTTAGCTTCTTGGTTTGAAGAGAAAGAGGCGGAAGAAGAGGAAACTTGCTGGCACCGTCGCCAGAGGACGACGCCGTTTGCCGTCGCCGGAGCTTCATGACCTCATCAATGGTGCCTTTTTGGCCTACTCCAGTGAAGAGAGAAAGTTGAAAGACGGAAAAGAGAGAGATTGAGAGATTGAAAGAAGCGAGTAAATGTTTACCCTGCTCTTCATTAGGGTAAAATTTCACCCATAAATGGGAGAAAGTTTTCCTCCCTTAAATTTTGCTCACTTATTTTATTGATATACCAAGCAGCTCAATCTCTGTTAAATCTTTCCCCAATAAATTTTAACCCTCTTGTTATCCCTGTACCAAACACACCCGAGAAAGATTATTGAGAGAATTAATGAGAAGAATTGTTCACGATATAAAATTAAAGGTGATGAATCAATGATCATTCTCGTAATATAATAGTGACTATTCAGAATGACTAATTGATTATTATTCTGAATGGTTAATTATTCTTTTTCATTAAATTTATATTATTAGTGGCCCTTCTCATTAATTTTCCCAAGACTAATTCACCTCTTGAGTCTACTTTTGAAAGTAATTTATATGTTATGCAACTCTTTCTATTTTTTTCTTAGTAAGACTTAGGATTTATTATGTGAATTTGGTGAAGTAGGTGGCCTACTAATGAGGCTAGGGAGAAGGGATGGGAAGACAAGGGATGAGAAAATATGATAGGGAGTATTTTTTGAGAATTTAACCCCGCTTCTCTCTCTATTTCAACACCATGTTATTCTCTCTTTAAATATCGTATGTCATTCCTTTAAGCGATATTTTCTCTCTTTTAAGGTATTTGATTTCTATTCATAATTCTCTCTCTTTCCAAATGTGAATCCTATCCCCATCTATGAATAGCTCTTTCTTTCTGGCATGATGATTTCTCTTCCAAGCTCAACAAATTTTATTCCTTTGCTCAACGACAACGTGTGCCTTCTTTGATGTCCCTTCTCTGTTTCACTCCCGCCCTTCATAACATTACAAGACATGTCTTGGATGCAATAAGTGCAAGTGTTAGTGATATTTCGTTACTTACTAACTTTTGGTCTTTGACCAAGGTATATCACTAAAGTGCGATAGTAGTTTGATAAAGTATTCATAAAATGACGACTCTATAATTTAAAATTAACTTTTGATACTTTTTTTTTACAAGTTTTAGCTTTAGATAATTTGATGTTATATAAAATGAAAGTCTCTTCGAATTAAGTTTCATTTGTTTGCATTTTACAATTCTAAAATCAATGCCTCTTTCTTATATTTTTTTGTTGTATATTAAATTAATGTACATTTTCATCATAAGAAAAAATATAAACAAAAAGTAGCACAGCATGGTTTAATAGTAAAATAAGTAAAATAAATGAAATATGGTAAAGAAAAAGATTTTAAAAAAAATATTAAAAAGGTATGTAGAGTACAATATAATTTAGATTTCTTAAAATGTTCGCACAAGGTATTACTATAGTTAATGAGTGATTACAGATTGGTTAGCTTAGTTAGAAATTAATTACATTAGCTTATTGAGTCAGTAGGTTGGTTATTAGTTAATTACTTCTCTTGTTCTATATATGTCACACGTTTGGTTTACACACTCTTACACATTTAGTAAATTTCAATTCCTCATTTTTGGTTCTATTTCTTAACCTTCTGTGACTCTTGTCATGTTTCTCAACGCAAGGACGAGATTACTCATTAGTTTTATTATAACCATGGACAGTTAAAAGAAAGGAATACATGCTGAAGGTGAGAGGGGAATACTACAATTTTTTTTTTTTCAGTCGATAGAAAACGGTAAGGTAAAATGATTAGCATGAAAAAAAGAATCACTTTACACTTGATTGATCATGATGTTAAAAAATAAAATGTATTCCATTTTCACTTGTAATAAAAATTATTTTCAATCATTTTTTTTATTTTCTATTACTCAAGAAAACACACTCTTAAAGTAGAATTATAATTAAGAATAATTATAAATTCTCTTACCTAATCTTCTTATTAATCCTCCTAATTATTAAATAAAAAAAGTATTGAATTTTTTTAAGTTTTTAAAACATTAGATACATTTACTTTTTTATTTAATATTTTATTTATTTAGTATTAAAAAAATTATTAAGAAAAACTTGTAAGAAGATATAACAAAACTCTTATAATTATAATTGATTCTTTTTTTAAACGGAAAAAAAGAGAGAGAACATTTCAAAAACTTTCTTCTGTCCTCAATAAGATAAATTCAATATATATATTTTTTAGGGAGAAAGGGGTCTGTACATAATAAATTTTTAAATGATCGGATGATCAGATCTGAGACCTAAAAGCCTAAAACACATGAAAACAAGCTAGAACAATTTATTTTATTGGCTGAAAAGGGAAATTGTTGTAGTGTGCTTGACGCGGCGGAAATTGGCTGAAAAGCTAGAACTATACGTTTTTTGTTCATGAACTAATCAACCGTTGTACTTTGTTATCTTAATTTATTCATTTGAAAGCATTTTTATTTATAAAATTAAACATTTTTATTACCAAAAAATAAAATTAAACTATTTTGTTTTTATTTATCATGATTTCTGTAATCATGATTAGAAGTCGCCATAAGAAATACAAACTTCTCACACATAATATGAAGATAATTCTAAGTATTCTTAAATAAAAAATATATATATGTTGTATAGAAGCTTCTCATAACTGTATGATTCAACTTCTAATTTAAAAGAGAGAAAGCCATTATATATATAAAAGAGACAAAATATTTAATTTATGAATGAAAGTAAAAATAAAAACAAATCAATGTTCCAAATTGTAATTGACTTTTAAAAAAAATTATTACCATAACATCCGTATGTTTGTAAATTAGTTTGAACAAAAGTGAGACTGAATTATGATGTTGGAGAGATATTATTTGTAATGAATTAATTTTTACAAAAAGAAAAAAATTAAAATGTAAGAAACCTCTTTTGATTATAGATCATTTTTAAAAAATATCTCTTATGATTTAAAAGTTAATAATTTGACTCTCTAAACTTATCAAAGTGTGTAACATAATATAAAATTAACTCTATATGCATATACAATATGCATGATTTGATAAGTTAAAAGAGTCAAATTATTAATATTTGAATCATAGGAGAATTTTATGAAATTAACATATAATTAAAAAGATTTTCTTGCATTTTAATAAGAAAAGTACGAAATTTAATGACCAATAAGGTGAAAATAATAATAATAATAATAATAATAATAATAATAATAATAATAATAATAATAATAATAATAAGAGAAACGGTCAGTTTTAAAGGTCATACTACACAAGGATAATGTGCTATATATGTTTCATTCATGTGGATGTGGTGTTTCGCATAAAAGTTTTCGTAAAATTTAGAGTTTTCCATTTTTTTCCCTAAGTCTGCATCTTAATTAGTTATATTATATAGGCGATGACAAATATGAAAGGGTTGATTGTGAACAATAAGAAGTATGACACGTAATCTGTCAACAAAATTAGACCATGAAAGTAAGAACACCGTCACAAACATTTATAATAATTAATTGTTCTATATTCTTGCAATTTCACCATCGCATCATGGATTGTTGGTTGGAATAATGTAACTTCACACATTAATTTTGTATTCAACAAGAACCAAAGTTTAAATTTAAATAAAACAATTGTTAAGAGCGTATCCTAATCACGACAATGTGTCAGGAGTTAATCTTATGACAATTCGAAAAAGAACCTATTCTACATATTTTATCAATCTATTTTCGGACTAAGCATTTTAGCATCATATTCTATAGCGGTAGCATCTCTCTTTCCTGGTCCTTAACTTTAAACCTATTCATCACCGTCATTTCTAGTATTATTATATGTTTTAAAATAGGTTCAGAGAGTACTTAAGATAGACACGTGTGAGATAGTATTCTCCTTGCACAACCGCTGCCTAGCATTTTGAACTAAGGAGTGGGTACCTGCAAAAGGACTCCAACACTCAAGTCAGACAATACACAATTAAGATTTATGTAATGAGATTGTAGATACCTTATTAGGTTAACTTGACCTAGTATATATAGAGCATGTCTGGAATCCTCATGCAATCCGTATAAGATGTAGGTATTTTGGGATTGTGACTTGACAAAAGTGCCAGCTCACGATCGTTGAGATCCGTTTCTGACGTATCAGGACTGTCCCCTTAATGGTCAATCCTCGTTGCAGGCAGTTATGAGTCCCACACTTAAAGTCATGATTGGCAGTTATGAGAATCTGCGTAAACCTAGCGATCGTTATAGTTCAATGTCGTGGTCCGATGTCACGAGGCCTTGGCCGAGATATTGGTGGCGGAGTCTGGTGATATGCATGCCAGGTCGATCCTTTCGGATGGGATCTCGGACCACAGTCCAGAACAGTTGCCTCCAGCTTGGCGCTTAGACAAGGCCTAAGTGTCAAGGTATAGGATCATCGAGCTCGCAATGGACTATGCCCTAGCTTTGAAGTTAGGTTTCACGGCGTCTCGCATTGAGGCTGAGGTCCATCGTCGAGTACGGGATGCCTCCGAGGTCGTGATGTGGTTAGAGACCGCGATGGGTCCTTGCTGACATCACCATTCTTTATTTTGAGATCTACCTCATGTTGCCCCCAAGTGTGGCTTACGGGATCTTTTAACTTTCAACAGCATCCTTTGTCAATCTTGGATCCTTTGAAAACTGTTGTTTTGACTTTATCGAGAATTAAGGTGCCTTTAATGAGGAACGTCAGCTTCGCGTAGTTTCCCAATCATTCATTGTTCTCGTAACTAATAGGAAATGGAGAGTATTGAACGCAGATTTTATGGTGTGACAGGTTCTTTTTCCTAGGAGCCAATCAGAACGCTTCATTCCCTTTATAAATAAGGAATGTTTGCATTTAACGTTGATATTCCCTTTTGTGTTTCAATCTAGAAGTAACCATTTCCTAGAGAAATGGTTTCTCCTTCTTTCCTTGTGCATTCTTAGAGAGCTTTGCCTCTTGCGGAGATTTTTTTTTGTTCTTCCCCAAATTTTGAAAGTTTATCATGATCTTCGTAAATAGTTCTTCTATTAGATATCTCTCTTTCACAGCGTATTAACGCTAGATATCTCACTCTCCCAGCGTACGAGGGTGCATTTGATCTACACATCGTCGTCGGAGAGGTTTGTGATACCTGTCATGTTGGACGAAGGCAATTGGAGAAATAAAGCCAAAATTCGTTCTCATTCCCTGCAAATCTTCAAAGAGCATTTGGATATGCAAGATGAACTATTGAGACTGCTCTGTGATTTGAAACAGCTTGGGGTGGTCATGAAACTGGCTAGGGTTAATGATCTCCTCATGAAAAACTGTGCCCCATCCAACAAAAGAAAGTGCACATCGGTCTTTACTATCCTGGTGAAGGAGGCAGTGAAGAAGATCGTGGCAGAGGCCTTGGAGTTTGACAGTAGTGTACCACTCTGGTTTGCCGGGATTCTTCAAAGTCAATCCACTTTTTCAAGAGGCCGCTTCACAGGGAAGAGACAGGTGTTGGTTCCGGAGGAAATGTGGATGTGACATGATTGAGGATGCCAGTGGCGATGGTGTTCACATCTTACTCTGGGTTGCTCTTTCTTTATAAAATTCATGTCTCAAATGTTTCCACTTCCCTCTTTTTGATGTACGACGATGTATGGAATGAGAATAATTAATAAAAATTTTCCTTTACTTTGAATCTTTTGTCTTCTATTTTCCTTTCTTCTGCAAACTGTGGTATTTATATTATACCGAGGTGAGTCCAACGCTTACCTTGATGACATGATATGTTAAGTTACCCACAGCTTGGTATTTAGTCGAGATCGACGAAGTGCTAAGTTTAAATACTTAGATCCAGTGTCTTTGTACCTTGGGGAACTTTTTTGGGGTGGTCACTCTTCCGGGATTCGGATAAGTTTTTCGAACTCTTGGGCACTAAGGTTGCGTGTCTCTTAGTCTGCTGGAGTGCATTTCTCTTTCTTCTCTATGAATAAGGGTGAGAATATTATTTTCCCTCCTTCCAACGGCGTTGCCCTATGGAGCACCTCTTTCATTGCACTGTATGCGGCAGTGGTGTCTTTCTCAGGCTTTTTGCCTTGGTAGGTGCGGAGGCTAGTGCACGGGTGCTTTCAGATGTCTCTATTCGCCCATTGTCATGTGTGTCTTCGAACTCAAATGGTTTTGACCCTAAGCCTATGTGTGTCTTACAGGAAATTAAATGGCTAGAAGGAGAGCGCCAGGAGTCGAAGCGCCTGCCTCGGCTCCAGAAGTTCGGGAGCCGGAGAATCAACAAGCTGAAGAAGAGACAATTCGTATTCGCTGGGGTCCGGGGTTGCCCTACACGTGGGTTGCCGACGATGCCTTTGATATGATATCCCGCTATGAGTCCAGGGCAGAGTTGGATAAGCTTCAGGATTATTTGGAGCTTACCGAGGGAGGTGAAAGGGATGACGAGTTCCTACTTATGTCCCCGGGGAGAGAGCGGGTGTGTTCGACCCGAGAAGCGGGGGAACACTTCTTATTTCTGTACAAGGACTTCTTTACAAGGTTCGGATTTCGGCTCCCTTTCAATGACTTCCATATTTCCATCCTCCAGACTCTTCACGTTGCCCTTAGTTAGATCCATCCTAATAGTTGGGCAAATATCATGGCCTTCAAAAGAATATGCCGGTTGGTGGGGTTGTGATGCTCGGAAGGGGCATTTTTCTATTTCCATATGTGGTACTCTATTCATGGTGCCGCGCTCGTCAGCAATCCTGGCTGTCAGTCCGATCACGGCAAGGAATGACCATTTTTTTCCATACTCAGAAAGTTACAAGGACTTCAAGGAGAAGTTTTTTAAGTTGATGGCGAATGGCGGTACTCATCCTTTTTGGTTGGGACATGATGGGGAACCGTCGTTCAGCCTATATTGGAACTCGGTGACGTGCATCATCCCCACTCGATCGTTTGAAAGGGAAATAGGTCAACTGAATGACGAAGAGATTGAGTGTGTCAATTTCTTCGAAATGTGGGTTGATGAGGTCGGTAAGATCCGGCCTAAAGATATATTAGACACCCTGGATGATGATGAGCTTTGGACCATGCTAGGTAATGTTGGTCATTGTCTATGCTTATTTATGTTTCTTCTTCTTATGTCGTATTATGATTGTTTCTGATTACTTTGTTTATTATGCAGAAAGCTTGGCCGAGATGGAGGATGAGGAGTCTTTGGTAATCTTGGAGGCCTTGAGGGCGACGAATGTTAATGCTCCATTAGATCCCCCAGTGGAGGTCACTCCAGCTCCTATGATCCCAGCGGCCGAGGTTCCTCCTGCGAAAGTAAAGCCTGTTAACGTGGAGGTTTCTCCTCAGCCACTTCGGAGACGCAAGAGGAAGGCGGCAGAAGGAGGTTGGTCCGGCAACTGAGGTAAAAGAGTAGCAGCCGGAGAGTCTTCTAGGCCAATAGAGCTATTCCGCGAGAAGTCGGATCCCAAGGAGTTTATTGACTTCCACATTTTGGATGAAGAGGTTTTGTTGTCCTTTCAAAATATGGGAATCTATATTTCTGTCGAAGCTTATTTTTTAGAGCAAGCCCTTGAGGAACACGGTCAAGAAATGACGGATAAGCTGGCGGCGGCCGAGCAAAGTGAAAACAAAGCTCTCAAAGCCATAGAGGAAGCTGTCAAGGCTAAGAATGAGGCCGGAGCTCAGATCCGGGATCTGGAGATTAAAGTGGCATCTTTGAAAGATGCTGAGAAAATAAGAGAGGTTAGCCTGGCGGAGTACCAGAAGCAAGTGGTTGTACTCCGGGCTGCGAATGACAGTTTTTGTGCCAAGTCCCAGCAGTTTGAAAATAAGGCTACCTCTTTGCTGGCCGATGTCAATCAGTTCATCACTATTTGCACCAAGATAAAGGAAGAATAATTCTGTAATTCTATTAACCAGATTCAATTCTTCAATCCCGAGGTTGCTTTGGCCTTAGACGCGCTCGACTCTGGAAAGGTGGTTCGGGAGGGGTGCCTTGTGGCTCCCAGTGCTGGTTCTTCAAGTTCAAATGCTGGGGATTCGTCTGCCGGAGCCCGTGGTCAAGATCCCGCTGCGACGTGAGCAACTTGTCTTTTCTTTGCCCCCTGCGCAGTGTTATTACTTTTGTATGAACATTACCCCAGTTTTTGGGGCTTTAATTAATTTTTTTTCTTCCTTCACCTATTTTGGGGTCCAATGACCTTCGTATTGTTCAAAACAACTACTGTAGACTTAGGAATTTTAATTGATGAGAAAAATCGCGGTCCGAGTCCAACGCCCATTATCATTGAGCGCTTAGGGTTCCCTTTAGGACTTAGCGTGATAAGAAATTAGAAACCTTGGCTTAGGATCCGATGTCCAAAGTGGATTAGTATTTGAGAACCGTGCCTAAAGTAAGAAACCTTGTCCGGGGTCTATTATCATTTGCTCTGGTATTTAGGATGTCACGTGACTTTGGTTTAAAGGACTGGTCCTTGCCGGGGTCTTTCGTGCTTATGGTTTAGTGCGAGAATTTTCCTAAGACATGATTTTTCTATTGCATGACCTATTTAGCACAAGACAACTCACAATGGGTACCATGACATCTTGGGATGTCATAGCAGCTTTTGAGGGCCTTTGAAAACTTTAGTAGAAAATGCATTAAATCCGCAATACTTGTTTTATTGAGTAGATAAAAAGACTAAGGTTTATACAATGTGCTCCCATAACAATCAGGACAGATCAAACATAAAGTAAACTAGGAGACTAGACCTTAGAAGGTGCTTAGCTTTAGTATTTTCTAAGTTTGTCTACGTTCCAAAAATTCTTCACTGGCTTGCGCGTCAATGTCTCCAGAATATAAGCTCCTTTACCGGTACTGATCACGATACGGTAGGGGTCTTCCCAGTTTGAGAGGTATTCCTTCCACTGATGTTAGCCCTGCAGAGTACTAGGTCACCTGGCTGGAATCTTCTAGGAATAACTTTCATGTTATACCGGGATGTCGTTCTCTGTTTGATTGCAGCATTGCGTATATGAGCGACGTGCCTTCTTTCTTCCAATAGATCCAAGTCTTCCCTGATTAACCCAGGGTTATTATCAGGTGAGAAGTTTTGAAGACGCCAGCTTGGTTCTCCTATTTTCACCGGGATCATAGCTTCGCACCCATATGTGAGCTTAAAGGGAGTTTGACCTGTTGAGGAATGGGGAATGGTCTGGTAGGCCCATAGGACGTGGTCCAACTGCTCGGCCCAATTTCCTTTTGCTTCATCTAGCCTCCTCTTTAGTCCCTGGATGATAATACAGTTTGCAGCTTTGGCTTGTCCTTTCGTTCGGGGGGTTTTCACGGTACTGCAATGATGTTTTATCTTCAACCCGATAAGTAGTTCTTTGAACCCTTTGTCTCTGAACTGCATCCCATTATTTGTCACAATTGACTCCGGGACCCTGAATCTGGTAATAATGTGGCGCCAAGTGAATTTCTGAATTCGGACTGAGGTGATAGTGACCAACGGCTCTGCTTCAATTCATTTAGTAAAGTAGTCCATGACTACAACCAAAACTTCAGCTGCCCGGACACTTGAGGGAATGAACCCAGGATATCCATGCCCCATTGATAGAATAACCAAAGTATGGATGTCGTGGACAGTTCCTCTGGTGGGGCATGATAGTGGTCAGAATGTCGTTGGCATTTGTCACATACTTGGATATGCGTAAGAGAGTCTGCTTCCATTGTAGGCCAGTAGTAGCCTGCCCTGAGTGCTGTACATTGACAGTTCTGTACGTGCTGTCGTTGCCCAGGGTTAAGAATGTTTCAAAATATCACACTAGGTAACCTTTTCTCTGGAGAAGCTGGTGAGTTCACCTTTATATGGTGTGAGTGTAGACAGAGGAAACTTCAGTATTTCAAAGGCGTCCGTGAACATAATATCCGCCGAACTCCCCTGATCCACGAAGATACGACGGACTTCGGCATTAGATATTATTCCAGATATGATCAGTGGGTCGTTATGATCCCAAATAATATTGTCATAGTCTTTGTCGAAGAAGGAAATAGGTGGTGCATCCTTGTCTTCGACATATGGTCTTCGCGAAGAACCAGACATGCTCAAGACTATTGTCCAAAGTGCTTTCTTCCGAGAATTACTAGACAAACCGCCAACTGCAAACCCTCTGGAGATGGTACTGACAAGTTTGTATTTCATGTTACCCTTACCTTGCGTATCCCAGTTCTGATCTTGCCTATTTTTAGCATCACGACATAGTAGGGTTCGGGATCTTCTGGAAGGACTCCAGGTTCTTCTTTGACGTTGGTTCAGACTTCGTTGGGGACTACGGCTTTGTCTCTGGTCCCTACGTCTTCCATGGTCCTCATTATCTCGAAAATCACTGATGTACTTTTGCATTCGTCCCTCTTTGATCAGGGACTCAATAACATCCCGAAGCTGGTAGCAATCTTCTGTCTCATTGTCATAGCTCTGGAATTGCTTCTTCACGGGTGGTGGCCTCTTGATATCCTGGAACTCAGTTTGAAGGACCTCCTTCAAGATTGTTTCTCGAGGGGTGTTCAAAAGAGTATACTCTGAATACTTGGGCCGATATTGTTCGCTATTAGAGGAGTCATGGGGTTAGTTGGAGTTCTGGTTTTTTTTTTTTTGGTGAACGAGTTCACCTTTTTCCAGACTTTCTTTAGCCCTGGTAATCTCCTCTAGTTCAACGTATTTATCCGCCCGTAGGTGAAACTCATCTAGACTTGCCAGCTTCTTTTTTTCCAACTACATGAAGAAGCTTGAGTCAGTTCGGAGGCTATTTCTGGCGTAATAGAGGGTTATCTTGTCATCCAGGTTTTCAATGCCCATGCAGGCATGATTGAACCTCTTAACGTATTCACGCAAAGATTCAGAACTTCCTTGGTAGATTCCAGAAAGGGAGTCAATTAAGTTCGGTTGCTCCTTTGTTGTGGTATAGTATAGTAAGAAATGCTGTGTAAGATCTTCATATCCTGTAACCTTTGTTCGTAAAGTGACAAACCAACAGAGTTCATCCTTCTTCAAAAATAGAGCGAAGGCTCGGCATAACAGTTTCGAGGTGTGTCCGTAGAGCTGCATGGACTGAGTGTAGGCGTCCAAGTGCTCCTAGGAATCTGTCATTCTATCATCAGGCTCCAGATTGCTCGAAAGCTTAAAGTTCCTCGGGACCCTGTATGTCATCAAAGCATCTGAGAACTGTTGTTGACGGCTGGGGGTCAAGTTATTGTTTCCAATAACCTCGGTGCCAGCACGCTAGGTTTACGAATTACATCCCGTTCTTCATTGTCATTGTCCTCCCTCATAGATCTTTCAAGATCCTCTAACCGACGACGTTGTTCTTCCAGCCATCGCCGTTGACCTTCGATCAACGCTGTTTGTTGGCGCAATAACTCTCGAAGGTCATTCCTCGTCATCTCGGATTGGGCATTGTCCTCATAGTGAGACGCATGGTCTACATCGTTGTTAAAGGTCCCCAAGCGAGCATGCACAGGGATCCTCGCTCCATGATTTGTATTGTTGGCTCTACCATGAGGAAAAACAAGCCTATCTTATACAGAGACCCTTCGAGATGGAGCAAGGCTTTCAGCAGATGCTGAAGTCTCGTGCCCCTCATTGAGAGTTTTCACGACAACAGGCCTGCTCCTAGCGGTGGAGATTTCTGGTGGTGCGACGAAAGAAGGGTCGCGCTGTGCCGCTAGGCCCTGTGCTTGGTCAGGGGCAGCTTGTGCTGCGCTTCCTTTCATGTGGTTCTGTCTTGTGCTCACCATGATTGACGTGGGAATAGAAATTTATCAGATTCCACAGACGACGCCAATGTTCTGAAGTGGATTCAGAAAGTACCTGAGATAGGCACGTGTGAGGTGGTTTCCTCCTTGCGCCGTTTTGAACCAGGAGGTGGGTACCTGCAAAGGAACTCCAACGCTCAAGTCAGGCACTGCACAATTAGGGTTTATGCAATGCGATAGCAGATACCTTATTAGGTTAACTTGGCCTAGTATATATAGAGCATGATTGGAATCCTCATACAATCTATATAGGATTCAGGTATTTTGGGATTGTGGCTTGACAGAAGTGCCAGCCCACGATCGTTGAGGCCCGTCTCAGACATGTCAGGACTGTCCCCTTAGTGGCAAATCCTCGTTGCAGGCAGTTATGGGTCCCACACTTAAAGTCATGATTGGCAGTTATGAGAATCTGCATAGACTTAGCGATCGTTATAGTTCAATGTCGTGGTCCAATGTCACGAGGCCTTGGCCGAGATGTTAGTGGCGGAGTCCGGTGATACGCATGCCGGGTCGAACCTTTCGGATGGGATCCCAGACCACGGTCCAGAATAATATATATACTTTGATTACCAATTCCCAAACAAGGAAGTACTCATATAGTTATATGCCATTTCTTTGGTCTTTAATCAAGATTTTCTCTTAGATATTATTATTGTTGTGAGACTAATCTTTCGAATCAGAGTAGGAGGCCTCCCAACAAATTAATTTTTTTAGAATTTAAATTTAATCATCTCTCTAAAATTGCAATTCGCTTACCATATCAACCAATCATTATTGGTACTCATAACCATTTCAGATATACTAAAGAATATTTGCATTTTTATGAAATTCCTTTAAGCTTTCACATAGGTCAACACTCAAACTCAAATAGAAGACTTTGATTTATCTGAATTGAAATTAATTATTCTCACAGACTCTATTGATCAAACTATGATTCATTTCATTGAATGAACACAAAATCAAATTTACATTAAGTTACAAAGCTTTATACTATCACAATTAGTTGTAATCAACTACAACAAGATTAATTATTTAGTGTGTGTTTGAATTAGCTGTGAAAACTTAATTATTTTAATAATTGATTATTGTATAATCGATTATAATAAAATCAGTTTTATGTTTGAATATATTAGCTGAAAAATAATTTTAAAATAATCTGTTTCGTTTGGATAGTATAAAAAGAATCACTTTTATGCATCAAATTACCAAAAGGAATATAAAATGATTAAAAAAATTATTTAATTGAGAACAAAATAGTATTTATATCTCAATTTTTTTGAAATAATCTATAATTAAAAGCTTCAAGTTTCAACATAATGAAAAAAAAAGTTGTTATAATATATTGAATTTTGTGCAAAAGTTAAAGCAAAAATAGGCAAACATGGTTAAAATAGTGAAAAAAGCTTTTTTTTCCAGTAGAAAGTTGTTTTGGTAGAGAATTAATTAACTATATACTAACAATATCCCCTAACTACTTCTAACAATATGCTAATTAACTAACTGAAAGCTTTAACAGAATGGTAATTGGTAATACTCCCCCTTAAGATGGGAAGTATATGTTATAAGTTTCTATCTTGGATAATAAAGACCAAAACTGGATAGCTTGAATAGGTTTAGTCAAGAGATCAACCGACTAGTGTTTAGATTGAACAAGCATAAATTTGATGACCCCTGCAGAAATGATAATCAATGTTAATGTACTTGGACCTCTCATTAATGGTGGGATTGGAGGCTATGTGTATAACAGCCTGGTTGTCACAGAAAAGCATGGCAGAATCTATGGTGACTTCAAAGTCTCGAAGCACATTAATGATCCAAGTGATTTCAATGGTGGCACTAGTAAGGGCATGATACTCTGCTTTAGCTAAGGAACGCAAGACTATTTGGTATGTCTTAGACTTCCAAGAAAATGAGTTCATAAGGAAAACACAATTGCCTGTTGTGGATCTGCTTATGTTTATGCAGTTTCCCCAATCTGCTTCTGCATAGGCCTTGAGAATGAGATTGGACTTATTAGAGAATAATAGACCCTGGCCTAGAGAGGCTTTCAAGTATTTCAGAAGATGATGAACTGCATCTTGATTTGGTGTTCAAAGATTGGACATATACTAACTCAATCTATTGACTGCAAAACAAATGTCAAGTCTTGAGATTGTCAAATATAAGAGCCTACCAATGAGTCTCCTATACAGAGAAGGATCAGGCAAAGCTTCACCATCAATGGCATTGACCTTAAGATTGGGATCCATAGGGGAGAGAACAACAAGTTTACAACCTGAGAAACTTGTCCCGTCAAGCAATGATCGTGTATATTTTCTGAGTGAGAAAGACTCATTTCTTAGATTGTGCAATTTCCTCCAAGTCTTTTGAGCCTGAATAAGGACTGTAATATGGACTTCACGGTAGCAACCATTGTAGGATTCTGGCTAGCAACTATTATGTTGTCTACATAAACTAACAAAGCCACAAATGAACTACTAGTACCCTTGGTAAATAGTGAATAGTCACTCCTACTTGAAACTGTGCTTTAATAATGCAGAATAAAAGGTATGAAACCATTGTCTTGAGGTTCTTTGAGTCCATAAATGGACTTGTTTAACTTGCATACTAGTTTCTCTACTTTGTTGTGGTAAACTTGTGGTAAATTCATATAGACTTCTTCAAATAATGCCTCATTTAGGAAAACATTGTTGATATATAGTTGTAGGAGTGTCCAACCTTTCATTGTTGCTAGGGAAAGTAGGAGTCTCATTGTTGTTAACTTTGCAACAGGAGAAAAAGTATCTAGAAAGTCTACCCCAGCCTGCTGTGTATAACCCTTAACCACTAATCATGCTTTGTACCAACCGATTGTATGCTTGCCAGGTGGAAGATGAACCATGGACCATGTGTTATTAGCATAGTTATATAATTCGAACCAGAGATTAACTCAGTCAGAAGGTCGTGTCAATGGATTAGCACTCTTATCGTGGATTAAGCGGTTGAATTGAGAAATTCGAATAAAAAAATAAAAATAAAATATTTTTATAAAAATATTATATAAAAAAGTACTTTATATAAAAAATACTATATGAATAAAATATTATTGATGTAACCAAACTAGTAATAATGATTATCCAGCTCCAATTTTTTAAAATTTCAAATTTGTTAAATAATAATAAAAATTAAAAAATTGAGAACTTTACTCAATAGGAGTATGAGGTCTAATGACAAAATGTATTTCATTACAAGTGCCTTTTAGGTACTATATTTAAATCCTACAAATTGTCTTTTTAAAGTTTGAATTACAAAAATAAAAAAGGCAAAACACGGTCAACTCGAGTCAAATCGCCCGAGTAGGTCGGCGGGACTCTTAAGTTTGACCGAGTCGCTTAGAAAACTTGTTGTAACCAAGGACTTAATTGACCCAGAAATTAGGTTGCAAATTGTTTGGTAGGACCGATCGGATCGATCCAGTTCGTATAACTTTGATTATTAGCCTTCACTGCATCAAGCTCTTCATTCATAGCATGCTACCATTCAGGAATTGTTACTACTTGGTAGTAAAAAGTCGTTTAAAAAACAAAAGAGGTTTGCAATACATACTATTTGTAAGAAAGGGGATAAATGGTCATATGTAACATGACTACAAAGAGGGTAGAGTGAGGTAATGGTGGAGTTACAATGATAGTGTTGAAGATAAGAAGGTGGGTTTTTTTTCGTTTAGAGGATTTTCTAGTGATTGGAGTAAAAAATGAATGAGAAGGATTATTGTAACACCCGTGGAAACATAATAGACTTGTATATGATTACAGAAGCAACCTAATACATGTTTATCATATCTGCTAAGTTTTGTGACTGTCTGAGCACATTTAGACACTTTGCTGCAACACTATATATGGAAAATAGTTGTTTTTAGCTCCGAAAATGGCTTAAACTGTTTAGTTAATGGAAATAAGTGTGGAGAACTTATTTCTAGGTTACAAATGTGTGATATGTGCTACAGTTAATGTTTGAAATTAATTAGAATTAGTTTGATATTTTTAAGCATAATGATTGTGTGCTTTAATACCAGATTGACTGCCAGCAAATATGGAAAAATATAGAAATGGTGAAACCAAATTTTTAATGAATTTTAAGATTTATTTTAAGTATGTTAGAAGTTAGAAAACTGAATTTAGTAAAATCTGAGTGTTCTTAACAGATCGAGGTTTCAGTGCTTGGCTATAAGAAGCCAATTTGGATTTCTCTTCCTCTTATCTCACGATAGAGAGGAGAGAAAACAGAAAACAAGAGAAAGGAAAGGGGAAAAAAAAAGAAAGAGGAAACAAAGAAGAACCAAAAAAAAAAGAAGAAGGAGCAAGTGGAACAAAGGAGAATCTAAGAGCTTGGATCTATCCTTGACTTCATCTTCAAGACCTTGAGGTGGGGGACTTTGTTTTGACTCGCTGTTTCCATTTTTCTTCATCTTGTTCTATGTGTTGGCATAATGGGAAAAATGGGGTTTGAAGGGTTGTTTTGTATGTTTTTAGCATATTTCTTGTTAGTGAACTTGAATATGGTTTGTTGTTAGTTTGTTGGATGCATGAGGATGAATTATTCATCACTTGAACACTTTGGTTCCCATTGGAGTTGATTTTGGGGGTTTAAGTTTTAAGGTGGATGATGAGTTCATTAACCTATGATTTTGTAAAATTGAAGTGAAATAAGAGTTGTAATGTGTAATTGGGTCTTATTTGATGTGAGAAATCATGAGAAATTGATGTTGGAGTGTTTAGAGCACCATTGTTCCTTAATAGAACAGTAACTCCATTCTACAGAAGTTTCTGTCGCAGGGTCATACCTAGGCGTGACTAAACCATGTCTAGGAGTGGGTGAGATAGAGAGTATCACGCCTAGGCGTGGTTTATTGGAAGTTACAGGGATATTGCCCTGCCACCTTCACGCCTAGGCGTGGGTGGGTGGCACCTAGGCGTGACTTCCAGTTTTGATCAAGTGTTGAATCTTGATGTTTTGAGAATTCCTAAGTATTGGGACCTTTCATGTATGCTTTTTAAAGTGTGTTGAGGTATTTATGAGAGTATTTTAAGGAGAAAATTACTACCTAGTTGATGAGAGGAAAATGTGAAACCTTAAGCAACCAATGATTTGGGGAATGCCATAGGCTAACACATAGATTCTTGATCCTTATAGGATTGATGTTATTATCACTTGTGATAATGTTATGTTGTGAAACATAGTTGAGGTGAGTAATATCTTCTTTATGTTTGTTGAGTAGCGAATGTGAGTAATATTCTTACTACTTTTGTGATATTAATTAAGGAGAATAATTAGACACGATTATATACATGATTGTATGTTTTGCCTTTATTGAAAGGTGTGAGCCCCATAGATGAAGGTAATCTATATTAGGCAAGGTGGATGGTATCCTTCCTATTATAGTGATTTAAGGATGGATTTCCTTGTAATGTTGAGGATGGATTTCCTCTGTGATATTGAGACCGCGTAGTTGATGAATTTCACTACTCGGTGAGAAAATTTCTGGATGGATTTCCAGTACTTATTCAAGACTTGGGATTGACTTCATCATTTTGTTCAGGACTCCTGCATTCATGGCATTACCATGGAATTGGAGTTCCTGAATATGGTATCATGACATTGCCATGGACTTGGTTTCATAACATTACTCATTTCATACTTAGGATTTGCATAAACATAAATACTAGACATAATTTGACATAAAATAACAATTGTATGGGCGGTTACTATCATGACATGAACTCATAACATTGCAATTGTATTGGCAGTTGCATATCTCTGAGATGAAGATGTTGTTGTTGTTGTTATATCTCTGAGATAGAGATATTGTTGGTTGTGTCTCTGTGATAGAGAGGATGTTTTCGAGAGTGTGGTGATCACTTGAAAATTGTTTATGATAAATGAGTTTTTATGTAAACTTATAAAATGAGAATCTATTTCGAGAAGAGAAATGACATGATTTTTGGCTTTTGCCTAATTTGATATGTGTGATACATGATTTTAGAAATGTGTTTTTCTCCAAAATGACTGAAATGATTGTGATGACATGTTTTATAGATTTATCTACTAAGAATTTGTTATTCTCACTCTTTGTATGTGTTTCCATGATGATTCGAGGGAGGAAGACTTGTGGAAAGTGAAGTGTAAGAAGGAGTTTGGAGTGCTTAGCTTAGTGTAGTTAAGTAATCTCTTTTGATATTATATACATATTGTATTTTTGAAAAATACAGTTACGGTATAATATTTATATATTCATTCGTGATTCATATTTTTTATATAATGTTGTTAAGTTATATTAAAAATTGCATAACTATAAAATAGTAAGTTTAAATCTAATGACAGTAGTAATATATTATAGTTATTAAATTCAGAATGTTAAAATTATGCTCAGATACCATATTAAAATGGTGATTCATTTCATTGAATGAATACAGAATGAAATTTACTTTTAAGTTACAAGGCTTTATGCTGTCACAATATACTGTGATCAGCTACAACAAGCTTAACTACCTAATAATTGCCTAACTACTTCTAACAATATGCTAACTAACTGAAAGCTTTAACAGAAATGGTAATTGGCAATAGACCCGCTAAACAGCAACATAGGAAACCATTATTTTTCATACACCGTAGAAATCAAGTTTGAACTTGGCTCTTTACGGTGAATTTTATAACAGTGAATCCAAATCTATATTAACATTACTCTTAACAAAACCCCAACTTTATAAACATGATAAATTGAGCTATTACGCAACCTCTACATT
The DNA here is from genome assembly GCA_029884605.1 of Ormosia emarginata. Lineage (NCBI taxonomy): Eukaryota > Viridiplantae > Streptophyta > Magnoliopsida > Fabales > Fabaceae > Ormosia > Ormosia emarginata. The sequence continues at coordinate 1,379,734 of JAQQTP010000080.1, read as the reverse complement.
ACCATGTTCTCACAAGTGTAATTTGACTGCCAGATTCATTTTTAATTATAGTTACTATTTAAAAAAAAAAAAAGAAATTTTCTTATTTGAATCGTCTTTTGGTACATTCTAGAAAATTGATGTTCGTTCTAATTGATCCAATGAAACGTAAAGCAATGCTAGATACAGATAAATAAAACATAGACCCCTTACAGAGGGATCATTGTTTGTCATCAAATGCCAAAAACACACCACCTCTGGATTTCTTTCCCAAGTAATGATATATATATATATATATATATATATATATATATATATATATATATATATATATAATTATTTTTCACAAAAATGACACAGATGTCAAAATGAATGGTTGAAAAAATGTCAACCACTTTTTTTACACACAATACAAAAATTCTCCACCATCCATTTATTTTTTTGTGAAGTTTTTCACTTATCATTTCTGCGAACCTATCTTTTTGTTTCCGCCCTAGATGTGTTCCATACATGCTTTGCGAGGAGTACGTGTTTTTTTCCAATTTTGTGCGATTAACATTTGTGTTTTTACATTTATGTAACTATACGGATTTGGATCATATTAATTTTTTTTTCTCAAATAGTTAAATAAAAGAAAAAAATAGATTAAAAAAATTATCAATAAGATTTAATTATAATATATAAAATTTCTTTTATAATTTTTATATTTATTTCTCTTTTTACTTAATTACTTAAATAAATAATTAAGAGAATCTAAATCCTTAACTATACAAGTAGTAGTACTAGTAAGTCACAACTATTTATACAATGATCCTACTTAAATCGTTGCTTATTAAATTCAAATATAGTTATTAATGTAGTGGTACGCAGATGTGCACAATGAGAAAGTCACACGTCATTCTCTAAAAACGTAAAATAATGTTTGAGACACAATATATGACTCTATATCAATTCACGTCAACTATGCTGAGATGTCCATACCTGTAGTGTCACAATTGAGTACTATCTTCACTCATTATTTGTAGGCAAGAAATTGAGATTGCAGGAGCAACAATGGCAAACATTCTATTAGCCGACATCTTGTTGGATATTATGAGACCCCTCTCAATGTGATACACATTGCATCCATCTTTTTGAAAAACAATAATCAAGTTTTTTTGCTGAAGTTGGCCAATACTTAGAAGATTATTTTTTAGTTCAGGGATATAGTACACATCACTAATCACCTGTTTTATCCCATTGATCTTCAACTTGACATTTCTTTTTCCCATAACTACCATTTTTGAATTATCTCCAAGCTTCATAGATTCTCTGAATCTTTCATCAAGATCAAAGAACCATTTTTTGTTTCCACTCATATGGTTGCTACATCCTGAGTCAAGAAACCACACCTTTGCTTGGGAAGAACTTCTGTCATCTGCATGTGCCATAAGAAGCATCTCCTCTTCTTCATTAAACTCTGCAAAGTTTGCATTCTCCTCCCAATTAGGACATTCATATTGGAAATGCCCTAATTTATGACACTTGTAACACTCCACAAGTTCCTTGTTAAATGGTTGTCTTCCTCTACCTCTTCCACCCCTAAAACCTCCACGACCCCTTCCTCTTCCTCCTGTTCTACCTAAAATTGTGATTTTAAAGGCCTGCTCCTCTTCTTTATGTCCTCTCATCCTCTGCTCATGCACCAAAAGGCTGCTTTGAAGTTCATCAATGGACATGGTGGTCACATTGTTGGACTCCTCTATTGATCACACCACATAATCGAATCTTGATGTCATAGAGCGAAGTATCTTCTCAACAATTACCAGCTGCTCCATCTTCTCACCATGAATCTTCATCTTATTTGCAATTGCAAAAGTTTTTGCACCTTCCTTCATGCCAAGAACTTCGAATTCCCTCCTCAAAGCTTGCAGCTGAGCCCTCTTGACTTTTGTGGATCCTTGATATTTTTGTTTCAAAGAATCCCAAATGTCCTTCGAAATATCCTTGTTCAGGATAGTCTCCAGTATTCCTCTATCTATAGCTTGGAAGAGATAGTTCTTGCACTTTAAATCTTTCAACTTGCTTTCTTCAACTAAATTTGATTGTTCTTGGGTTGCTTCAGCTGGAAGTGTTGGAATCCCATTCTCCACCAAACTCCAATACTCCTTTGATTAAAGGAGATTCTCCATCAGCATTGCCCAATGGTTATAGTGACCATCAAACCTTGGAATCGCTGGTTGAACAAAATTATTGCTTTTTGCCATAACTCTCAATTCTTCTCACCTTTCTCTTTTCTCCCCTTTTTTTTCACTCGTACAGAATACTGCAGTTTCTGTATCAGATCCCTTGTGGAGCTCTGATACCAGTTATTGGAAATGCTGGTAGAATGAAAAATGCAACTGAAGTCTCTCTGTTATATTCATTACAAATGTAGCTTATATAAATCTATTTACGAGAAATTAACTGGCTAACAGAAACGACTAAATCTAATAAAAGGCTAACTAACTACAAAAAGAGTAACAACTATATAGCTAACGTTAATGATATATATATATATATATATATATAAAATTATTTTTCGCAAAAATGACACAGATGTCAGAATGAATGGTTGAAAAAATGTCAACCATTTTTTTTACACACAATACAAAAATTCTCCACCATCCATTTATTTTTTTGTGAAGTTTTTCACTTATCATTTCTGTGAACCTATCTTTTTGTTTCCGCCCTAGATGTGTTCCATACATGCTTTGCGAGGAGTATGTGTTTTTTTTCCCTTTTGTGAGATTAACATTTGTGTTTTTACATTTATGTAACTATACGGATTTGGATCATATTAATTTTTTTTCTCTCAAATAATTAAGTAAAAAAATAGATAAAAAAATTATTAATAAGATTCAATTATAATATGTAAAAAAATTTATAACTTTTATATTTATTTATTTATTTTACTTAACTACTTAAATAAATAATTAAGAGAATTTAAATCCTTAACTATACAAGTAGTAGTACTAGTAAGTCACAACTATTTATACAATGATCCTACTTAAATCGTTGCTTATTAAATTCAAATATAGTTATTAATGTAGTGGTATGCAGATGTGCACAATGAGAAAGTCACACGTCATTCTCTAAAAACGTAGAACAATGTTAGAGACACAATATATGACTATATATTAATTCACGTCAAGTATAGGAAATAGAATAATTTTAAATTTTTATAATTGATTTTTTAAATTATTAAATAAAAAAATTATTAAATAAATATTTTTTATGTTTTTTAATATATTAAATATATTTATTTTTTATTAATTTTTTATTAAATAATAAGAAAATTATCAAAAAAATATTTTAAAAAATATAACAAAACTTATAAATAATAAATTAATTAATTATAGTCAAATAATAAATATATAAATGTTTGTTATTAATATTATTCTAAAATGTCTTCAAAAGGTATATTCACAAAAGCATATTGGGCCTACATATTTGTCTTACTATTATTCTGATATTCTCCCCTGCATCCTCACCTCTGTTTCTGTTATTCTCCCTTTCTTTCTCTCTTTATCTCTCTCTTCCTTCCTCTCTCCTACTTTGCATCCACTAGTGTCAAGCTCTCTTGGCTCTACCTTTTAACAAGAGAATGATGAAAGATCACATAGAGATTCCTGTTACTGTTAGAACAACTAGCACAGACTTTCCCAACTATAGCAACAGCAGCAACAACCCTTATGTTCACATTTCACCAGTAACCCCTTCCTCTGCAGCATCCAACCGTGAGTGGTTTCCAAGAGATTGTGTTCTGTATCTAAATTTATTCTTGTTTCACTGCTGTTCTTGCTATGATTTCAGGTCCTAATTCAATGGATACAATACGTGATGCATTAAATCGTTGTAGCAGGAGAGTTGAAAAAGCAAGTAGACAAGCTGAGATCATGGTTGACAATTTATGGAATCACAGTGAGTTTTCCTCAACTTTACTTTTTCTCTGTGCTATGATAGAAAGGTTTGTTTTTCTTTGGTATTATCTACTTTTGTCATGTACTTATGGGAGTTAACGAAATATTCATAAGCTTGGAGAATATAAATGTTGATTTGAGGCAACATGATAAAAACACAAAAATCACTATAGCTTAAAATTACAATTCTTTCTAGACTTGCCAATATCTTCACTTGGAAGTTGAATTCCAAAACTTTCTTTCCAATCACACTCAGACAGTGAAAATTCTTTTAGGGATTCTGGCAGTCTCAATCTCTATGACATACTAAAGGATTTGTCACTCAATCTCCTGAATCAGATTTTATTTTGACCAAAAGAGAATCAAGCATGAAAAGACCTGCTAAACAATATACTCAGTAGACTCAACTTGCTGAACAGCAGACACCAAAAGCAAAATTCAAACAAAACCTTGAATACAGAATGTTCTCTCAGCTCTATGTAAGTCAAGAGAGTTACTATTAAAACTAGTAACAGAAGCTTAAACTTCACATCTACACAAATCTTGAGGAACACTTGATCCTCAGTGCAACATATTTTTGACACACTTATAAGCCAATAACCAATTCAATTCACCCTCCCATGTATTCATAGACCTGCTGAGGTAACTCTTCTATATACACCTTTGCCAAATTCTCCTATTGAAGCTGCAATCATAGAGAAGATGGTATATATCTTCAGTAACTCCTATTTGAAACACACAGAGAAGATCCTTTGTGCTTTGATATTTACTTATGTTGCGATCCGTTTGATTGTTAGTGTTTAACATTATGACTTAATTCTAATGGAATATATTTTTCTGTATGCAGTCAGAATTAGTTCTAGTCCAGCTGATGCTGCAATGGCTAGACTTGTTCAAGGAACAAAGGTACTTACAAAGGGAGGGCCTGATAAAATATTTCAACAGACATTTGGGATTTTTCCTGGAGAAAAGCTCTTAAAGTCCTATGCTTGTTATATATCAACAGTCTCTGGACCTGTAATTGGAACGCTTTATATATCGACTAAAAGATTAGCATTTTGCAGTGACTATCCACTGTGTCATCATCCATTCTTCCTGCAGCATCACTGCATGTACTATAAGGTACTTCCTTACATCATTGCCTTGTTATCACGCTTTCAGTGACTGGAATGTTTTATTTTTTTCATTTTTACAATTTGTTATAGTAATTAAATCTGAGAGAAAAAGAAAGAGAAAAATTCTCAGATTTCTATGTTGAAATGTTTCAGATAGATTGGGACTAAGAATGATCAAGGAACCTTATTTTCCTTACTTGTCAACTCCTGGTTAAGTTACTGTTGTATAGAATCAACTAGATTGTTGCCGCTTTATAAATTTGGTAGGCGAAGATGAGTTATGAGTTGTGATATTTATGGACAAATTGTCCCAAGATGTTGTTGATTTCATGCACATGCAGTAACATTCAAGGATAATAGAAAGTAGCACTCGGTCTCTCTGGACTCTGGTTGTATCTATTGAAATGATTATTGAATGTCTGAACAATTTTCTCCTAAGAAATTAATACACCTTGCTGGATGTTTTTTTCTGAATGCAATGTATAGATTTTAGTGAATAAGTTTTAGACGAATGATACTCAAACACTTCTCAGTTCTCAGACTCTATTAAGTTAAAGGGTATCAGACCCCATTTAAACTTCTTTTAAAAAAGTTCTGCTTATTCATACGTCTTTAATCAAGTGTGAGGCAATTGCTATCCTAAGTTTCTTATTTTGAGACCATTATACTGCTGGATTTTCTAAATTGGCAGCATCTCAAAATTTAGGGGAACTTTCTGGTATCAAGTACTGATTTTGTATCTAACATCTAGGTCGTAGTGCTGCTGGATCAGTTGAGCGTGGCCAGTCCTTCCACAAATAGATTGAACCCCACAGAAAAATATATCCAGGTTGTCACAATGGATGGTTATGAGTTCTTTTTTATGGGGTTTATATCATATGACAAGGCTCTCAAGACTCTAAATGAGGCTCTACAGCAACATCGCAACCATTCCAGTGGAGACACAAGTGTTCAGCCGCTGAGACAGTGTATATGACCTAGTAAAACATGCAGTAACTTGTCACTTGTGTGCATAAACACACCCTTCAATTTAATGTACCTTCCCTAAGTTACCAAAAGAAAAAAAACATGTACGTTATACTTTTTTTTTTTTTAACATTGTTCCGTTTTTATTTGGGAATTAACCACAAGGACTTTAATTATGTACTATACCATAGCGATTTAAATTTTAGATGTCGACTAAACTACACGGATGTCAGAAACACAAGGCAAATTTGATTACAATTTAAACAAACAAGCTAGAGCTCCTTAAAAAATTTAAATTTAATTAGTTCTTTAAAATAAATTATTAGTACAAAGACCGAGTGGGTCCCATGATTAAAAAAAACTGGAATAATATTACCAAAAATAAACAATTGGAAGGAATCCTCTAATTAGTTCATCATATTCAATTATAAATACAACAGAATGCAAAATCACAACTTCATCTAGCTTGTCGGCACAGCAATGTACAAAACCTCAGACCTCTGATGATCACATAGCCGCATCAGAATCAGGAGAGACTAAGCCTGCATTGTTCCACAGATGGGCTTGACATTCAACAGTAATGGTATTTGTCCTCAAATTACGAGTTGAGAGTCTTCTGCAGCTTTATTTTGAAAAAGTGTCTCAAACTTCAAGCTCCTTGCTACTTCAAAGAAATGTGCAACAGCTTCTTCAGGTGTGCCAACAAGAACACCATGCCCAAGATTAAGGATGTGCCGTCTAGGTCCCGCACACCTCACAACCCTGACAAATAATTATCATATTCAGATGTCAAGATAGTTCGTTAATACAATTCATTTTTCCATTCTCATTTATGACTATGAGGGGTTCAATTGGACACAAAACCACTAACATAACATCCAGTGACTTCAACTTAGTCACCGACTCAGACAAAAACTTTGACCTTTCTCTCAAAGGCACACAGATTGAACTAATTCTTAATTTTGAAACTAAGAGATTAAATAACTTAGGAACAATTCCATAAAGAAAGTTTCTCCCATTCTTCACTAGTTGTCCTTGCCTGTTTCATTATTTTCAGTTCTGCAGTTAATTAAGCAAATATCAGGGGAGGTTCAACCTCCACAGCTTAGACACTGGATCATGAACAGAGAAAATGCAACCCGGACAGATAACAGGTATGTCTAGCTCTACAAGAACAAGTAACAACCATATAGAATGACTTCAAGAATACAAAACTTCAGATATATTATATCACCAACCTCTGAATTTCTTCAGTCAGGGCAGCAAGAGGGGAGAATAAGTAGGCAGGGTCCACATTTCCCTGCACACCTATACCACTACCCAATCTTCTTCTTCCATCTGCCATATCCACCGTCCAGTCTAGCCCAATAACATCAACTCCAGTTTCTTTCATACGCTCGAGAAGACCACCATTTCCATTTATATAAAGAACAATTGGTGTCTCGGGGCATTTTTTCTTGACCAAATTTACAATCTGGAAATTCAGAAAGCAGTGCATCACAAAAAGGAAAAAAGAGGAGAATGGCACAATACTATCCAATCTTGAATTTGCTATTTTTTTATGTTATTATAAATTAAGAAAAGATACTAATACCAATATTAATCTCAATAAAATAAAATAAAAATGTAAAGATGTAGATTTTGATTTTGATATTTCTCCCCTGAATTCAGAAGCACAAGATCAACATCCAATGAGCTTATTTATTACTCAAGGTTCACAAATTACAAGCTTTTAACCGATCATATTCTTTACCAAGCAACCAACCAAGAACAATCATGGAGGCTTGAAACTGTATAACAATTAACTAAACATAAAACATGTAAATAACGCAAGGCTCGGCAAGTTACATATTGTTTATCTAGTTCCTTTCTTCAACTAAACAAATGAGTTAAAGCTGTTATAACATAAGTGAAGGATTAACATGACATGGATCCCAAACTGAACAGTTTGAAAAATTAAAACACAATTTCAACAGGAAAGAAAGAAATGGGGATTTTTTCCAAGTTACCTCTTTGATATAAGGCTTGGACCAGCGTTCCCACATATCAGGTGGTAGTTGTCCACCCCATGAATCAAATATTTGTATGCAGTGAGCCCCAGACTCCACTTGGAAAATAATGTAATCTGCTATTGCTTGCGTCAAATGAGAAAGCAGAGTCCTCAATACGTGTGGTGCTGTATGGCACATGCTCTTAATGGTTGTATAAGTGCGTGTTGTACCCCCTTCCACTATATATGTTGCTATTGTCCAAGGTGCTCCCACAAAACCCAAAACAGCAGTGTGACCACCAACCTAAATAAAAAAGAATAAGTAAGGGAAACAGGCTTAGAAGGATAACCATGATATAAATGAGGTGATGCAAACAAATTTACCTCCTGGCGCAGTATCTTAAGTGATTCTCCAACAAATCTAAGCTTCTCTAGGTCAATCGGATGCAAAGCCTTTAATCCCTCCTCAGAACGTATGGGTGACTGTATAACAGGTCCCCTTACTTCTTCTATGTCAAATTCAATTCCAAATGCAGGTAGAGGTGTAAGGATATCAGAGAAAATAATTACTCCATCAGGCCTGAAAGCTTTCCAAGGCTGCAAAGAAATTTCCACAATGAGATCAGTTGTCTCTGACCGCTCTCGGAAGGATGGATATTTCTCAGCAAGCTTTCTGTAAACAGCCATGTACCTTCCTGCCTGGCGCATCATCCATGCCGGAGGACGACTAACAGGATCTCCTCTAGCAGCCTTAACCAAGAGGGGATCTGAAAAAAAAAAGATTAAAATAATAGGAAACACAGCATCAAGTCAATTTCTCTCGTCCTTATGTTTGCAGGGACGTGTATGCATATGAGGCTGAAAAGAATGAAGGCAAGACAGAATGGGAGGAATGAAGGAAGGGAGAGAAATGCTCATAACATTCTCTTCAATGGGATTGTTTGAACGATAATATTAGTCACCTTCGAAGAACTTGAAAATGTGTGAAACTAAGTTAAATGGCTTCTAGGCGCAATTTTCTCCAGGCAAACACTAAGAAGTAAGAATACCTTCAACGAAACATTTTTATTTTTTCTTCATTGTTTAAATCAAATTCAATAATCACCTCTGAATAATTCATTTTATATCTGAATTACCCTTTCCTTGCATCATATAAGAAAGAAACAAGGATAAAACTAAGCATCTCGCAGTCATAGCCAATCAATTATCAGTGCTAACTAGAAGTATCTAAATTAATGGGGGTTTTACAGTGTATCTCAAGAGCCCACAAATGTTATCAATTAGCAAATAGATAAAGCAACTACATTTCCACTTCAAAATAAACCCCCAAAAGAAAAAAAAAAAAGGTCAAATTGAGCACAATCAACACAAAATACAAAAAATGCATAGAAACCCAGTTTATGATTTGTGTTGAAAAAAGTATTGGGAAGGAAGAATTGGAGGTACCAGAAGAAGAAGAGGCGGCAGAGCAAGTGAGAGAAAATTTGGTAAGGGACGGTTTTGGTTTGAAAGGAGGGGAAACTAGATTGAAGGCACTAGATTGTAAAAACAAAGAGGAAGATTTCCATCCAAGAGCACTGCACAAAAGAAGAAAATGCACGAGTCAGAACTATAATTGATGAAGTGGTCGAGACACAGAGAGAGAGAGAGAGAGAGAGAGAGAGAGAGAGAGAGGTGACCTGTTGGTGTTAATGGAAGTAGCCATGTGAAGTGAAGTGTGGGAGTGGGAGTGGGAGTGGGAGAAGAGATGAAAAGACTGTTCCTTTTGTTTGTTTTGTTGTTGGCTGAGTTTCCTTATCCCTCTGACTCTGAGCCTCACCTTCTTCTCCCTCCCTTTCTCCTCCTTTCTACTATTACTCACACTGGGGCACCAGGGTTAGAACCACGCGCGCACAGGTTCTACCGTTCGAGTCTGGGACTCCGCTTTTTTGTTTTCTTTCTTTTATTTGGGACATATTTTTAACTAATCCGACTCGAGGGTGGCTTACACAACTGCTAAAACGACTTCAATTCCTTGGGTTAAATTGTTAACTTATTATTTTTAAATAGGTTAAATTTAATATTTAAATTTATTTTTATTTTTTGACTTGTACAATCTATTTCGTTTAATTTGTGGATTAAGTGAGATAAGTGTATGTCAATCTGTTGGGTTGTATTTTTTATGTTTTTATATATTTTTTTTTTTTTTTGGGCGAATTAAGCGAGTTGATTAGTCAACAATTTAAATTTTTTTTATTTTATCTTTTATGCGAGTCAATCTGTCAACACGCACTAAAATAATATAGGTTGATTTTTCTAATCAATTTCTTAAAATGAGTTAGTGTATATTTGGATTACAGTTGGTAAACTTAAGTTTAGTTGAAAATGTGTTTACAAATTTAAGTTTGGTTAAAAGTAAGTTTGTAGTAACGTAATTTATGTTTGAAAATTTTTGTTTAAAAAGTGAGTTTGATCAAATTTTTATAGAGTAACTTCAACACAAAAGTAAGAAAATCTTACTTTTGTGTAAACGTCCATTTAAAGCCAAAAATCTGTTAATGTAATTGTAATTTACAATTGCCAAATAAAAAAGTACTTTGTTCGAGATAAAACAAACATGTGTTTAAAGATTGCAACTGCAATCCAAACATGCTATTAATCCAATCCGCCTCTTCATTTTGACAAGTTGAGAAGAATCCGTATGAATTAACCCATTTTGTCAAACTTATAGTTATACGGATATGCCACGTGTTCAGAAAATTCTTATTCTTATATCTAATGAGAGTTATGCAATGAGAATATACAAGAATACTCTCAATGATTTGGATTATCATCTAAATTTAATTTAATAATATTTTTATTTTTAATTTAAAAATTTGTATGATTATATATATTCATGTGTGATAATTTTATTGATGTAATATTTTTTTTTTTGGAGTTTGCACCAAAAAATATTATTTTTGGAGTTGTAAAAGAATTTCTCCACATGTTTCTAGTCAATTTCTTAACATTAGATTATAAGAAATACTCTTTTAAATTTTTTTAGTTTTAACATAAATGGCCTGTTATTTTGTCTTGAATTTTGAGAATGTCATGGCTCCTTAAATAAAATAAACTTCACTCCAAAAGTTCCTTTGAATGTTGGTGCAGGATAGTTAAATACATGCAAAAATAATATACTATTTAAGTAATTTAAGACTCCAAAAATAAATGATGAGAACAAAATTCTTATCATAAAGTTATAATGCTATATTTATAAAAAAGTGAGTGTCATGAAGACTAAGTAATGAAGAGAAGTAGAATAGTCATTCTAGTGGTAAGAGAAAGCTTCATTGCACCTTTGTTGCTTGGAGTTAACTTCCCTATATCTCTTGGCAAGGGATATTTCTTCTATCATTTTTGAAAAGTCATTGTCTTATTGTGCTTGGACTTTACCCAATAAGTTTCAAATCCCGATATATAATACTTACTTTTAACATAATTGAAATGGTAAATTAGTTGAAATACATATAAATTAACTCGGATATCTCATAATAACAATACCAAAAAAAGAATAATGTTATGATCAAAAGCCATGGCCGAAATAATTATCTTTTTTTTAACTTTTGTTATCAAGTGGCTTAAGAAATTAAAAATAAAAAGTATTAAATAAAAATAAACTTTTTTAAAAAAAATTAATGCATTAATTTTTTATTTCATATTTTATATTTATTGATTCCTTAAAAAGTGTTCAAGGACACTTGTTAGAGAAATATTTTTTTATGTATGCAGTTATTTAAGTTTAAAAAAGTTGTATAATTTTTTTTATCTAGAGAAGGTGTATAATTATTATGGGTCTTTCTCTAGTGCCTTTAATTTTTAAAGGTATCAGTATCTTTCCAATCAAAATATATCATTTGTATTTATCTATTAGATAAATTTTTATTTCGGTTAACTTTTATTTTAACTTTCTTTAATATAAGTTTGACTTCAAATTTTAAATATTACAAATTTTAACTATTTAAATTTTAACTTTCTATGTTACATTTTTTTATTCTTCAAATCCCCATTCATTATTTTACTTAACTTACTAGGAGAAATGAAAACAAGTCATATGATCAAAAGTTTATGTATGAATCAATTTATCAAGTTATAAGTTATTACTAATAAAATATTTTATAAAACCAATTAATAATATTTTAGTAAAAAAAAACCAATTAATAATATTATGTAAAGTTAAGAAATTACCAATACCCTTTTAAAAACAACGGCACATAACGAATTCCCAATTATTATTATCATCAGTATAAATTGCGTATACTGTACACTACAAACATGGCTGCATTATACCATTTGAGAAAAAAAATGTCTTTTAAAAAATTAAACTAAGATTATATGTTAGATTTAAAGAAAATTAATGAATAACAATAGCTAATTTTAACTCTTCTCCTTAAAAAATTGTGAGACCCGTTTTTTAGAATGATTTAATATTTTGCGTTTGTCTAAGCATTTTTTTTTTATATATAATAGAAAGTTAAGGAGAAAGAAGGTCGTCCATATCTAAAGTAAATGCAGGAGGTCTTATAATAATATTATTATATGACCTACCAATAATATATTAATGAAAAAAAAAATGCTACATTTATCCATGCATGAGGTCCTTTGTTTAAATTAATCTTCACAAGTTTCAAGTTGAGAAAATTTTCCTATTTTTACATGTAAGCATAATTGTATAATCTAGAGTGAACTCAGCCAGGAGGCCAAGTAGTCAACAGTCCAACTAGGAGTCTCACAATCAAACTGAAAAACTCAGACAAAGGGACAAAAATGCAATATGGAAAATTACTTCATATTTTTAATAAATAGAGCACGACTCAGTCGCTTTAAAAATTAGAACTTCAACATAATCAGTTCCTTCAACTCCCACATAATCAGTTCCTTCTAGCAAATTATTTTCAGGAAAATTTTGCATATTAGCTGTTGGAGAGAAAAGTGAGAGAAAAGCAAGTGAAATTCATTGAATGAGAAAATGTTGATTACATAATTAGCCATATGTGGCTTATCTACTAGTAGAGAAGTAAACTAACCATACTCAGCCAACTAATCACACATGTGCTTGCTTGGTTGAGTTTTTATTTTTCTGTTGTCTACAGAGCATCTAACTCGATCCTGATCATTTACATTCTGTAATTGGTATAAGTTTAGAAAACCACCAGCTTCCTCGGGTCTTACCATCTTTAATGCAGATGCAAGGATCATAACTAGCTTGGGACAATTTCTGTTTTCAGAACTGCCATGTACTTATGATCAAATAACATTTTTCAACACAGTGACTAAGGCATCCCATTGCTTTTCATATTCCTTAGTATATATTGCAGTCAGCAACATAGAGGCATCACAGTTAAGCGCCCTACAGAGTCTACAAAAGATTGGTATGGTGTGAAGACCAGTGTGAGCTAACCTCATCTCGTATAGAAAGCTCCTCAGACCCAGGTGCTCAGTTTTTCCTCTAGACACATAGAGCAGCCAGAATAGTGTGGCCTTAAACAAAGGATCTAAAGAAAACAGCTTGTGAATCTGTTCAAGAACACCTTTTGCTGGAGTAATCCCATGATGAACATGGCTTTGAATAAAATTTTGAATAATCCATTGACAATGTGAGGCCATGCCTTAAGTAATTTTCTGGTGTCGTTGTGAAGAGCCGCAGCAAAGATGCAGCTAAAAAACTCTAAGCTTTAGCATTCTCAATCTCAGATCTACCACTTGGAACCTCAGCATCTCTTCCACTTCCAATCAGAATTTCATCATTCAAAGTTGAATATAATTTGTCCTCGCGAGTGTAGTTTAGGCCAGATGGTTTAAAGACTCTTTCTGTTTCACCTGGCCCTGGTCCTCTAAGATGAAATGCCAGCATGAAGATGATTGCAATTTGTTGTTGGCTTATTCCTGTTTGTATAGAAGATAATGATTTACCAACAGAGATTATGTCATCATTCTTCATATCAAACAGGAGTATAGCTGGTTTTCTCTTCCATTCTTCTTCAGGAAAAGTTTCTCTAGATTCTAGGAGATCAATATCTGGTAAACCAGTTAGATGTACAGGTAATGGTGGGGAGCCTCAATACTTTACTTCTTGTGCAAGTTGTTGAAGAGCTGGGTTATCAAATGATGTCATGATTCGGGTCTGGTTCTGTGGAGCACCAGTAGGTTGTCGCTGTGAATATAGGCCTACTTTTCGAAATTCCCTAAGAAGAGCATCTGCATCAGCATCACAATCCATCAAGACGAGCTTGCGCGTACAAGATGACCCCTTGAGACTTGTCACTCAATCAGCTTAGTCAACAATAATAATGCTGCAATTTTGAGGATCAGCTTAGCCACCAAATCACCTCACAGTGAAAGAAATAGATATCAATAAAGAAAGAGTTCAATTCAGGATTCATTACATTATAAAGAACATCTCGAAATATACTTGCATACCAAGAAGTACCACCGTTGGAATCCACAATTTTTATTTACTATCAAGAGCAATCCAGTTACTTGGCCTTTGGCTTGCTTTCGTTACTTTTGCTTTGGGTTGTAGTTGCATAGGTGCAGGGTGTGAATAGGATAACTCCTAAGCCATTCTAACTGCTAGTGAGTAGAAGTGGAACGTGGCACAAAATTATAGTTTTATCCTTTTTCTTTATTTGTGTTTAATGAGTAAAGATACTATAAAGATGACATTTAGGAATAAGGAAAATTAGACAACAAATTTGGCTATCGCCATTATATATTAGCATAGATTAGTATAGATATATTAGTATAGATAATAGATATGAAGTAGACACAATTTACTATATCATCTCTTAGATAATCAAATAAATCATTATTTGACATAGTAAAAATATTTTTAATGATTGGCCAGATGGTTTAAAGACTCTTCCTGTTTCACCTGGCTCTGGTCCTCTAAGATGAAATGCCAGCATGAAGATAACTGCAATTTGTTGTTGGCTTATTCCTGTTTGTATAGCAGATAATAATGATTTACCAAGAGAGATTATGCCATCATTCTTTTCTTTTCTACAGTAGCAGAACTTAGAAGGGTCCCTTCGTAGTAGTATTACCGGATAGATAGGCATCAAAACATTGAAAAATGCATAGCTCTCATGGGGTTCCTCAGTTGTAGACAAATTTCAAATTTCAATATCAGATGCCTTTCTCGCCAATGAGATTATAGTCATGAGAAAGATACAATCTTTTCAATCTCTTTGGTCATTCATTATATTCTGTTGAAAGTGTTGTGGGCTTGTTTTGCTTGACCAACATTATTGGCACATTATTCAGATATCACACCCACATCTATTACATTGTCCTGTGGGTAATGGGTTAAATTGATGTTATTTCTTTGAATCCAATACAACCACAATTTGGGTGTCAGAACACCCCCCCCCCAAAAAAAAGATCAAATTTTTACATGCCCAATACAAGGTAGGAGAAAGAAAAAGAAGCACGGTGAATGTTACCTGGTTGTGGGTGTCCTCAATTCTGGTTAAAAGTAGGTTCCGAATTTTGGTGTTTGTACTTTGTATCTCGCAGAGGAAATCATACACATATCTCACATAAGTGGCAAAATTATGATTGTATGATCAAATAATAAAAATTATAAAAGTGTAAAGGAATATATGTCTAACTGTGTAACGAGATATTCTTATATAGGTACAAATCTAATATTTCATATTTAGACATACACACAAAATTGGAGAGAGAGAATATGTGTGGATTCTACTAAATTCATACATCACAAAAAATCATCTTCTTTCTTTAATTTTATGTATGTGTGCCTAAATATGAAGTGTTAGATTTGTTCTTATACAAGAATTTCTCTTGTGTAACAGTGTAAGTAATTAAGAATTGTTGCTTGGAAAATAATGAAAATGTTCTGAAATGGATTCGTAGTGCAGAGATAGTGCGAATACATGGTTTCCTCCTTGCAAATCATGAAAGCGTATGAAATCTAGGGGGCTGGGTACCTGCAATAGGACTCCAACGCTCAAGTCAGGCAATGCACAAGAAGTGTTTAGCAATGGAATAACATATCTTAGCAGACCTGTTATTATGTTAACTTAATCTGGTATATATGGAGAGCGTGACTGGAATCTTCATGAAATCCACGTAGGACGAAGATACATTAGGATTGTGCCTTGGCAGAGGTTTCAGCCCATGATCGTTGAGGTCCGTCTTTGACCTTGTCGGGACTATTCTACGATCGTTGAGGTTCGTCTCTGACTTTGTCGGGACTGTCCCACGATCGTGGAGGTCCGTCTCTGATCTGTCAGGGCCGTTTCCTTGGTGGCCAATCCTTGTTTTAGGGGAATCCTCATAGGTCTAGCTATCGTTAGAATCCGATGCCCTGGACCGAGGTCATAAGGCCTTGGCTGGGGTGTTGATGGTGGAGTCCGGTGGTTTATGCGTCGGGTCGATCCTTCCGAATGAGACCCTGGATCACGGTCCAGAACAGTTACCCCCAGCTTGGTGCTTTGGATAAGACCTAAGTGTCAAGATACAGGATTATCAGACTCGCCACGGACTTCACTCAAGCTTTGAAGCTAGGTTTTGTGGTGTCTTGTGTTGAGAACGAGGTCCATTATTTGAGTGTGGGGTACCCCGGAGGTTGGGATGTGGTTGGAGACAACGGTGGGTCCTTGCCTACATTGTCATTCCTTGTTCCGAGATTTTCCTCTTGTTGCCTCCGAGTGTGGTTTCACGGGGTCTTTTGTCTTGTAGTAGTGTTCTTCGTTGATCTTTGAATCCTTTGGAAACTGCTGCTCTTGATTTCCTCCAGCATTGAGGAGCTTTTAATGGGGGACGTTAACTTTGCTCAGTTTCCAACTGTCCGCTGCTCTCGTAGGCAATGGGAAAGAGAGAGCATTAAACGCAGATTTTATGGTTTGACAGACTCTTCCTTCCTAGGAACCAATCAAAGCGTTCCATTCTCTCTATAAATAGAGGATATTTGCATTTGACTATGGTATCGTTTTTTCCTTCCTGCGTTTTCATTTTGGAAGTGACTTCTTTCAGAGAAATGGTTCTTTTTTTCCCTATGCGTTTCTGGAGAGTTTTGCCTCTTACGAGAGTTTTCTTCTTGTTCTTTCCCAAATCTCTGAAACTTTACCATGTCTTCATAGACGGTTCCCTTGAATAGATGTCTCACTTTCTCAGCGTATTAGCGGTGGATGTCTCACTTTCCCAGCGTACCCTGATTGCTTGTTTGATATTTCTCGTCGCTGGGAGGCTTGAGATATCCGTCGTGTTAGACGGAGGCAACTGGAGGGGTAGGGCCCAACGTCACTCTCCTTGCCGGCATATCCTAAGAGCAGTCAGATATGCAAGAGGGACTATTGGGACTGCTCCGTGGTTTGAAGCTGCTTGGGGTGATCAAGGTTCTAGTGGAACGATCTTCCCATGAAAAAGTTGTGTCCCGTCTACCAAAGGAGGGTGCGCCCTGGTCTCTTCTATCCTGGCGAAGGAGGCAGTGAAGAAAAGTGGTGGGGTCCAGGGGTTCGACAACAGTGTTCCGCTCTGGGTTGCAAAGCCTATCCACTTTTTCAAGATGCTGCTTCGGGGGGGAGGAGACCGGTGCTAGTTCTCGGAGGAAATGTAGATGCGACATGACCCGAGATGCCAATGATGTTAATGTCGGTTTCCACCTCCGGGGTCTCTTTCCTTATATGTTCCATGTCTCTATACTTTTTTTTCCCTCTTTTTGATGTAAGATAATGTATGGAATGAGAAATTTAATAAAATTTTTCTTTTGCTTTGAATCTCATGTCTTCTATCTTTCTTTCTTCTGCAAATTATGGTATTTATATTATACTGGGGTGAGTCCAACGCTCACCTTGACAGCGCGATATGTAGTTGCCCCCAGCTTGGTACTTAGTCGAGACCAGCGAAGTGTCAAGTTTAAATACTTGAGTCCGGAGTCTTTATATCTTAGGGGAACGTTTACCGGGGTAGTCAATATTCCGGGGTATGAACGAGTTTTCCGAACTCTTGGATCATGCGGTTGCGTGTCTCTTAGTTTGCTGGATAACCGTCCTTTGAACTGCCATGATGGCTACGTGGGCCACGTGGCGCGTTTGTGCTGAAAAGACGTGCGTAGTGTTTCACGCGCCATAATGAATATCTTTTCAAATCTGAGGTGTTCGGACAGAATTGCCCCCTAACCGTAGCCCCTATAAGTAGGGTGTCAGCTTTTTTGTTTTGTTTCGTTTGATTTTCATCAGAAACTAGTGGCTTGAGATGATTTCCAACGAGCATTGCGATGGTGCGAAACGGTTCTAGAATTTTTTGGACTTCCCAAAACTGATTTCTTCCTATTCTTCAAGGTATTCCCCTTGCCCTTGCTTTGCTTCTGTTTGTTTTTGTTACTTTGAGATATTGTATACACTCTTGGTGGGGCACATTTCTCTTTCTTTTCTGTGAATGAAAAAGGGAGAAATATTGTTTCCCTTTTCTGCCAACGGCTTTTGCCTTTCATGGAGCACCTCCTCCATCGCACCGTGTGCGGCGGAGGCATCCTTCTGAGACTTTTTGCCTCAGTGTTTGCGGAGGCCAGTACGTGGGTGTGATTTAGTTTTCTCTATTCACCCACTGCTACATTTGGATCTTCGAACTTGAATTGGTTCTGACCCTGAGCCTCTATGTGTCTTCCAAGAATTTGAATGGCTAGGAGAAATGTGCTAAGAATTGAAGAGCCCGTCCCGGATCCTAAAGCTCGTGAGCTAGAGGGTCAAGAAGCCAAGGAGGAGTTGATTCGTATTCGCTGGGGCCCGAGATTGCCTTACGCCTAGGTCGCGGACGATGCTTTCGATAGGATCTCCCGTTATGAGTCTGGGGCCGAGTTGGACAAATTAAAGGATTACTTGGAGCTTACCGAGGGAGGAGCCTGGGATGATGAGTTCCTGATCCTGTCCCCGGAGAGAGAACATGTGTGTTCGACCCGTGAAGCGGGGGAACACTTCATGTTTCTCTACGAGGACTTCTTCACGAGGTTCGGGCTTCGGCTCCCTTTCAACGATTTCCACATTGCCATCCTCCGGACTCTTCACGCCGCCCCCAGTCAGATTCACCCCAATGGTTGGGCAAACATCTTGGCTTTTGAAAGAATATGTCGGCTGTTGGGGTTGCGATGCTCCGACAGGGCATTTTTTTATTTCCACACCAGGTATTCCGTTCACGGTGCTCGCGCTCGTCAACAATCTTGGCTGTCCAGTGCGATCTCGGTAAGGAAGGACGGTGTTTTTCCCCTACTTGGAAAGTTATAAAGACTTCAAAGAAAAGTTCTTTAAGTTGACGTCGGCTGGCGGGACTCGTCCATTCTGGTTAGGAGTGACATGGAGCCGACATTTAGTTTATATTAGAACCCGGCGGCGTGGAGCATCCCGACTCAATCGTTTGAGAGGGAGATCAGTCACCTGTGTGATGAAAAGGTTGAGTACGTCAACTTCTTCGAAATGTGAGTTACCGAGGTCGATAAAATTTGGCCCGAGGATATACTGGATGTCATAGATGAAGTGGAACTTTGGGTTATGCTAGGTAGTATAGGCCCTTATTCATATTTATTTTCTTTTCCTCTGCCGTTTATATGGACCTAATTGCCTGTGTTTGCTTTTCAGAGAGCATGGTCAAGATGTCTAAGGAAAGAAACGCTCTGGCTATTCTTGAAGCTCTGAGGGCCAGGAGTGAACCGGGGCCTTCAGATCCTGTTGCGGATGCGGTGCCATCCTCATTACCCCGTCGAACCGAGGTACCGATCGCGGAGAGGGAACCGCGAAGAGGGAACTGATCCAAGTGGAGGATTCCTTCCCACGTGCGGGGCATAAGAGGAAAGCAGTTGGCGAGAGGCAGTCAAGTGACTAGAGTAAGAGGACAGCGGTTAAGGAAAGCACCGACCCGAGTGGCTGGGGGCCAATCAACTTGTACCACGAGAATCTGAATCCCCGCGAGTTCGTCGATCGCTACCTCCTAGATGAAGAAGTAGAGGCTAAACTGGCCCCGCGTAGCGGGAAGGATGCTCTCTGTTGCTTCCAGACTCTTTGGCTCCGTCTTGCCTTGGAGGCTCGGTACTTGGAGCATGTGATTGAGGACAACGAGCAGAAGGTTGCTACCGTGGAGTGGGGTGAAGACCAAGCTCTTAGGGAAAAGGAGGAGGCTATTAAGGCCAAGAACGGTGTTGAGGCCTTGAACCGAGAGCTAAAGGATGAAGTGGCCACCCTGAAGGATGCAACGAAGGAAAATAAGGCCAGTTTGACGGAGGTCAGAAGGTGTATGGCCGAGTTAAGAGCTGAGAACGAAGGTTTTCGCGTCGAGAACAAATGTCTCGGCAGTCAGGTTGCCTCCTTGAAGGGCGATGTTGGGACGCTTATTACTGTCTGTACCAATATTAAGGAACAATAGTTCCAGAATGCTATTAAACAAGTTTAGCTCTTCAATCCCGAGGTTGATTTGGTTCTACGTTCCTTGGACTCCGAGAAGGTCATCTAGGATGGCCAACTCGTCGTTCCTCGTCTTGCTGCTGGTGGTCCAAGTGCTGGAGACTCTTCTGCCAAGGTTCGTGGTCCAAACCCTCATGCAGAGTGATTCAGATGTTTATTCTTGCCCCATGTATGGGGTTTTATTTTTGTATGGACAAATGTCGCTTCTTTTTTTTCGGAGTTTGCAATCGAATTGCCTTTCGTTGTATTTCTTTGCTTATTTCGGGGTCCAATGCCCTTTGCGAATTTTGACGAGACCGTGGTTTGGGTCCAACGCCCATTTCTGTTGAGTGCCTTATGGCTCCCTTTAGGATTTCGCGCGATAAAAGATTTTATAAACCTTGACTTAGGATCCGATGTCCAAAGTGGTTTGGCATTTGGGATCTGTGCCTAAGGTAAGAAACCTTGTCCGGGGTCCATTACCTTTTGTTTAGGTATTTTGGATGCCGCGTGACTTTGGTTTGGGGACTGGTCCATGCCGGGGTCTTTCGTGCTCATGGTTTGGTGCGAGAATTTTTCCAAGTCGGGATTTTTCTACTGCACTACCTATCTAGCACAAGATAATTTCTCGGGTGGTACCATAAGTCTTTCGTGCTTATGGTTTGGTGCGAGAATTTTCCCAAGTCAGGATTTTTCTACTACACGACCTATCTAGCACAAGACAACTCCTCGGTTGGTACGATGAGTCTTGAGTCTACGTGGCCGGTCTTCGAAAACTCCGTTTACCAAATTGGGCTAACTTTGTGATGGATGTTTCATTAAATATCCGGAAGGATAATGTCCATACAATAATTTGTGCAAATCAGACATAAAGAAGACTAGGAGACTAGGCCTTAAAAGGTACTTAGCTGTATTACTTTCTAAGTTTGTCTGTGTTCCAAAAGTTCTTCACTGGCTTGCCCGTCAATGTTTCTAGGGTTTAAGCTCCTTTTCCAGTACTGATTACAATACGGTAAGGGCCTTCCCAATTAGGGGCTAATTTCCCTTGGGAGGCATCCATTCCGCCGATGTAAGCTCTTCGGAGTACAAGATCGCCTGACTGGAATCTTCTGGGAACGACCTTCAGGTTGTACCGGGCTGTCGTTCTTTGATTGGTTGCTGCATCACGTATGTGCGCGATGCACCTTCTTTCCTCCAATAGGTCCAAGTCTTCCCTGATTAACCCGGGGTTGTTATTTAGTGAGAAGTTCTGGAGACGTCAGCTCGGTTCTCCTATCTCTACCAGGATCATTGCTTCACATCCATAGGTTAATTTGAATGGGGTTTCACCTGTTGTGGAGTAAGGAGTGGTTCGGTAGGCCCAAAGGACATGATCTAACTGCTCGGCCCAGTTTCCCTTGGCGTCGTCCAGTCTTTTCTTTAACCCCTTGACAATAACACGGTTGGCCGCCTTAGCTTGCCCATTTGTTCGGGGGTTTTCCACGACACTGGAGTGGTGTTTTATCTTCAACTCGTCAAGTAGTTCTTCGAACCTTTTGTCCTTGAACTGCGTTCTGTTATCTGTTACGATGGACCCCGGGACTCTGAATCTGGTAATAATGTGGTGCTAGGTGAACCTTTGAATCCGAGCCGAGGTGATAGTGACCAAGGGCTTTGCTTCTATCCACTTGGTAAAGTAATCCATGGCTACGGCCAAAAACTTCAACTGCCCGGGTGCTTGAGGGAAAGGACCCAAGATATCCATGCCCCATTGGTAGAAAGGCCAGGGTATGGATGTCGTGGACAATTCCTCTGGCGGAGCGTGATAGTGGTCGGAATGCTGTTGGCATTTATCGCACACTTGAATGTGCGCATGGGAATCTGCCTCCATCGTGGGCTAGTAGTAGCCTGCCCTGAGTGCCTTTAACGCTAGAGCCTTGCCTTCGAGGTGGTGTCCATAACTCCCTTCGTGGACTTCGGCTAGGACGTATTGGGCCTCTTTTGGCGTGAGGCATTTGAGGAGGGGCGAAGAAAATCCGCGCCGATATAACTGCTCATCGAAGATAGTGTATCTGACCGCGTCTTTCTTCAATTTAGTCGCTTCCTTGGAATCCTCGGGGATGCTACTGGACTGCAAGTATTCCAATAGTGGCATGATCCAAGTAAGCTCTTGCTCGTCAACCTGGAAGACGGCTACGTCGGAGACTGCGAGGTGCTAGAGGATTTCCTGGATCACCGATCGGTTGTTACTCGGACTCTTGGCGCTTGCCAACTTGGATAAGAGATCGGTCCTAGAGTTTTGTTCCCGGGGTATATGCTCCACTTTAACTAGCTGGAAGTTTGGGAGGAGTTCTTGCACTTTCGCCAGGTATTTCTGCAGGAGGGGCTCTTTGGCTTGATACTCACCTCGGATCTGAGAGGTCACAAGATAGGAGTTACTACAAAGTCTGATCTTTGTGGCCCCTAAGTCTCTGGCCATTGCCAGTCCCGCAATGCATGCCTCATATTCTTCCTGGTTGTTTAAGGTGGGGAATTCGAACTTTAGTGAATTCTCAATGGTCACCCCCTCTGAGTTTTCTAAGATTACCCCAGCACCGCATCCTTTTGGGTTTAAGGACCCATCCACGAATACGGTCCAGGATATTTCCTCGGTGCAGCCGGAGTCTGAGGTGAGTTCGACCAGGAAATCCGAGAGCGCTTGTGCCTTGATTACTACTCTGGGCTCGTAGGCTATCCTAAACTTGGAAAGCTCAATGGACCAGGCGATCATCCTCCCTGCTAAGTCCGGTTTGTGCAGTATCTGTCGGATGGGTTGATCGGTCCTTACGACCACGAGATGGTATTGGAAGTACTGCCTCAGTCTCCTGGTCGTGATGATGAGTGCAAATGCGACCTTCTCTATCTTTTGATATCTGAGCTCGGGGCCTTGCAGTACTTTGCTCACGAAATAGACCGGCTTCTAGCCTTCCGGTGTTTTCCTGATGAGTACCGAACTCACAGTCTCTTCGTAGACCGAGAGGTACACGTAAAGGGTTTCCCCTGACTCTGGCCTTGTGAGGATAGGAGGGGATGCTAGGAGGCTCTTAAGGGATGCGAAAGCATCTTCACAGTCTTGTATCCACTCGAATCTGGTCCCCTTTTTCAATAGCTTGAAAAGAGGGAGGGATTTATGAGAGGCTTTGGCCAAGAATCTGGTGAGAGCCACGATTCGTCCATTTAACTGTTGCACCTCTTTCATGCTCCGGGGGCTATGTATATCGAGCACCGCCTTGCATTTGTCGGGGTTTGCCCCTATGCTGCGGTGGGTCAGCATGAACCCTAGGAATTTCCCAGCTTGGACCCCGAATGCGCACTTTCCTGGATTGAGCCTCATGTCATGCCTTCTCAACTGCGCGAACACTTCTTTGAGGTCCGAGGTATGTGATCCAGACGATGGGGCCTTGACTATCATATCATCCATGTAGACCTCTAGCATTCTCCCCATCTGTTCTTCGAAGACCCTGTTCATCATCTTCTGGTAGGTGGCCCCGACGTTTTTTTAACCCGAACGATATTACCTTGTAGCAGTAGCTTGCCCTTTCAGTGATGAAAGCCGTTTTATCTTGGTCTCCGGGGTACATCAGAATCTGATTGTACCTCGAGTAAGCGTCTATAAAAGACAGTATCCAGAAGTCGGAGGAGCTATCAACTAGCTTGTCAACGTTTGGGAGGGGGTATGGATCTTTAGGACACGCCTTGTTTAAGTCGGTGTAGTCCACGCACATCTTCCATTTCCCGTTTGACTTTTTAACCAGGACGACGTTCGAGAGCCAAGTGGTGTACGAGATTTCTCTGATGAAGCTAGCGTTTAGTAACTCTTTGATTTGCTCCTCGATGGCTTGTTGCCTCTCGGGGCTAACTTTTCTCTTCTTCTGGGAGACTGACTTTGCATCCCGTTTAATAGATAAACGATGGCAGATGAAAGTGAGGTCAATCCCAGGCATGTCGGCGGAAGTCCAGGCGAAAAGATCCTTATTTTTCTGTAGGAGCTCTATCAGCTGGATCTTTTCCTGGTCTTCGAGGTTTGCTCCTATCATGGTGACTTGGTCGAGTTTGTCACCCAGCTGGAGTGGGATCAATTCTCCTTCAGGTTGGGGTTTCATACCTCAGATCTCATCACGGACATCCAACTCGGTCATTAGGATGTTGACTTGATCGTGGGTGGGGCTGGATATTCGTGCCCTTGTTTTTCTAAAGGCCCTACTGATCTTCAAGCTCTCATTATAGCATTTGCAGGCTGCAATCTGGTCGTCCTTGACTGTGACTACTTCATTATTCCTGTTGAGGAACTTCATGGCCTGGTGGGCAGTAGAGACTACAGCAGTAATGCCATTTAGCGTAGGGCGGCCCAAGATGATGTTGTAAGCAGAGGGACAATCCACGACTAAAAATCTCACCTTTACCGTTTTGTAGGTGTCGTCGTTTCCCAGGGTCAAGAAAGTTTTGAAGTAACCCATTGGGGTAACTTTTTCTCCGGAGAAACCAGTTAGTTCGCCTTCATACGGTGTAAGTGCAGACAGAGGAAACTCCAGCCTCTCGAAGGCATCCATGAACATGATGTCCGCTGAACTCCCCTGATCTACAAAGATGCGACAGACTTCGGCGTTAGAGATTATTCCTGATATGACTAGGAGGTCGTCATGATATCGGATAATATCGCCGTAGTCCTTATCGAAAAAGAAGATGGGTGGCGCATCCTTGTTCTCCAAGTAGGGTTTTCCGTGAAGAAGAGCCAGATACGCTCAGGACCGTTGTCCGGAGTACCTTCTTCCGGGAGTTATTAGACGGACCACCCCTGTGAATCCCCCTGAGATGGTACTAATGAGCTTGTCCTTCCTGTTACCCCCACCTTGAGTATCCTGTTCCTGGTCTTGCTTGTTTTCAACATTGCAACGCAGAGGGGTCCGGGATCTTCTGGCAGGACTCCGGCTTCTCCTTGGGCGCTAGTTTGGACTCTGCTTGGGGCTGCGGCTTCGTCTCCAGTCCCGGCGCCTACTGCGGTCTTCTCCTCCTCGGAGACCGCTGATGTACTTTTGCAGATGTCCCTCTTTGATCAGGGACTCGATAACATCCCGGAGTTAGTAGCAATCCTCCGTCTCGTGGCCATAGCTCTTGTGCCAACTGCAATGTTTCGAAAGGTCCCTCTGGAATTGCTTCTTTACGGGTGGTGGCCTCTTAATATCCTGGAACTCGGTTTGAAGGACCTCCTTCAAGATTGTCTCTCGAAGGGTGTTCAAAGGAGTATACTCGGAATACTTGGGTCGATACCATTCGTTTTTGGAGGATTCACGAGGTTGGTTATTGTTGTGGTTCTTTTTCTGGTGAACCGGCTCACCTTTTTCCAGATTCACTTTTGCCCTGGTGACTTCCTCCAGCTAGACGTACTTGTCCGCCCGTAAGTGAAACTTATCCAAGCTTGCCGGCTTCTTTTTTGCCAGAGACATGAAGAAGCCCGAGTCAGTTCGGAGTCCATTTCTGGTGTAATGCAGGGCTATCATGTCGTCCAGGTTTTCAATTCCTATGCAGGCCTGATTGAACCTTTTAACGTACTCGCGTAGGGATTTAGAACTTCCCTGGTGGATCTCGGAAAGGGAGTCGATCGACTTTGGTTGTTCCTTTGCTGTGGTGTAGTGTTGTAGGAAACGTTGCGTCAAGTTTTCCCATCTGATGATCTTTATGCGTAAGGTGACGAACTAACGGAGGGCGTCCTTCTTTAGGAAGAGGGAGAAAGCCCTGCATAGCAGTTCCGGGGTGTACCTGTAGAGCTGTATGGACTGAGTGTAAGCATTCAGATGCTCTTGGGGGTCCGTGGTTCCGTCATAGGCCTCCAAATTGCTCGGAGGCTTGAAGTTCCTCGGAACCCTATATGCCATTAGAGCATCAGAGAATTGTTGTTAACGGTCGGGGGGCCGGGTTATGGTTTCCATAAACCCCAGCGCCGGCATGCTGGACGGTGCGCTCGTTACGAGCCACATCTCGTTCTCCATTGTCGTTGTCCGTCCTCACCAATCTTTCAAGGTTCTCCAACCAACTGCGTTGTTTTTCTAGCTGACGTCGCTGGCCTTCAATGAGCGCTGTTTGTTGACGCAACAACTCTCGAAGGCCATTCTTTGTTGTTTCAAACTCGACATTGTCTTCATAGTGAGACGCATGGTCCACGTTGTCGTGGGAGGTTCCCAAGTGAGCATGCACAGGGATCCTAGCCTCACGGTTTGTATTGTTTGCTCCACCATGAGGAAAGACAAGCCTGTTACGAATTGAAACCCTTTGAGATGGGGTAGGGCTTTCAGCAGAGGCTGAAGTCTCATGTCCATCGTTAAGAGTTTCCACCATAACGGGCCTGTTTTTGGTAGCGGAGGTTTCTGGTGGTGTGACGGAAGGAGGATCACGCTGTGCTGCTGGGCCCTGTATTTGGCCAATGGCAGCATGTGCAGTGCTTCCATTCCTCTAGTTGTTTCTTGTGCTCACCATAGTTAACGTAGGAATAGAAGTTTATCAGATTCCCACAGACGGCGCCAATGTTCTGAAATGGATTCAAAAGGAACTCGAGATGGGTACGAATACGGTGGTTTCCTCCTTGCGCAACTGCAGCCAAGCGTATGAAGTCCAGGGGATGGGTACCTGCAATGGGACTCCAACGCTCAAGTCAGGCAATGCACAAGAAGTGTTTAGCAACGGAATAGCATATCTTAGCAGACTTGTTATTAGGTTAACTTAGCCTGGTATATATGGAGAGCGTGACTGGAATCCTTATGCAATCCACGTAGGACGAAAGTACATTAAGATCGTGTCTTGACAGAGGTTTCAGCCCATGATCGTTGAGGTCCGTCTCTGACCTTGTCGGGACTGTCCTACGATTGTTGAGGTTCGTCTCTGACTTTATCGGGACTGTCCCACGATCGTGGAAGTCCATCTCTAATCTGTCAGAGATGTTTCCTTGATAGTCAATTCTTGTTTTAGGGGGATCCTCATAGGTCTAGCCATCGTTAGAATCTGATGTCCTGGACCGAGGTCATAAGGCCTTGACCGGGGTGTTGATGGTGGAGTCTAATGGTTCATGCGTTAGGTCGATCCTTCCGGATGAAACCCTAGACCACGGTCCAGAACAGAAAAGTCACGTTTCTTGCTTTGAAAATGAAAACTTACAAAGTGGCGAGGGGAAATGTTGCAGCCTCTATTTTTTATTTTATTTTATTTTTCGATTCAATGGCCATTGGGTAACTTCCATTCAACTTTAATTACTGATTAGTCAATTTAATTTTTAACCAATTGAAAATCTTTTATTGTGAAAATAAAGGTCTTATTGGCTTTATAGAATATATTTTAATGATAAATAAAAATTTAATAAAACAGCTTCCAAAAAATAAAGAAAAATACTAAATTATCAATTAGGTAATTTCTATCATGTTTCACATAACAATAATTTTACATGAAAATAATAAATTTTTTTATGACTATGACTTTATAATTTTTTATTAATTGTAATTAAATAATGTTATTAATAGTTTTTATTTTTATTAAATAATTATATTTATTTTATTTTATGTAATTCAACAAGTAACTCATTAACTTAATATTCCAATCGAATTGATGATCAAACTGAGTTTGACAACTATGAATAAAAGTAAGAATCACTCATTCATCCCAAAATTAAAAACATGCAAACACTTTCTCTTAAAACTTATAATAAAAAAAATATTGTTATTCAACACTTTTCTTTTAGATTTTAATATGAATTAAGCCGAGTAGATTTAATCGGGTTTTTGAGAGTTCTAGCCCAATGGGGGAGTTAGCTTACTTGAAAATGATATTTTAGGGAGACATCTTTAAAAAAAGTTAATTTTTTTAAAAAGTTACATATGAAGTCTTTGAAAAACTTGGAAGAGAAGGTGATGTAGGGGTGTTCGTGGATTAGATTAGATCGATTTTGATGGAAAAAGTCAATCAATCCAATACAATCAATTTTTTCATATTATTATCTAATTTTTTTTTTGGTTTAAAAGGTAAAATCAATCCAATTAAATTAAATTTAAATCAGTTTGGATTGAGTTGATTTTTTGTTATTTTTTTTAAATGCACAAATTCAAATTCATCAAATTATAATAAATACAAGTCTAAACTAATTTAATAAGTAAGAAGTTCTTTCAAAGCGAGTTTATCTTTAAAGTGAATAAGTAAAGATGTATTTATCTTTAATTTAGTAAAAATTCAACCGTAAATACACTCTTACTTGTTCAGTTTAGATACAAATTTACTTTAAAAGAATTTTTTCTATTCAACAAAATGCATTAAAGTACAAATTCAAATTTCAAATAAAAGTTCAAATTAATTGTCAATCTTATAATACATGTTCAAATCTGGTGTCCAAATTATGATACTAAAGAGGAAATTATGTTTGGCTTGAGATATAATGATAAAATTCCTAAATAAACTATAAAACTGTAGAGAAAATTGGATTTAACTTGAGATATATTAGTAAAGTTTCTAAATAAGTATACATAACATAATAATTTCTTATGTAAAATATTATTTTAAAGAATATATATAAATATTTTTAGTTTAAATTATATTAGATCAGTTTTTAAAATTAGAAATGAATCAAAATCCGATCTAAGCAAATTAAATTTTTTATTATTATTTTATTTTCAATTTTTTGATTTTTTGATTTATTAGTTTTCTATTTTTTAATTCTATTTTTTTATTGTAATTAGATTAATTAAATAAACACCCTGAGGAGTGAGGAAGCATCCCTAAGCATGCACTATGCGCTTATCTTGTTCAAACGGAACTAGCTGGGAGCTCATGCCAGTTTGGGTGTATTTTGGTCATACCAGCTGGCCCCACCCATATAAATATGCATTTAAATATTGTAAACATTAATATAGAGTAACGTAACTCATACACACTGACACACATTATTTTATATTTATACAATTTTTATCATTAATTATAATTAAATCTACTTCACTTTTTATATATTTATATTTTGATTTTGCTACATATACAAGATGTAAGAAATGTGAGACCTTATTAAATGTGTAGGAAGCATTTTCCATTAATATAAATGTAAAATATTCCAACAACTCCCCTAATTGCCTTATATTTCACATCTCACTTTATTTTCAAAATCTACACAAATTCAAATACATTTTATTTTGAAAAAATATTACACATATATTTAATTAAGCACAAAAAATTTAAAATTGACTAACAGTCAATAGCCAACTATTAATAATCCTAAAATAACATTTCTATCTTTAATTTCATCAATATTACTTGTAATATTAAATGAGTACTAAAAATAATGGCAATTTTAAAAAACAAAAACTAAACACTGAAATAAAAAAAATCCTTTATTACTAACAAATTGACAGGCACGTCAGTCCCTGTCAATTCACATTTTTTTTTTTACATAAATCTACAATTTTTATTTGCTATCAAGAGCAATGCAGTTTCTTGGCCTTTGGCTTGCTTTCGTTACTTTTGCTTTGGGCTGTAGTTGCATAGATGCAGGGTGTGAATAGGATAACTCCTAAGTCATTCTAACTACTAGTGAGTAGAAGTGGAACATGGCACAAAATTATAGCTTTGTCTTTTTTCTTTATTTGTGTTTAATAAGTAAAGATGCTATAAAGACGACATTTAGGAATAAGGAAAATTAGACAACAAATTTGGCTATCGCAGTTATATATTAGTATAGATTAGTGTAGATATATTAGTTTAGATAATAGATATAATATCTAATATAAGAGAAATTCTGAAGTAGACATAATCTACTATATCATCTCTTAAACAATCAAATAAATTATTTTTAACATATATAAAAATATTTTTAATGATAGGTGCATTTCTAACATAATCTTCATAGCATATTTCAAATAATAATTAAAGTGATTGTGGTAGACTCTGACATCTAAAAATTACTCCTATTAAATAGAGTTAAACGTAAAAGGTATTCAACTATTCGTACTTCATACTTCATACATCTGTTTCAAAATGAATAAAGTTATTCAATTATGGTATCCTAGAATTGCTCAAGCAAAAAGGAAATTTAGACTTCTCTTGTTCTACATGACAATGATTATTCCGTCAACATTCACACATCTGATAGAGAAACGCAAAGTTTACTTGGAAATTAATCTTGACCCTCTCGGTCACTAAACCTCATCCGCTTCTAGCCAACGACCAGATTAGATCCTCATGCGTCGAAGTACTCTTCAGGGACATAAAATTTCAAGCCAATGGCCTGCAGCAACCACAAAAACTAAATAAAAATAAATAAATTACACAACATATATGCAAAGAATAAGATAGTCCAAGCTCCTGCAATGAGTATTAATTGCAATGGTTACCCAATCCAGTCAATAACCAATTATTTGAAGTAATTTATAAATCAAATAATAAAACAAAAAGTTAGGAGAATAATTCGTTTTTATGTAAAATGGTGATAACTAATGACCATTTTCTAGATGGTGCATAAATCATTCTAGAAGAGTAGTGCTTAACAAGCATAAAATAGTGACAAAGTTAATTCTTCATGGCTAAAACTGTTTAACTACCTCTGCAAATTTAATATCAGCATCACTGTGATCAGATTCTCTCCCTGCAGCATCGCCAACATAAAAGGATCTGCAACATAGAAAATAGTGTGCTTGAATTTCCCATGATCCCGTTTATTCATGGGTACAAATGCCATGATTTCTAAATAAAATCTAAGATAGAGGCATGGAAAAGGTAGCATCAATTGAGCAATTGAATGGAAGGAAAAATAACTGATCCATATCAATGGCAATGCCAGAGTTGAAGTGTTGCTCCATAAGTTGCCACATCCCTGGTTTGGGTTTGCGAAAAGGGTCATCTTCCTTTCTGTCAGCTTTAGCTGATTTAGGTAGCCCACAAGCTATAAAAACCTGCATATAGATAAATATTGGTACCTCATGTATTTTTCTGAATATTTTCAACAACAAATGGGCTATCAATACTCTTTTCTTTTTTTCTTTATTATTCTGTTAGATAATGAATGACACCAACAACATCCCAACGATCATAAACCTTTGACCAAAATTTTCAGCGGTGGGGAAAATCATTTTGCAGCAACGTTATCAAGGTGCAAAAGGTTCAACTTCCAATTTTAACATCTACTATTATAAATGGAACCAATGCCATTTGTTCTCAACATGTCTGCTCTTGCAAGTGCAAGTAACAAAAATGCAAATCATTAATAGAGCTTTTCATTCACCATGGGATTGACTGGGACTTATTGAAGACAATTATAAACATGATCCTTTCAGAGAGATCAGTTAAAAAGGAACACTAAAAAGTACCAAATATGCCATTTTTACTTCCTTCTAGATACATACCACCATTTTAACGTAATCAAACTACATTATCTCGGAAATGGAGGTAAAAAAATTTATGTACTAAATTGTTGTAGGAAGAGAGAAAAGAAAAACAAAGTTGCAAGCAAGATAGTGAGGACTGAATATGATACTGAATAAATCCTAATTTAGAAGAGACTTAAAAAAACAATAATAATGGAGTAACAAGTTAACAGGAAGGTAAAACCTAATTACTTTTCAAAGTGATCAATGAAAAAATGAGAATTTTCAAAATTGGAACTGACCAATACAAGTTAAGGAAAATAATTTTAGTGGCAAGGAAACTAGATTGCTTAAAGATGATTTAAAAGCATACCCAGAGATAACTTCAAACATATTGAATATTTTAAAGTTTGGGATAACAGTCAACTTATAAATAGCAGTCATCAACCATAAACCTGACTGCTTATTGCTATCAGTGAAAAAAGAACAAGAAAATTTTTTTAACTGATTGTACCAAATGAAAGCATACTAATTTTATCATGCCACTAACATCACCTCACTTTTGTTTCACTAGTAAGGGCATTTTCAACTTAGTAATCTAAGTCAATTACCAATAATGGAAAAGAACGGTTCTAGAGAAGAATATGATAGTGTAAATCGTAACATGGTGAAACAAACAATTCATAATTGAATTATTGATAACAAGAGAAGATAAATTTGCAGAGTACCAACAACATCACCTGAATTGGGACCTTCACTTTCTCAATAAACTGATTCAGACGTCCGATTTTTGAGTCCACAGCTACCTGTCTCTTATTCTTCCAACGTTCAATATTGCATTCATTGGTAAAAATTACCTGTAGTACAAGACAATAACATCAATAATGAACCGATGGTGTCTACATACACCACCATAAGATTCTTCCTGGCAGCACTACTACTAAACAGTCAAAGTTTTAAATGAATGAGAGAGATAGAACAGCAAAGTTAATAAATCAGCTATACTTTATAGTAAATCTCAGATTGCTTTTACAGATAAAAGGGACACACCAGCTTGTAGCCATCATTGTATAAGCTTTGTAGTTTATCAGGAATTGAAGAATACATGAGGGACCAAGCATTTGGACCCACTCTGAAAGGAAAAATTAACATAAAAAACTCATGATGTTTGAGAGCATGACAATGACAATGATAATATCAATTTAAAAGGTTGTTTTAATAAAAGACATCCAGTCCAAGGACTAATTTAGCTCTGCTAGCAACAAGTAAGCTCACCAGAAGCTTTTAACACTATCATTTACTCTAAAACCAATTATTCAGACTTGAGATGCAGACATACATATTCACAGCAGTTTTTGCAAGACATCCATCAAAATCAAAGGCAGCAATCTTACTTGAATCATGCAGACCATCATCCTGCAAATCATTAGACCATAGAACAAGGGGGAAAATGTTAATATTAGAGCAGTAGCATTTGTGTTTGTGTGTTCCTTTTTATACATAATAGGATAATTTGCACAAATTTATTAAACTTTCAAAGTCTAATTAAAGTATACAGAAACAGAAAGTAAGATGATTAACCTCACCCGTTCACGAAATATGACTGTCTGGAATGCCTTCCATTTTGGTGAAAGGGTAGCATCCTGGATCAGGCAATAATTTCTTTGAATGTATAGAAGTACAATAAAAACTCGTGTGGCATCATAAAGCATACAATCAGACATTAAAGACCAAGAAAGGGCACAATCACACCTTGTACATGCCTTTGACATCAGAATCTGAAAAGTTGATGTCCACCATGGCTTCAACTATAAAACTACATGCAATTGTATTTAAGCAGAGACAAATCATTTGAAGGAGAAAATAAGATAAAGCAACACTTTGATGGCTACTGGTGCAATGCAACTGTTTACAACTCTGACAAATACAGCAGTTTCATATATACAATTATAAAGATCATTTCTTTCAGACATATTTCTTCATCAGAACCCAACCTCACCTCAGGGGCAGGGCCTTTTCTGGGGCCAATTCTTGTTCCAGATTTGCCACAGCTACTTTTATTTATGCACAATGTGTGTTGTACTTGTAACTTGTAATTGCAATTGCGCGAGTAAATAAATGTAAATGAAAATTCGCTTGTGCAGTTGTGCCATTCTAGGAGTTGGAACTTGGAACCAGAAACAGTAAATGTAAATGAATAGTGGCACATTGTCTGGTTGTGTTGGATTTACCTTGCTTTATTACTACCGAATATTCCGATTGTGTAAAATTTGAAGAGAGATATTAATAATATCTATTTTTAAATATTTTATATATTTTTTTATTAATTTAAAAATGAATATTATTAATTAAAAAAAATTTAATATTTTTTTAAATATATTAAATAAATTAATATAAAAAAATTAATATTAAAAATAAAATTTAAAAAAATATATTACTAACTTTCTTTAAATCTTTATAAATTCAATTTCAATTTAGTCAATGATCGGTTTAAAATTGAACTGATTTTAAATTTAAATAAAAAATATAAATTTAAATATTATATATAATTTATAATATATATTTTTAAATAAATTATATTAATATAAAAATATTATCATATTACATATAAGACATTAATATAAGTGAAAAGAATTTATAATTTAACTTTAATTTTTAAAAAACTATAAAGCTTAATATATTATATAACTGTCTAATATTGGGTCGGATCCAAAGCATACCAAAAGACAAACTCATTCTAAAAATATAAAGCATTGTTATTTTCCACGATATTTTTTTTTTTTGTGGAAAACATGATGAATGGGTTGATAACCGATCGTCGTCCTTTAGGTAAAAGTACAATGACGATAAGGTTGAAAAATTCTCTTGACTTGATGACCAATCGCATCATTCTGTGTGCCTTTTTGTAAAATTAGATTCGTGACATTTAACATTTCTCAAAATTATATCAAATCTAATTTTTAAAACTAGATTTAATTAGCTTCAACCCGAATCAAATTAATGAACCAGATTGGGTCCTGGGTGCTCCTACTTAAATGAACCAACAGGGCTTTTTTACCCAAGTCTCCAAAGCCCAAAGCGAAAAGCCCAAACGCATGTGTTATATACTTCTACCTTTTATGGTCCTCCAACGTCACTATGCCCTAATTCCAGGCAATTTCAGTATTCAGTATTCACAGACCCAACACTGCTTCACTCCTCTTGGATTCTCTGTGGGCATGAAGCCAACTGAGGTAGAGGTAATGCTCTGCTTTTGAGTTTAATTCAATTATATCTGTTGCTAATTTTGTATGTGATGTAAATAAGTTGGTTTGGTGTGATTTTAACTGTTAAGGACAATGCTGATGGTGGAAAAGATGTTTCCCATATATCTAAATCTGATGATAAACCAGTTGAGCCTGACGAGCATCTACAAGGGTTTCATCAAACTATTACTGAGGTTAATCATATTTTATGTATCAGTTTCCACCTTTTTTCACTGAAAGAAAAAGCAACTAGAAGAAACTGTTGCCACTTTAGTAATAATATAAATGGGTTCAAATATTTTGGCATGGTTCTGATGTTAACTCTCTTTTGATTGTTGTGTCTCCAGAGTTTTCTGAAGGGAGGTGAGAATCTAGATGAGAAAGTCTCAGACAATGGAGGAGAAATAGATGAGGTGAGACAATTGTGGTCTATCTCAAACTACAAATAAATGCTGAATAGAAACATACAACTTTACTTATTTCCTTTTTTTTTTTCTCATTTTGAATTCCTCCTATTTGAATCTCTCTTGGTTGTATAGTTATTGTTATTTAGGGAAAAGTTTCTGCTTTGATGCTGTCAGCTGATTACTGTATTTTAATAATAAATTGTCTTCATTATATGGTAATCTATGTAATACATAAGATGTTTCTTTTTCTGGCTAATTCTAAAAGCCATAAAAGGGGTCCTCTCTCCATCCTATTAGAGAGAGATATACACAAATTTTATTATGCAATGACCCATCATTTTGGGTTATAAAGTCCACTAGTCTTATTTCAAACAAATTGTGTCTTTCTCTCTCCAATAAGACTCTCTCCTGTTATTCCACTAACAGCAGAATCCTCTAACAGGAGAGAGACCTGATCCTTTTATAAACTAGTAGACAAATAATTAAAGCTCTAAATTGTTACAAGATGCACAGAAGTATATTGATACCCTGCTGCAGAGCTACGGCCAATGCAATTTGGTGTTCCTTCAAAATTTATGAGATCTATTTCACTACTATAAACATAGTGAACTTTAGCCACATTGCTGGATCAAATACAAAGAGCTTTTAAGATATAGCTTTCCTTGAGTCTCTGTACCTTACTGTCATCTATCGGGGCTCTCTCAAATTAAAATTTAAAAATATGGAAATTATACTCCTTTCATGGCTATTATTGGTACCTGCTGTGGGCTGCACTTTCTTCAATTTTGTGTAAATTGGAACAGCAGAGGAATACTAATATTGGGTGCTAGCAAATCCCACAGATGTTTACATCTTGCTACTAATGAAAATTAAATGCAGGTATCTCATGAATCTCTGGTTTCTGATGCTGAATGGGTTTGCAAAAGCCCCAATGGTGCCTCTTCAACAGCTTCAGGATGGCCGTCCTTCAACACCAACTCATCTTCACATACGTATTCACTTTCAGCAGAAGTGCAAGCAACTGTAGCTGCTCTCAATTTACAACTCAAGGCATTAGAAGCTTGCCAAGAGTTCTTAGTTGGCAATGCTGGTTCTGACTGTGATGAAGATGACAGTGAAGATGAGGATGAAGATGAGTTGGTAGATAATTATGATTCTGAAGAATGTGAGGAGTTTAAGTTCTTTGAAAGAGTGTTTACAGAAGATGGTGACTTGAGGAGATATTATGAGAACAACAATAGAGATGGAGATTTTTATTGCTTGGTTTGTGGGGGTGTAGGGAAGAAGGTATGGAAGAGGTTTAAGGATTGTATTTCACTACTTCAGCATTCCACTGCTATACTAAGGACAAAAAGGAGGAGAGCTCACAGGGCTTATGCACAGGTCATATGTAACGTTGTTGGTTGGGACATTGATCAATTGCCAGCCATTGTGTTAAAGGATTTGGATGACTCCTTGGCTGGTTCAAGGAAGCTTTTGGTGAGTAATCTTAATTGATACATCTCTCTCCTCTAGTTTGAATTTATAGATGCCTTATTAATGCTAAGTTGCTAACTAGGCTGAGTTGATTTTTACAGGTTGAACCCAAAAAACCTGCAGCAAGTCATATTACTGATTCAAATGTAAGTATCATGCACAAAATTTTTGTATGTCCTATGTAATTTGGTTTGAGATTATAGTTACTTTAAATACATACTGAGTTGCTGACTAGGTTAAGTTGTTTTTCACAGGGTGAACCCGATAAGCCTGCTGATGTTCATAATGATGAATCGGATGTTCTTCAGGAAAATGCAGGCAAAGTGAATAGCAATTGTGATATAGTTTATGGGTAGGCCCCTGCTGATTCTGACTTGAGATTTGTCTCATGAATTCCCCTTGTTCTAAGGGATAATTCTGTAAACCCTTTTTGTGAATTTCGCCCTCTCAAAGATGACACCTAACTTGCTAGTTATTCCATTTTCGAGTGTTCATTCCAAAATATTGTATGTTTCATGTACAGAAGTTTCAAATTGTCTGTGGAGTATTACAATGTATTTTATTTATATTCTATTCACTCAAACACTATTTGAATCAATTATAAATAAATAACTATAATAGCACCCGTCTATTATAAAAGAAATATTTAAAAATAATATATGATAATTATGTTATTGTTATAATAAAATATATTTATAATTTTTATAAATGATCACGGGTGATATAGAAATTTTATATTAAAGTTTAAATATTTATTTTATTTTTTTAGAGCATCAAATATCAAGTTTATATGTATAATTTGGAGAATATTATAAAATTTTTAAAAATAATTAAATGATTATTTTAAGCTTTAGGGATTGCAGTTATTATTAACTTAGTTTTTGTTTTTTTTGTATATTATAGTATGATTTGATATCATAACAAAAATATTTTTTTATAAAAAAATTTCTAAAAAATGTATATATATGTATATATATATATATAAAAGATAATAATAATAAAATTTAAATTTATAATGAGTTATGATGATATAACTTAGAAAGAGTATTTATAAGAAATAATCTTGAAATAAGTTATATTTTTCATTAATTTTTTTAAAAGATAATATTAAAATTTAAATTCAAATTACATTAATGGTATATGACAATTGACAAAAAAATTTACATTTTTTAAATAGAATAATATTAAAATTTAAATTCAAATAGTATTAATGGCACAATTTAAAACTGTCACCTGACAGAATTATACAAACTAACGCTATGTTTGGATGACAGGTAAAGAGGGGAACGAAAAGAAAATGGGGGGAATAGAAATAATTTTTTGTATTTGGGAGTTTTAAAATGCATAAGAACGGAACGGAATACAGGGGGAATCATTCCCTCCCTCTTCCTCCAAAATGCTTAATTTTTGTTCCCCCCAAAATTGTGGTGGAATGGGAGGAACACATGTTCTGTTCCGTTCCGTTAATGAATCTTCCAAACAAAGAGGGGAGAAACTATATTTCATTCCTTTCCTTTCCTTTCCGATCCATCCTTACTTATTCTGTTTCATTCCGTTAATGAAAAAACATCCAAACACAGGGTAAAACTTTTTTTATATATTATATTAATAATTTTTTTAATTTGATTTTGAATTACTGTTACTTAAACGAGACTAAAACTCCCTCGAATGTTAGCAAAGCTCAAACATACTAGTCTTTAGATGTGCAAACCTGAATCAAAACATAAGCTCCAAATAGTCAACCACAATGTCTCATTCTATAATCTATACATATGTTGAGTTGTATCCCCAGTATAATGAACTTTCTAGGCTCTAGATGATTAATATATTGTAATAAAATTTCATTTTATTTTTCATCAGCTTTGGTGCTCTCACATCACTTTCAACTATGGCTTACGAGTATAAACATCTGAATTTATCAAAACTCATTAAAGGACCAAGCATGTCACTGAAATTTTAGAGTCCAAATTTTATGAAGATTCATGGAGAAAACAAAGTAAAAAAATGTGTCCGAATCTTATCGAACCACAATAGCCAAAAAAACATTAAAAAACGATCTGAGAAAATGTTATCATTCTAAGAATTTGTAGAGTGTGAATTCAGTCATTCTGATTATAGAACTTATTTTAGCACAACTTTGCTGAATCTGATCAAGCCTGACGATCAGTTCATTTGTTCGGAATTTAATTTATTTTTTTATTTTAACAAGTTATTATCACCTAAAAGTATATTATCATTTTTTATTTAAAAAATTAAAACTCAATTTACAATTAGGTTAGTTCTCTAAAGGAGTATTTGGTTTGTTTTATGTTTTTATTTTTAGTTAATATATTTTTATTATTAATTACAAAAATACTACCTTATTTTGACTTTGTTTCTTGTTTTTAAATTTTTATGAAAAAATAGTAAAAATAACTTTTTCTTATTTTCAGTTGATAAGTTGAGAGAAAAAATAATATAAGAGAATCTAAATCCCTTTTAAAAGGCTTTTTTTTTCTATTCTTAATTTAATGCTCAATCTAACTTTTTCATATGTTCATGTTGACCCATGTCATCAATTTTTAAAGCAGCAATGTTATTTGGTACGGAAGTTTTCGTTTGAAAGCTATTACATAGAGGAAAAAAAAAAGTAAAAAAGTAAAAATGTAATTGACAAAATGTAACAAAAGTCTCTCATTTTTCGTGAATGTCTTATGAAAACAAATTTGTATCATTTAGCATTTTTTTAAAGAGTTCTTAATTATTGAGTATTATTTTGTTCCTGTTTTTACATTCTATTTCTTCCCATTTACAATTTTTATGAATAAAAATGTTTACAATGAATTTCTATTTCAAGTGAATTTACATGTTATAGTTATTGATATTTGTTTGAATCTATTTGGATAATGGGAGAAAAAGAACATATTGAGAAAATTGATTTTAGAAGAAGGAAAAACTAGAAAAAAGATGTTGACAGTTAATATATTTTCTAAATGTAAGGTTCAAAAAAATTTTGAATATATATTACAGAGTAGTTGGTTGGTTAAACATATTTAAAGAGCTTGAGGTGAGATGAGGGTATAATTTTGTTTATGCACACTGATTCCCTTCATGATAATTTGTCCTTTGTGGTAATTTCGAAGGTTATAATTTGAAAATTGATTCTTGAAATTGACTGTTGTATGAAGAAGAAGCAGTATCTTGATAAACTTTGAGGCATATGCATCTTGTCTGAGTTTTTTTTTTTTTCATGATGAGTTACATTTATTCAAGGGTTTGCATTGACAACAACGGTTCTAGCATAAATAGAGACCTAATTATAGGACAAAGTTGTTGTGTTTTTACTAGCATCTTTTTCAAGTGTTCAAGAATGCGAAATTACAAACCAATTAAACCAATTGAGCTTAAACAAGGACTTCAAAGTAGAAATCAAAAAGCTTTCTAGAGTTTCAACAGTTTCTTACCCTACATGGTTCACGAACCTTGAAGGTTCCTTCAAACAACTACAAATTACGTTATTTATACATATCGTAGTGAGATTACTAGCTGATGCTCTCGATAAGGCCATTCTAGACAATTTTGGGATAGTTTCTATATTCACAAACCTTTCTACATGAGCTTTCACCATTTTTTAAGGGTTTTTTATGGTCATGACAAAGTAAGAGCATAGTGTGAAGTGAAAATTGTGTGAGAACTTGCTCAAGAATAACAAGTCTCATGTGCATGTTGTAGAGGCCTGTCTTGCGCCATTCTTGTATAGGAATTTGGAATTGCATGCTGGGGTACGATGTTGGTTTGGAGAACGACTATATATATGATGAATTTTGGTGATTCAAGAGTGGTGATAAGAGAGATGAGAAAGAAGAAAAAAGGATATTATGGTGGTTGATTTTTCTATTGATTAGACACTTTTTTTGCTAAATATATAATGACTTATGCGATAAGAAGATGATCAAATTCATGCTAATAGAACAAAGAAAAAAACCAAAATCTAAAAAACAAAGTTGATTTAGATAATAAGGCAAAGACTAAATAGTTATAAATAAGATTAAGGATCTAATAGGTAATTATCTATACTCCTCATTGTTATGCTCCTTTTTGTCTAAGCAAGTTTTCTTTGTTTTGTGTTTACTGTGCTCTATTGTCTAAGCAAGTTATTAAAATCTTATATATGATATAGTTTTGTTTCTCCTATTAGTTTGCTTCAATCTCTCATAAGTTTTTCTTATAAATATAATGCCATATGTAACCAGAAAAATATAATGCTTTTTATTTTAAAAAAGAAAAATGTAACATAGAAGTTTTAACTTCAAAAGTTTTATGACCAAGGATCACAAAACTAATGTGTAGTCACAAACTTATCATTTTTTTAAGCAAAATTCTAGCATTAAAAGTCCTCTATCCAAGCATCATCACGAGATGCTTGTGGTGCTCACCTAACACATTAATACAAAATAACATCTATCTTGTGACCAAGTAATATTAAGTAACAATTTTTTAACAAAAAATGTTTAAAATGTGATGTTAATGATAGTCCTCTTATACTTGTTACTATTATGATTCAATAATAGTTTTACAATCTTACATTTTTGTTTAGTTATTCATGGTAAAATAAATAATTTTGTTCTTGTCTCCTAATTAATTTAGATATATGCATTTAGCCTTAAAAAATATTTATAAGAAATAATTTAAAATAGAAAAATTATTCATTTTTATTTCACACTGCAAATTAATACTTGCCACTTGATATAAGTATCACTATATAAAACTTTAAAAAAAATACTCAAATTATATAATTAAGGAAAAATCTTAAATTAAACAATACAAATCTATATTCATGAGTCTTTTTTGCTAACTTAACTCATGATGGGTGTGGCATGCTGATTATGTAAGTAAAACTAAAGTACTAATGTGACACCTTGCACCAAATTATTAAATCTATAAATGTTTTTATTTAGTAGGTATTGGGTGTGCTTTGTTTGTGTGTGGATAACATATTTTAATTAATTAAAAATAATAATAAAATATTAGTAACTAAGGTATTCATGACTAGAATCTAGGGTTGCTCACAATCCAACTATATAATAAAATATTTTTTAATTAAATAATAATAATAAAATAAAAAACATATATTGTAACTATGGGTGCTCATAACCTAATTCTACCCAATATCCTAGCTTGGCACAAGGCTATCCGAGCCCGCTTGGATTCATGGAAATAGGCTTGGTGTATTTTTTGAGTTGAGTTCGAGTCAAATTTCTTAATATTGTCTATGGAGAATTCCAATGCATTCCATTTCTATTTTATTCACTTAAAAACTATTCGAATCAATTATAAATAAATAATAATTTGTGTAGAATTTGATTTTGAATTATTGTTACTTAAACAAGACTAAAAGCTCCCTCAAATATTAGCAAAGCTCAAATATACTAGTCTTAGATATGCAAACTTGAATCAAAACAGAAGCTTCAAATAGCCAACCACAATGTCACATTCAATACATATGTTGAATTGTATCTCCTATATAATGAAGTTTCTAGGCTCTAGATGATTGTTATAACGTAATAAAATTTGTTTTTTTTTCACTGCCTTTAGTGCTCTCACATCACTTTCAACAAATGATGGCAATTGAAAGTTGCAAATCCAAGTATAGGTTGTTTCAAGTAATATATTCTCGGGAGTCTAAGGTCGATCCACAGGAAATTGATGAAGAAAAATTTTTTGAGGTAAAGAAAAGATTTGTCACAATAATAAAGATGATATAAGTTATTCACAAATGAAAAATGGTTTACTTGAGTTAGGAGATCCACTCATGATAATAAATTAAAGACAAGATTATTTCTTTTAATAACTCAATTGAAATCATACATAATGAATGTTCCAATCAAAAGATTTAACATTCAAAGTTCAATTAAGATTATATATGTAATCATATTATGGTTCCTTTAATTATCTACCAACACTTGTAAATAGTCTCAAGCATCCACTGTGTCAACGTCTTGTCTACAATGAATCAAGTTCTTCAATATACAAGAAGGGTTTCTAAATTGATTGGAAACAACATACAACACATATAATGATCACTTAAAAATATATCATTTAAGCATAAGAAGGAAATTAATCTAACCTCAATATATTATCAAAAACTTCACCCTTTCACCAAAGCAAAATGAAAATTAGTTACTCATAGATAAGAAGAAAGAAAGAGAGAAGAACAAAAAGATGAACATAATTTCAATTTAGAACAAAGAAAACTACAAGAGAAACAAATAACACAATAGCATAAACTAAACTAAGATCAAAGATTATCTGAATGAGCACCCAAGCTCCCTTTTATAGAGCTCAAGGAGTACAAGAAGACAATGGAGTTGTTTGGTGATGAGAAGTAAATGCCAAAATAGTTGCTTGATGATGATGAATGAGTTGAAATTATAGAGATTCTTGTCTCTGAAATGTTTCTGCTCTGAGCTCATGACATGCATCATTTTATGATCAAGTGGTCTTCATGAAAGTTTTAGGAAATTGTCTTAGCTTTCCATAGCTACTGGTTTCATCCAAATTCATCACCTATAACCCGAGATATGACTCAATTACTGCTCATGAGTCAGGCCTAACTTCAGCTCCTCTGTTCTGACTTCCAAACCCAATATCACATTCAAAACTTCCAAACTGGCTCTTGTGTTCTTCACGAAAGTTGTAGATATAGGTCTTAACCTTTCACTATCAAAATTTCAGAATTGTTGAACTCCTCTAGCCTAACATATAGCCTAATGAAGGCATAGAGGTCAAGCTGCCAAGTTCATAATTCTAGTTTTTGCTTCAACTCTAATTTGAGTT
Organism: Ormosia emarginata; assembly: GCA_029884605.1. Classification (NCBI taxonomy): domain Eukaryota; kingdom Viridiplantae; phylum Streptophyta; class Magnoliopsida; order Fabales; family Fabaceae; genus Ormosia; species Ormosia emarginata. The sequence goes on along the minus strand of JAQQTP010000080.1, from coordinate 1,336,047 downwards.
ATCTAAACATGTGTTCTAGGTCTTGAGGTCTTCATGAAAGTTGTAGAATTTTGTCTTAGCTTTAAAACAAGACCAAAATCACATCCATCAGATATTTGTAACTCAAATTGTAGCCAGTTTACTAAAAAAGCCAAGTAAGAAGATTATACAATGAATGAAATATATTACTATCAATGTGGCTCTTGCTATTAAGTGAATAGTTGTTAGAGAATTATCTTAACTTTTCAACAAGATCAGAATCACATTAATTAGATAATTGCAACTCAAATTATCGCCAGTTTACTTAAGAATGTAATCACTCAAATTAATGATAATTCAATTAATAATTTCTTCAATGATCCAATTAAGCTCAATTTCATATAATGTGACAAAATCAACTTAATTAAGTCAAATTGAACCTTAAGAAGCTTAGTGAGAAGATTATAAATTGAATAACATACATTGTTATCAAATTCCCTCACACTAAACTTTTGCACTCCCTGACAAAACACATAAAAAAAACTAGGGAACAAAGAAAAACGACACAGACTCAAAAGCTAAAAACTCTAAAAAATTCAATAAATCAAGAAGAGCAACCAATCATTCAAGGGATCAAAACTTTAATGAGGTAACATTTCTTCACATCTTAAACCAACAAACAAGAAAACTTCAGTTAAAAAGAACGAATCAAGAATGATAAATCCTCATAAGATTCAATCTCAATCCTTCAAACATTCAAAAGGTAAGTATTTTACTCAATTCAACTCATGAAAAATTGCACTACCATAAGCTTGCTTATCTTTTACTTCTCCACTACTCAGAACGCATGCACACATAAATCATGAGGACTTTATTCAAAGTTGTAATGGGGTCATGGTAAAGGAGAGAGGATAATATAGATATGAGAAGATAAATACCAAAAAGAATAAAAGAGCATTATGATATAATTAGAGTGGAGAAGATATTTGAGAACATTAATCATAAAGGACAATGACCAATATTTAACTAATGTTTTGTTGAAGATCAATCCCAAATTGGTGAGTTGAATTCATTGTTAGGCATGAACCTTCTCCTTCTCTTCTTGTTGTTTCCAAGCATCCATCTTTATTCTAGGTATGGATATGTCACATGGTGTATTAAGAGACTCTGATAATTCTTTGATTGCAGCGGTGGTAAGCTCTTTCTTTCTTTTCTTTTTTTTTTTAACATTTTGCACACACACCCCCACACTTGTTCAAGAACAAGGTCAATGTTCTTTTATTCCCTAAGGTTGGGTAAAAACATGTTCTCTTTTTTTTAAGGCACGTAATGATCTAAAAATAAGAAATGGTCAAATAAACTCAAAGGGGTTACACAAGGGAAAATATACAAGGATAGCTATTTGGTCAAAGTAGCTATTTCAAAATGCCTCAATCATATTTATGTATGCATATGAAAATGTAACCTAAAAAAGAATCAAAGCAAGCTCTAGAGTAACAATTTTATGAATGAAAATCACACAAGAAAAAAGAGAATGGTACAAATGTTCAATCCATTCATCAATAGGCTCAAAATCTTACAAGGCATATTTCTATCATTCTCAATCCATCAATTCAACATTCATATCCAAGCATGTGATTTTTAAGGAAGAAGAAAATTTATGCTATGACCCAAGATAAGCTTTTTGCTACTTCTAAAACAATTATTTCCTCAACTAAAATGCGTCTTAAGAGTAAAATTACCTATAGGGCAAAATTTACTCATTACTCTGTCATCCTTAATTGGTTTTGTTGTAGGTTTCTGACAGTCATCTCACTAAACATACTTCTCAATTTAAATGCGTCTCAGGAGTAAAATTACTCCTTACTCTATCATTATTCATTGGTTGAGTAAGTTCATGACAATCATATCATATTTCCATACTTTTTTTTAACTATCATTCCCCCCAACCAAATCACAACATTATCCACAATGTTAAAATATAGATGAGTAAAAGATAGAAGACAGTACCTGTTTGGAGAAATCTGACACAAATTTAAACAAAAATAAAGTACAATAAATAAAATCAAAGGTAAAGAAAAGTTATAGACTAAGTGTCAGATCTGGATTTCTTTGCATGCTGCTTCCCTTATTGCTTCATGCTGAGCAATCTATCAGAGCTATTGCTGGATCAGGTTCATAAACAAAAGCTTCTAATTTATCAATTAGCTCATCAATAGTGAAGGCAGAGATAAAAAGTTATCTTATCGAAGGTGTGATAAATTTATGTTCCATAGCTTTGTCAAGAAAAAATAACAAAAGACCAAAGAAATTATTTATATTCAACAAACCTATGAGTTTTTTGTGGATGTTTAGTTGAGCCCAAGAGACAATTTGAAAAAATTCTTCCAAAGTACCAAAACCTCCAGGTAAGGCGATGAATGCATCAGAGTTTTTAAGCATTATCTTCATTCGTTCATGCATAAATAATACTTGAATTTCTTCTCCAACTGTATTTCCAGTGAGGTTCTTTTGAGTTAAAGGTCCAGGAATGACACCTAAAACCTGACTGCCTCCTATAAATGCAGATAGTGATACAACCCCTATTAACCCACGACAACCTTCCTCATATACAACATGAATATTCCTCACAGCAAGTGCTCGACCAAGAGTACTTGCTGCGTTTACAAACTCTAAACCCTTCCCATAACTTGACCCATAAAAGACAGATATTTTTAAAGTTACGAACAGGAGGTCCTTCCATTTCTATACTCACCCTCCCTTTGAATGATTATAAGTTGGAGGAAAGTGAAAAAAATGAAATGTTTAAATAGGCAAAAGAATAAAAAAGGTAATGATAACACCTATATAGGTAGGTTGACTGTTAACAGAAAAGTTTGAAATTAAGAAACATAGAATTTTTTTTTATTTTGTGTTTTTTTTTTACTTTAAGAAAACCATCAGGGTAAAGAAGTCTAGAAACCCTTGAAGGACCCTGCTCAAAGGATCATCTGTCCAAAAACCAAAATACAACAAAATTATACAAAGATAAAAGAAATATAATAACAAATGAGGACATACCTGTATGTACAGTTTTCATGGCGTATCTTTATACTGCGCGTCATGAGTGCAGTAGTGGCATATCTTTGAGTTACGTGTCACCAGTGCAACATAAGAACTCCACAAGGATTGTCGAACCGACAACAAGAACCTTTAAGTCCTTTCTGTCCTGCTTACGGAATAACAACTCTCTATCTTCCTGCAAGCCTAATTAAAGACCTGTATTCTAAGAAGATGGTACCTGACCGCAGCTAGTCAGAACTCGCCATAGAGGCCTACTAATTAAAGTAAGTATACAGCTTAGTTAACAGTTCCCGTTCACTGTAAAGACGGGACGCTTCTTTCTATCCATCAGCGCTACAAAGCCTTGGTTCCAAGAATTGGGAATGTAGTATGCAGCTCACTACAGAGCATGGCACACGAACCTTATTTACATACTGACATATGAAGATCTTCTCCTGAGTCTATGACAGGACATGTCATCTGCCCGGGGCTCCTAATCTAATTAAAGACCAAGTACAACCGTAGTTTCGCCCTCTTCTTTTTTTTCTCTTTTTTTTCAAGTTATTAGAAACCTGATGAAAGGTGAGTGTATACTCACTTGAGATTGGGATAAAGGTAGTCTGCTCTTTCAGCTTTATGTCAAAGTATTGTTGACCAGTATTAAACCTATTCAAGACCAGCGTAACATAGGGCTCCCAAAAGGGACAAGTAATCATTATGTGTTTGGCTGCCTCACATGTAGGATACAATCTACCTACTTTGTTTTTCAATTAAGAAGGCTGGATCAGGATGCGTGCATTTTTCCATTCACGTTTTGTGTTACCAAGGCCAAACCCAAGATGTGTACATACATTATTTTTTTTTTCAAGAAGATGAAGAAGAAGAAAAAGAAAATATGTACATGTTGTTGTAGAAATGGCTCACATCTGTCTCTAGTTTCACGTCCATAAACGACTTAAACGCCTTCTATAAGTCGATGATAAGTTTCCCATCCAATTTTCTTATAAATTGGCAAATAGGGTCTTTTAGACTCAGATTCCCAAGACTGTAATGTTTTTGTTCCTCCTTGAAGAGATTCTACAAGTTAAGAAGTTCACGATGCACATATCCACAAGAATGCATATCAAGAGGCAATAAGATATCATCTAATGACTTCTTACTCAGTTCATTCTTAATGAAGAAAATTTTATCTTCTCTGTTAACGGAAACCATCTTCCAAAGAATGACATTTCTTGTTACAATTCCATCATGCACATTTGTGACAGACTTGTAATCTTTTTACTCTTCTCCTTTTAGAATATGAACTTCTACCAAGACCTGGCATGTATGAGTCAAATGAAATTGAAGACTCATATGCTAGTCGGACCTTTGCTTCGATTATCCAACGTACATCTTCCGGCATACCCTTGTACATTAACAGTCTCAATCTTTCACATCTAGCTTCGTAAATTTTTGTGAAGCATTTTGAGGAAGAAAAGGAAAATATTTTCTCAGGTTTGAAAGAATGACATCCATTTTGAAGGAGAATGAATCAATTATTTTGGGAAACTGAAAAAAAAAATCGACTTGAGATTAACGGAGTACCATCATCTGTCATTTAACTGGGGAACTAAAGAACTGCAAAACAAAATAAAGTCACAAAATTAGAGTAAATTTTTCTCATAACAAGGATCAGAAAGGGAAATGAGTTCTACCTCAGTAACTTGATTTTCCACAAATGGTTTAAGTCTTTGTCCATTGACTTTAAACACATTACCATTCCTAGGATTCTCAATGTCTATGGCCCCATAAGGATACACATGTTTGACAATAAAAGGGACAGCCCACCTAGATCTCAATTTTCTAGGGAATAGATGAAGATGAGAATTATAAAGCAGAACTTTTTGACCAATTTCAAAAGATTTTCTCAAAATTGATTTGTCAAGAAAAACTTTTGTTCTTTTTTTATAAATTTTTGAGTTTTCATATGCATCATTTCTCAATTCCTCAAGTTTATTTATTTGCAATTTGCGTAACCTGCAAGCATCATCAAGATTTAAATTGAAAGCTTTAATGACTCAAAATACTTTATGCTCCAGTTCTACAGGCAAGTGACAGAGTTTTCTATAAACTGACAAATAGGGTGACATGCCTAAAGATGTTTTGAAAGCAGTACGGTAAGCCCAAAGTGCATCGTTTAGTCTTAAAGATCAATCTTTACGATTTGGGTTAACCGTTTTTTTCAAAATTTGTTTAATTTCCCTATTTGCCAATTCTACTTATCCACTTGTCTGAGGGTGATAAGGGGTGGCAATTTTATGGGTAATACTATATTTCTTCATTAAAGATTCAAATGGTTTATTGCAAAAATGTATTCCTCCATCACTGATGATAGCTCGAGGGATTCCAAATCAACTTAAGACATTTTCTTTTAAAAATGTGAGAACTGTTTTATGATCATTGTGTCGACATAGAATCGCCTCAATCCATTTTGAGACATAATCAACTATAATCAAAATATACACAAATCCAAATGAAGATGGAAATGAACCTATGAAATCAATTCCCCAACAATCAAAAATTTCAAAAATAAGGATAGGGTTCAGAGGCATCATATTTCTTTTAGAAATTGAACCTAATTTCTGACAATTTTCACAACTTTTGCAAAAAGTATAGCTGTCTTTAAATAAAGTGGGCAAATAAAATCTACACTGTAAGATTTTTGCAGCTGTTTTCTTTGAAGAAAAGTGACCTCCACTTGCTTCTGAGTGACAAAATTTAATGACACTACATACCTCACTATCAGGTACACATCTCTGAAAGATTTGATCAAGATAATATTTGAACAAATATGGGTCATCCCAATAAAAAAATTTCACCTCAGTCAAAAACTTTTTTCTGTCTTGGTGTGACCACTTAGGCGGCATATTTCCTATTATAAGAAAATTGACTATGTTAGCAAACCACAACATAGAATTGACTGAAAATAAAAATTTATCATGAAAAGAATCATTGATAGGTGTACTATCAAAAGGTGAGCCTGTTGTAAGTCTGGACAAATGATCTGTAACAACATTTTCGGCATTGTAATGTTGAATTCTTGAAGTAACAAGATTCACCGTATCAACCTATGTTTAATATCCTGCTTAGACATTAAATATCTAACAATAGTATGATCAGTGAAAACAACAATAGAAGAACTAATTAAATGAGCTCAAAATTTGTCCAATGCAAAAATTATAGCAAATAGTTCTTTTTTAGTAGTGGTATAATTCATTTGTGCACTATTTAAAGTTCTATTTGCGTAACAAATCACATGAGGCTTACCTTCCTTTTTTTGACCTAAAACAGCGCCAACAGCAAAATCACTTGCATCACACATTAATTCAAAAGGTAAAGATTAGTCCGGAGATTGCATGATAGGAGCAGATGTCAGAAGACAAATTAAATTTTCAAAAGATTTTTGACATTTTTGAGTTCAATCAAATGGTGCATCTTTTATCATAAGATTGCATAATGGTCTAGATATGGCACTAAAGTCCTTAATAAATCTTCGATAAAATCCTACATGTCCTAAAAAGGAATGAACTTCTCTAACTATTTTTGGGGAAGACAAATGAGCAATTAATTCAACTTTAACCTTATCAACTTAAATTCCTTCAAAAGATATCACATGACCTAACACGATTCCTGAGGTAACCATGTAATGACATTTTTCCTAATTTAAAACAAATCTTTTTTCTTCGCATCTTTTAAGAACTTTATCCAAATTATCAAGACAATTTTCAAAAGAATTTCCAAAAACTGTCAGATCATCCATGAAAACCTCTAAATAATGCTCAATCATGTCACTAAAAATACTTAACATACATCTTTGAAAAGTTGCCGAAGCATTACAAAGGCCGAAATGCATTCTTTTATATGCAAAAGTGCCAAAGGGGCGCGTAAAAGTGGTTTTTTTCTTGATCCTTTAATGCAATTGGTATTTGATTATACCCTAAATAACCATCAAGAAAACAATAGTAGGGATGTCCTGCTACTCTTTCTAGAATTTGATCAAGAAATGGTAAGGGAAAATGATCTTTCCAAGTGGCTGCATTCAATTTTCTAAAATCAATACACATACGCCAACTAGATGAGACTCACGTAGGTATTAATTCATCTTTTTCATTTTCAACCACTGCTATTCCAGATTTCTTAGACACAACTTGTGTAGGGCTTACCCACTGGCTATTAGAAATAGAGTAAATAATTCCAACATCAAGTAATTTAAGAACGTCAGCCCTAACTACCTTTTTCATGTGTGGATTTAATCTTCTTTGAGGTTATTGTGATGTTTTAGCATTATCTTTTAAATGTATTTTATGTGTACAAATTAATGGATTAATGTCTTTTATGTCTGTTAATGTTCATCTAATTGCACTTTTATGCCTTTTAAGTACTTCTATCAACATACCTTCTTGTTCTTCAGTAAGGATTGATGAAATTAATTACTACTAGAAAGCTTTGTTCTTCTCCTAAAAATATGTACTTCAACCCAGCAGGTAATGACTTTAGTTCCAGTGTGGGTACTTCTTCATGAATATTATCATTCATGGGTTTTAACTCTTCAAATCTAAACTTTCATCATTTGTATTCCATTGCCTGTGTACAATCAAGTAAAGAGCATATTTCAGAAATATCATCATCTACTTGCGTACCTGAATCAAATGAATTAATTGAACAAACTTCTAATGAGTCAGAAGAACTCCCTTTTAGAATATGTTCATCTACAATGGCCTCAATCCCATCAGCTTCCTCATTTTCATCATTGACTTCATGTGGTTGCTTGCATATATTGAAAACATTAGGTTCAAGTGTCATGTTTCCAAATGTTAGCTTTATCATTTCATTTCTGTAATTTATCAAAGCATTAGATGTTGCTAAAAATGGACGACCTAAAATAACATGAATTGACTTAAAACTATTAACCATAGGTTCAGTTTCTAAGACAATAAAATTCACAAGATAAATGAACTTATCAACTTGTACTAACACATCTTCTACTATTCCTTTTGGAATTTTAATTGATCTATCAGCAAGTAGAAGAGTTACAGAAGTTGATTTTAACTCATCCAGATTGAGTTGTTGATAAACTGAATATGAAAGCAAATTAACACTAGCACCAAGATTAGGTAAAGCTTGATCAATTTTATGTTCTCCAATAATGCATGAAACCATAAGACAACCAAGGTCTTTATGTTTCAAAACATTATTACTTTGAATAATGGAATTTACCTGTTCGATCAAAAAGACATTTTTTTCACATTTAATTTCTTTTTAACAATGCATAAGTCTTTCAAAAATTTAGCATAAGAAAGAACCCGTTTGATAGCATCTAACAACGAAATATTGACCTTCACTTGTTAAAAAAATTCAAAAATTTCAGTGTGGTGGTTCAATTTCCTTGGTTTGCTTAATGCTTGAGGAAATTGGGGTAGAAGAGACGAGAGTTTAGTCTCATTTTGGCCAGATGGTTTATCAACCTCTTCTTTATCTTGGTGATTTGATTCACCATCTTTCTCACAAGGTTCAGAAATTTTCTTTTAATAACTTTTCCACTCCTAAGAGTTATCACAGAATTGACTTAATTTATTTGTTAGTTTTTTAAACTACCCTCATTTAGACTATATTGACCTTTGGGATTCGGTTAAGGTTGAGAAGAAAATTTTCTTTTCTCGTGAATGGTGACTGCAGAAGTAAGTTTGGAAAGAGTATCTTTTATGTAAATCATGGTTTGAGTGTTTTGTTTATTGATGGTCTCTTACTTTTCTATGAATGAATTCAATGTTCCTCCGAGGTTTTTCCTATATAGTGGGATATAAAGTGCGTATCCTTGAGAATTTTGAGAATCCTGTTGTTCTTGAGGAGGCGGTAGTTGCATAAATTGTGCTTGATTATTATTCTTCCAACTGAAGTTCGGGTGATTTTTCCATCCCGGATTATAAGAATTTGAAAAAGAAAAGGTGAATGGTTTTTTAAAATTGTTTATTGCATTTACTTGCTCATGCACAACTTCTTTAAAAACAGGAATATTTGGACATTCATTTGTCGAGTGTCCTAATTCATCACAAATGCCACAAATTTCTTCATTTTGCACAGATTTGACTTCTTTTACTTTCCCTAATTCCATGGATTTAACCTTTCTTGCCAGACTAGCATACCTAACATTTAGATCTTCTTCTTGATTAAGATGATATTTTTCATTACCAGCATTTGCAAGGTTATATCTAATTGAATTTTCAGAAGGATTAGTATCATGCCAAGATTGAGAATTTTCAGCTAAATGGTTTAAATAATCTAAAGCTTCTTCGGGTTCTTTATCAAGAAACTTGTCATTACACATCGTTTCCACAAATTGTTTGGTATCAAGTGTTAAACCTTCATAAAAGAAGCTTATAGTCCGCTATTTTTCAAAATCATAATGTGGGCAAAAATTTAACAAATCTTTAAAACGTTCCCAACTTTGAAAATATGCTTCATTTGAATTTTAAAAAAAAAATTGGATTTGTCTTTTCAAAGCATTAGTTTTATATGTTGAAAAAAAATTTCTTTAAAAACTCACCTTACATTTCTTGTCATGTGCTAATTGATCTTGGTTTCAAAGCGTTAAGCTAAGTTTTTGTTTTATCTTTCAAAAAAAAGAAAACAATTTAAGCTTAGCAATCTCTTTAGTGCAATTTTGATCATTGAAAGCAATACAAACTTTCTCAAATTCTTTTAGATGTAAATATGAGCTTTCAGATTCTAAACCATGAAAATTATAAAGTAAAGAAATCATATCCGACTTAAATCTAAAATTATTAACAGTGAGTGGAAAGATAAAACATGATGGACTAGAATTTCAGGGTGGTTGTAAATAGGCACGCATAGTTCGCAACGGTTGATTTTCCTGTTCATCATATACACTTTCATTTTCAGCTCATTGTGTTTGATTTTCATGTTCAACATATGCACCTTCAATTTCAGTCATTGTGTCAATTGTGTGTGATTGTGATTCAAATAAATCAATATATAAAGTACCATGATTAATTTTAACTAAACGACCAGAATTTGAATCACGAAACCAGGTAAGCATAAATAAGTGACGTAAAATAAAAATAATGTACAAGTAGGCGGTATAAATCGGCCGTTAAATATTAAGCAAAAATAAATGACTTAAAATAAAAAATAATAATGTATAAGTTAGTAAGTCAGAAAACAAAATAAATGACATAAATTAAAAAGTTAGATAAATAAATAAATTACTTAATTAAAAGGTTAAATAGCATAAATAAATGACATAAATATAAAGTTAGTAAGTTAGTAAGCATAAAACGTAAATAAAAAAAAAATAAAAACAGAAAGCATAAATTACAAAAATAAAAAAAGGAAAATAAATAAATAAATAAAATTAAAAAAATATAAATAAATGACATAAATAAATAAAATTAAAAAATAAAAATTAATGACATAAATATAAAAATTAGGAAGTTAGAAAGTATAAATAAATGACATGAATATAAAAGTTAATTAATAAGTTAATAAGTTAATTAGTAAGTTAGCAAATTAAAAAGTGAAAAGAGTAGAGGAAGAATATACTTATTGGTGAAGTTTACTTACAGAAAGAGAACCTCAATAAATTAGAACTTTAAATCAAGTCCACAGCAACGGCGTCAAAAACTTGATGGGAATTAAAAGTTGCAAACCCAAGTGCAGGTTGTTTCAAGTAATATATTCTCGAGAGTCCGATGTCGATCCATATGGAATTGATAAAGAAAAATTCTTTGAGATAAAGAAAAGATTTGTCACAATAATAAAGATGATATAAGTTGTTCACAAATGAAAAATGATTTACTTGGATTAGGAGATCCACTCTTGGTAATAAATTAAAGATAAAATTATTTCTTTTAATAACTCAATTGAAATCATATATAATGAATGTTTCAATCGAAAGATTTAACATTCAAAATTCAATTAAGATTATATATGTAATCATATTATGATTCCTTTAATTGTCCACCAACACTTGTAAATGGTCTCAAGCATCCATTGCGTCAACGTCTTATCTACAATGAATCAAGTTCTTCAATATACAAGAAGAGTTTCTAAATTGATTAGAAACAACATACAACACATATAATGATCACTTAAAAATATATCATTTAAGCATAAGAAGAAAATTAATCTAATCTCAACATATTACCAAAAATTTCACTCTTTCACCCAAGCAAAATAAAAATTAGTTACTTATAGATAAGAAGAAAGAAATAGAGAAGAAGAAAAAAATAGACATAATTTCAATTTAGAACAAAGAAAACTACAATAAGAGAAACAAATAACACAATAGCATAAACTAAACTAAGATCAAAGATTATCTGAATGAGCACCCAAGCTCCCTTTTATAGAGCTCAAGGAGTACAAGAAGACAATGGAGTTGTTTGATGATGAGAAGTAAATGCCAAAATAGCTCCTTGATGATGATGAATGAGCTGAAATTATAGAGATTCTTGTCTCCGAAATGTTTATGCTCTGAGCTCATGGCATGTATCATTTTATGATCAAGTGGTCTTCATGAAAGTTCTATAAAATTGTCTTAGCTTTCCATAGCTGCTGGTTTCATCCAAGTCCATCACATACAGCCTGAGATATGACTCAATTACAGCTCATGGGTCAGGCCCAACTTTAGCTCCTCTGTTCTGACTTCCAAGCATAATATCACCTTCAAAACTTCTGAACTGGCTCTTGTGTTCTTCACGAAAGTTGTAGATATAGATCTTAACCTTCCACTGTCAAAATTTCAAAATTGTTGAACTCCTCTAGCCTGAGATATAGCCTAATGAGTGCATAGAGATCAAGCTGCCAGGTTCAAAAATCTAGTTTTTGCTTCAACTCCAATTTAAGTTATCTAAACGTGTGTTCTAGGTCTTGAAATCTTCATGAAAGTTGTAGAATTTTGTCTTAGCTTTAAAACAAGACCAAAATCACATTCATCAGATATTTGTAACTCAAATTGTAGTTAGTTTATTGAAAAAACCAAGTGAGAAGATTATACAAGAATGAAATATATTGCTATCAATGTGGCTCTTGCTATCAAATGAATAGTTGTTAAAGAATTATCTTAACTTCTCAACAAGACCAGAATCAAATTAATCAGATAATTACAACTCAAATTGCCGTCAGTTTACTTAAGAATGCAATCACCCAAATTAATAATAATTCAAGCAACAATTTCTTCAATGATCCAATTAAGCTCAATTTCATAAAATGTGACAAAATCAACTTAATTAAGCCAAATTGAATCTTAAGAAACTTAGTGAGAAGATTATAAATTGAATAAAATATATTGTTATCAACTATGACTTATGGGTATAAACATCTAAGTTCATCAAAACCCATTAAGGAACAAGCATGCCACTGAAATTTTAGAGTCCAAATTTTACTAAGATTCAACGAGAAAATAAAGTCAAAAACTTCTATTCAAATCTTATCGAACCATGATAGCCATAACAACTTCTAAGAATTTGTGAAGTGGGAATTCTCTCATTCGATTATGGAACTTATTTTGGCCCGGCTCGATCAAGCCTGACCTAAAATTAGGCTAGTTCGTTGAACTTAAGGTTGTACCACCAATTTTTATTTAAAAAATCAAAATTCAATTGGCAATTGGGCTAGTTCCTTAATTTATTTAACTTTAGTCCAAAGTTAAGTTGTTCAAATTTCTTAATTTTCATTTATTCAAGTTTTTTATAGATTAAATTCATTGCATTTTTTCAAAAAAGAGTTGGCGGGCATGTGGGTTAAAGTACACAATTCACAGCCTTTAATGGGTTGGGCTGAGTTAGCAAAATATTAGCACAAAATATACTATGCCTAATCTAGCTTGACTTGAAAATGACCCGACTCGAATGAGCCAAATTGGTTGGTTTTGGTACCTCTTTATGCATACAATAAGAGTTTTTATTATGGAACTCTACCATCGACATGCTTTCTGGCCCTAAATTGATCAAAGACATAATGGTAAATGGAAAAGAAAAATGAGATAAAAGCAAGTATGAATTTGTAAAGGATGAGTTGTGGGTAGTTTTGAAATGGACTTAGTTTATGATTGTGAATGCCCTAGGGTTTATGCATCAGATGTAAGTCTGGCAATGACAACTTTGATGACAAATCAAATGGGTTACCCTAGTTTGAATTATTGAGAATTGGAGTGCTATGTGGATCATGTATTTATTTTTAATCATCTACTACAATTGGGCTTAATTTTAATTTTTAAATAATAATTAACATGTTTATGTTTTTCAATTGGATGACTTTTAGGTTTTTTTCCTCTTTTTAATTTAATGTTAAGTCTAACTTTTTCATATGCTCATGTAGACCCATGTCATCGATTTTTCAAACAGCATTGTTATTTGGCACGAAAGTTTTCATATCAAAGCTATTACAGAGAGGAAAAAACAAGGTTAAAAATTAAAAATATAATTGACAAAATGCAACAAAACTCTCTCACTTTTCTCCTTTCGTGAGTGTCTTATGAAAACAAATTCATATCAATTAGCATTTTTCATTTTAAAGATCTCTTAATTACTGAGTATTATTTTTTTCTTTTGTTTCGACATTATATTTCTTCCCATTTTACAATTCTTATGAATAAAAATATTGACAATGAATTTCTATAGCAAGTGAATTTACATGTTTATAGTTATTGATATTTGTTTGAATCTATTTGCATAATGAGAGAAAAAGAATAACAAATAAAGGAAATTGATTTTAGAAGATGAAAAAAACTAGAAAAAGAGGTTAACCGTTAATATTTTTTAAATGTAAGGTTAAAAAAAGATTTAAATACATATTAGAGAATAACTGGTTGGATAAACATATTTAAAGAGCTTGAGCTGATATGAGGGTATAATTTTAATCTACATACTGATTCCCTTCATGATAATTTGCGAGGTAATTTTTCAAAGTTGTAATTTAAAATTGCTCCATGAAATTGATTGTTTTATGCAGACGAAGCAGTAGTTTGAGAAGCTTTGAGGCATTTGCGTCTTGTTCAAGTTTTTTTGTTTAATGATTGGTTAGATTTACTCGATGATTTGCATCGGTGACAGTGGTTCTAGCTTAAATAGAGACTTAATTACAAGACAAAGTTGATATATTTTCACCAACATCTTCTTCAAGTGTTCAAGAATGTGAAATTAGAGGCCAAATAAACCAATTGAGCTTAACCAAGGACTCTGAAGTAGAAATCAAAAGGCATGCTTGGCAGTTTCTTATCCTAGATGGTTCAAGAACTGTGAAGGTTCCTTCACACAAGTGCTATTCATACTTATCACAACGAGGATACTAGTTGATGCTCTCAATAAGGCCATCCTAGACAACTTATGGATAGTTTCTACATTGACACACCCTTCAACATGAGCCTTCACCATTTTTTAGGGTTTTTTATGGTAATGACAAAATAAGAGCACAATTTGAAGTGAAAACTGTGTGAAAATTTGCTCGAATAACAAGTCTCATGTGCATGTTGTGGAGACTTGTCACACACCATTCTTGGCTAGGAATTCACAATTGCATCTAGTGTTTTGGATGATAGCATGAGTGGCATAACGACGATTATAGTGTTGGTTTGGGGGAGGAGTATATATGGTGAATTCTGGTGATTCAGTGGTCAGAGATAGAATAAAGAAGGATATTGTGGTGGTTAATTTGCCTATTGATTAGACATTTTTTTGTGAAATGGAGAAGGACTTGTGCAACAAGAAAATGACCAAATTAATATGAATAGGACAGGGAAAGAAACCAAAATCTAAAAAGCATAGTTGTTTTAGATAGTAAGGAAAGGACTAAATGGTAATAAATAAGATTAAGGTTACATTTGAATGGAGAATTTAAAAATTCTAAAGAATTTGAGATCCAAAGGAATTTAATTGCTTCAATTAAATTCCCTTCATTTTCAAAATTATTTATTTGGATAAATCAATTAAATTCCATTGAATTTCAAATTCCTTTTTTGGGTAAGACAATTCAATTGCTTTTATTTGTAAAATCCCTTTTTTAGATATTTATTTGTAAAATTGAGATTTCAATACAAAATTTTGCAAATCAAAATAAATATTATATAATATTTTTCTTATTCGTAGTAAAAAGTAAAAAATAAATATGAAAAATTAAAAAAATCTATATAAAATGAAAATATTAATTATACCATTTTTTTTATTGATAATTCATAAGTATAACTTGTACCATTAAGAATGCAAACTTTCACCTCATCGCTAAAAAAAAAAAAGATTTAGGCTATATTAAAAACAATTCAATTTTCAAATTAACTATATTTATCATTACCCTGTATAAATTGTAAAACACAATTTATAAAAGAACTTAGAGGTATGCACAATAGGTTGATAGATAATTTTAACATTCATCGTATACCAACATATGTTTAGATGATTAACTACATATATTAGACTTAATTTGGAAAACTTATATGTTGTTGCAACAATTTTGGTAGTGAAGTATTTTGGTCATTAACATAGTAAAAGTTTCCCAAAGTGTTCTTGCAGACTTTGATGATGAAGTACAGATCCAGAACCATAAAAAAAGTTGATCACTTTATTAGCATTTCAATCTGATGAACTATTTCCAGTGAGAACTAGTGAGACTGTGTCACTAGAGCTGCTTATTAAAAATGTTTTGAGTTAAAAGATCAAGCATGTTTGATACCAAGTCAACCAGCCACAGGCTCACCATTCTCACATTTTGAAGTAAATCTGGTTCATCCCATGTAACCTACAAATATAACTTCAGCAAATTAGTCATTATTGACACAATATAGAGAAATAAACAGTTTCAATGCATTTCTATGATTAGTTGTTTGGAGGACCAGACAATACTTAACATTATTATCAAAGAGAATCATATAACCTGGTGTTACTTGTGTTATGCAAAATGCAAGTAGTTACAAAAGTGAAGAACATTATTAAGTGAATGTACAGACAACAACATAAATTTCATTAATAATTGAATTGTTCATAAGTAAATTTAGTTAGCAATTAGAAATTGTATGGTTTAATTGTTTCTAATATTATTGAGTGCATACGTGCAAACATATTTTCACATCACATCAGCTTGCAACTCTATATGTATCCAAATTGCCACCAAATTCCCTTAATATCTGAGCACATTATTGATGATAAAGCATTTTAGGCTAAAATAAATAAATTAATTAACAAGAATACAATATTGTGGAGAAAAAATTTAGGGATTGCTAGACTTAAAAGCACAATTCCCCATATTTTGGAATAATGTAATTTTAGCCAAAATTTAGCAATACCAACAAATTCTCAAATTGTTCTTCATCACCATATTGCTGCAACTGCATAAAGTGACTAACCGTGTTTAAAGATTCTATGGTGAAAGATTTTAAATCCTCTCAAAAAATACAATTCCTCCTGACAGTGCTCCATCCAAACTCTGCCTAAAGATCTAATAGGTAATTATCTATGCTTCTTGTTGCTATGCTACTTGTTGTCTAAGCAAGTTTTGTTTGTTCTCTGTTTAATGTGCTATGTTGTCTAAGCTAGTTATTAAAATGTTATATATGATATAGTTTTGTTTCTCTTATTAGTTTACTCCAATCTCTCATAAGTTTTTCTTACAAATATAATACCATATAATGCCTTTTATCTTCTTTTTTTTTTAAATGTAACTTAGAAGTTTTAACTTCGAAAGTTTTATAACCAAGAATCACAAAACTAATGTGTAGTCACAAACTTATCATTTTTTGTTAAGCAAAATTTTAGCATTAAAAGTCCTCCATCCAAGCTTCATCACGAGACACTTGTGATGCTCACCTAACACATTAATAGAAAATAACATCTATCTTGTGACCAAGTAATATTAAATAACAACTTTTTAACAAAAAAATATTAACAATGTGATGTTAATGATGGTCTTCTTATACTTGTTACTACTTATATTCAATAGTATTTTTACAGTCTTACATTTTTGTTTAGTTATTCATGGTAAAATAAATAATTTTAAGTTTTCTTGTCTCCTAATTAATTTAGATATACGAATTTAGCCTTAAAAATAATTATAAGAAATAATTTAAAATATAAAAACTATTCATTTTTATTTCACATTGCGTAAATTAATACTTGCAACTTAACAAAAGTACCACTATATAAAACTTAAGAAAATATTCAAATTAAATAATTAAGGACAAATATTAAATTAAACAGTTTAAGTGTTTAACAAATCAGTCTTTTTTGTTTTTTTTATAAGAGTCATTTTTGCCAATTTAACCCATGATGGGTGTGACAAGCTAAGCTGAAAGTAAAGTACTAATATGACACCTTGCACCAAATTAATAAATCTATAAATGTTTTTATTTAGTCTGTATTAGGTGTGTTGTTTCTTTGTGCTGATAATATTTTTTAACTAATTAAAAATAATAATAAATATTAAAAAAAACATATATAGTAATTAGGGGTGTTCATGACCCAACCCAGTTCGATAACTCAGCTTGGCATGAGACTAATTGGGCCTAGTTGGGTTTGTGAAAATAGGCCCGATGTAGTTTTCAAGTTAGATTTGAGTCACATTTCGAGTTGGTGTCTAATCTAAATCATTACGTAATATTTTAAAATTTATATATATTTTTAAATAAAATTAATTATAAATTATAAAACTTTTTAACTTATATTTACATAACATAATAATATTTTATATAGATATATTTTGCTTCAAAACATATATTATAAAACATCCTTTAGTTTTGGTTTCCTACTTTTAAAATGTTATAGCTTAGATAATATTCAAATTTGTACATTTATTTAAATATCTGGTTAGTCTGGTCTCGACCCAGTCTTTAGTCGGGCCTTGTTTGGGTCAGGTTCGAGTTTAAAATTTGGCCCAATAAGATTATCGAACCAAGAACTAACAAGGTTAAACCTGACCAAACCCAACCCATGAGCACCCCTAATAATAATAATTTGAGGATCTAAAGTCTAAACCTTTTGTGATAAATCAATTAAGAGTCTGAACTTTTATTTTGACAATGAAGGACCTTGACTTTATTAAAATAAATTTTTATTAATAAAAAAATATTGAAAAGACAAAAATTTTCAACTTAATAAATAAAAAATAATTTATAATATAAAAAATACAAATAGTATATATGTCCTAATTTTTTTTTTCTAATTGATAAGTATTATTAAAATATTTTTATTAAAACTGAAGTCTTTGATTGATAGCAAAACAAAATTAATATCCTTAATTAATAAGTTTTAAAGTTGAAGTAAAGTTAAGTTCTTTCTACAACATTTTTTTCCATAGAAGTTACACGAGGGGGACCAAGCCCCATATAAGAAATAAGTACAAGACGAGGGATTTATTTTTTTCAACCAATATAATTTTTTTTTTTTTGCAGTTTGCAATTCGAAAAAATTAGATTTTTTGAAGGTAATTTTTACATAATCTGCCAATGACCTATTGCTCATGCAGTCAGTTTGTCATCTATTGACCAATTAATTTTTTTTTAAAAAAAAAGAAAATTAACGATTCTTACACAACAATTTTTTAGAGATATTAGTTTGATATAAACCCAGGTGTAGCTACCAGCACTTGAATTAATATGCACTTCATTGACAATGTGCACGGTTTATGAAAAGAAACAATAAAGTTTTAAGTAGTTATACGATGCGAATACAATTTGTACAGTAAATAAATAAAAATATAAATTTTGTTAAAACACTTGTTAAAAATTTAAAATATAAATTTTTTTATAAAAAAAAATATTTAATGTATTATAAATTTAAAAAGCTCTATTTACCAAATTTCTTATTTTAAATTTTTTAATAAGTGTCATTTAAAAAAATCTTAAGAATATACTAATTTTACAAATTTTATTACCCAGTAGAACCTAAATAAGAAAATGTCCGATCAACTATTTTATTTCTCAGTGCAAAAAAAAGTCCATGACCACCTTCTGATCAGGATCAAGTACATCATCCTTATCTTGCTTCAGAACATTAGTGTTGTATAGAAAAATATGTTCATATATTATTTTTTTATATTTTTTTTTACATTATTTTTAAATGATTATGATTAAAATGATAAAAAATAAAAAAAAATAATATAATAAATAATATAAAAATAATATAAAAAATGATGTAAAAAAATTAAAATTATGTTGTGTATAAAAAAACAATAAACTTCGATTCCCACAATTTTGCAACCAACCAAGACAAGTAGCAACATGGGGTCGAGGTGTCTCTTACGGAATCCCCTAACCACACTCCGTAGGGGGCCCCACCAGCCTCACACCCACTAGAGCCATGCCTATGTTCTGTAGTGCAGTAGCTTCCGCCGCTAGAGCCTCAGCCTTATCCCCCACGACATCGCAGCCACCTGCCTTAATGCAACAAGATTTAATGTACTTGCACTATTATGCTAATATACTCCATAGGGTTTATATTAATGTTCTCTCAATCAAAGCAAAAACCTTGCTATCATGTGCATGCGTAGCTTAGAATGCCATCAAATCAAACAATTAATAAGGTCTCGCATTTCTGTGATTCAGTCCCCTCTTTGTTCACTTGTGTTGATTTCATGTTGAGCTAAAAATTGAAAGCAGCAGATTAATTGGATAGTACAACTACAGAATTTTCCAAAGTATGGGAGCATTAAGAATATATAATTTCATGGTTCACACCAACATATGCAACTCTTAATAGCCTTTGTTGCCACGAATCCTAGCTCTCATGTCAACCTGATAAGAATGGGAAAAAAATTAGCCGTTTAATTTTAATATCATACTGAAGCTTACATATATTAATGATATTACTAAAATATATTCAACATTTTTTTCACCAACTATATACATTTTACCATTGCTTCTAATATTATTTGCACATGTAGATGCCAAAACGGACCGTCGCACAAATTTAGGCCAGCTGTTAGTGACTTATTGCAAACCAACTTTATAAAAGTACAGATCATGAAGGCCTAAATTAAAAAATAAAAAGAAAAATAAAAGAGCTCGATGCCTGCTGCTTGTAACAAATACAACTGTTCCTATTAAAAAAACAACCTGCTTAAATTCAATCCAGAATTAGCATAATACCTAATTGTAAGTTTCTGTGCCTAACCAAGTTCAATCTTTAGATGCATTAATGAGCATGCTTACCAAATTTAAAATCTTCAGGCAGGTAGGATTATAAATAACATGTTTTAAACATTTCAATAGCTTCGTTGCAGTCAGGCAAGAGATCCCCCCCCCCCCCCCCCCCAAAAAAAAAAAAAAAAGCACCACCACCACTACCACTGATTTCAGGTTAAATCAATAAATTAATTTAGCATAGAAATTATGGCTACAAATTAAAAAAGACACAAGGCAGACCATATAATATAAACTGACTTTACCAGCTTAACCATCAAACCATTTGAACACTTAACCTGTCAGGTAGAAAGTCATAAATTCATCATTGCTCACAACTGCTCAAAATTTTCTTACTTGAGGGAACATAATCATGAATACGACAACTAGTTTTTAAAGAGGATTTCAGCAAATTTCCTTGCCCACCAGAGAGAAAAACATATCATCCTTCTGTAATCCTATTGCTACCCTTTCCTGTACTTTGAAAGCTGAAGCAAAAAGGAACTTCAGATAAATTATAAAAAAATAATTGCACTATCTCTTGCCCCCAACTTTAGTATTATTTGATTTATTTCATCTTAATTTACTGTACCTTGTGAACCCAAATGATTGTTGGATCCTACCACTCTGAATAATTTTTCCAAAAAGGCCTTAGATTAACTTGCCTTTCCCAACGTTTCAATTCCATACTTGCAACCATATATCAGTTACCAACATCACTTCGTGCATTATTCTGAGCTACTATAGTTTGCAAATAAGCAACCCAATAATTTGATTGAACTCCACTTACATAAGATACATTTCACCCCCAAAATAAACTCCATATATGAGATGATAATAGCAATGCCAAATTAACCAATCTAGAATTACTCAACAATCATTCAAGATTGTCAATTTCGACCTATAGTTTAAAGCTCATAGTAATTGCTAGCAGGAAAACAACTGCTAGAAGATGAACATCCCAAAAAGAAAGAATGGCAGTCATATGCATTTGAAAATCACATAAAAGGAACCAAAATCAAGTCAAAAAGGGAAACACACTTGCCTGGCCTCTCTTGCAATTGAAATAGGTTTCCCTCAGTCCCACACAATCACTGGGTATCGATGGACTCTTCTCTCCAGCACATTCCTTATAGGATCTCTTCTCAACCTATTCTTCAACACACATACATCCATTCATCATCACAACATTCAAAATTAAACATTTGCGGAAATCACACTACAAACAAAAACATAACAAAACAAAAACAAGAAACTTTTGTTTGAAATCCAAATATCCAATAACGTTACACAAATCATTCAAACGAACCTTAACACAATCAGATTCACTGAGACACTTGACTAGCTCCATGGCCAACCCTTTGCAAGACTTGGACATTGTTCCTCACCCCCTTCTCTTTCAGGTCTCTTAACATTAAAAACGACGAACCACATCCATTATCAGAAAAGAAAAAAAAAACTTTGAATTTTGAGGATTAACATGGACAAAGGTGTTACCTTGAAGCACTTTTTTCACAGAAAGGAACAAACTTTCCTTCATCTTCATTCAAAAGGAGAGGTTTTAGAGGAAACCCAGATGGTATTCTTTAGGGGTTTACACGAGGACATTTTGGTCTGTGAAAATTTCAACCCGGCCCAAATGGGGTGGACCGGCCCAGATTGTCACTTCCGAACCGATATAGAAGAGGGTTACCCTCACCCTTCAGTAGAGAGTGAGAGTGAGAGTGAGAGTGAGAAGAAAATGGCGGGGGTGGGACCCATATCGCAGGACTGGGAGCCAGTGGTGATAAGGAAGAAGGCACCAAATGCTGCGGCCAAGAAGGATGAGAAGGCTGTCAACGCTGCTCGTCGCTCTGGCGCTGAGATTGAAACTATCAAAAAATGTAACTCTTCATGGGTTTTGGTTTGATTCTTGAGAAAAAGTGAAAAAGATTGCTTTTTTATGTGTCATCTAGAGTTTTGTTGAGGATTAGATTAGGACCCTATAGAGAAAAGGTGAAAATTTTTGGAACAAAAGAAATGATCGAACTTAATGCTCTTTTTTTTAAAAAAAATTGTTGTGTTTATCTCTTATGATCAAACTGTCAGTGGTTATGGATTTGTTGATGGATTATGTTGTGGAGTGGATCATTGGGATGACTGAAAATGATGGTTTTTTGTGATGTTTTTGGTCTCTGATATTGCTGGGTATTTGCTGGTTTGCACATACAGTATGAGTAATGTTAGCTATAGATAACTCAAATTGGCACATGTGGACCACTGATAATGTGTAAGAAAAGAGAGGGAGGGAGGCAGAGAGAGAGAGAGGAAAAAATAGATGGTGGTGATGTAAAGGATGTGAGTTATGTGAAGAAAATATTATGTGAAAGTAACAGTTTCTATTGTGTATTATTAGTTGAGTACATGTCACTTTTAAAAATATGTTCTGGAATGAACTTTTGTTTTTGAATCTGTATGGCTGTGTTAGTAGTGTCACTATATGCAGGTTTTGCCCCTGTATATTTTATTTTGTTTATTTATTTCATCTTCGGATTCAAGTTTCATCTTCATACACTAATTGGTTATCTTTGTTGTGGAATTGGTTAGTGTTAGTCAGGAAAAAGAAAGTAGAGAAATGAATACAGAGTACTAATTAGTCAGTATTATGGATCTCATAGTCATAGATGTTTCTAACTATACATTTATACATATTCCAGGACATTGTTGATTTATGGATAATACTAATTAAATAAATATATTTAATTAGGAGTTCTGAATGATAATTGTGAGATAGATTTACTGTGGCATTTTTTAAACCTTTTATTTCGTATTCTCCACAGCAAATGCTGGAACAAATAGAGCTGCCTCTAGTAGCACTTCTTTGAACACAAGGAAGCTTGATGAAGAAACTGAGAATCTTCACCGTAAGTACACATTTTTTTATTTTTGTATCTTTTCCTTATTTTGCTTAATCTTTATTGTAATAGATTGCTGATCAATTTTTAAGAAGTTGTACCTTGTTGGTTTTGTTTCTCTGCAATTTCCAGATGTATCAAGAGATGTTGTATAGAGCAAAAATACTTGGCATTTTTCTTATTGACTCATAGCATCTCTTTGCCATATGACCAATACATGATGAGTGATGACTGTCATGTTAATCATTTGAGGGAGTGTACATGGTTTTGGAATCTGAAGTGCACTTTAATGCTTCTCAATTATGCTTTGCTTAAGCACTTCACTTATGATTTAAGTACTGCTATCCCATTACCAAATTAACCACCTCAAAAGGATGTCAATTGTTACTTCTCCTTGTTGTCTTTCACTTATGGTACAATGGTGCAATGCTGACATCATCTGGTAAAAATTTCCATCCTACTTTTACTGAATAAATAGTCAATCACATCCTTGGTATCGTTAACTAATTATGAGTAATGACCTGTAATGAGGAGCAGAAATGGCAAGGAATGTGGTGACTTCTATCTTGGTGTTAATGAAAGTGTTTGCTTAGAGGACGATACTCCTGAAATTTTGGTATGTTGTCTTTTGTTGAGAAATTATGTGATGTTTTGGACTAGCAGTTAACACCTTTGGATCTAATAATGGCTTCTCTTTGAGATTGACTGCGAGTGTGAGTGTGAGTACAAGACCTATGTGGTCTTTTTGGTTTTCCTAGTAATTACCATGAAATGAATTCAAATCCCCTTTAGGCCAAAGGACTATTTTTAAAACTATTTTATTTGATTTCATTTTCATTAGTCTATTTCTTCCAAACTGCCTTATCTTTTAGGTGTATATATGCAATGATCTTTTTACTTGTCATGCCACTGTTGTTGTTTGAACAGTTAGCTGTGATTGAAAAAGTAGTGCAACTTAACCTGCAATCTAGTACTAGTGAAGGAAGATGGAGAAAATGTAAATGAAAGAAGTGAGGAGATAAGTGGGAGAAGAGAGCTACCAAGAATACAAATACAACAACAACAACCAAGTATTTTCCCACTAGGTGGAGTCGGCTATATGGATCAAACGATGCCATTGTGCCCTACCAAGAATACAAATATAAAAATAAAATATAAAAATAGAATGATCCTGATGTGTTTTACTGATTGTTGCTTTCTCAAAACTTGTTTCAATAAAAAAAAGTTAAGATTGCACGAACAATGAATAGCAAGAAGTGACATTGTAAATTTAAATGGGTTGCTGCCAACTTTCTGTATAGAGAAAGTATGTTATCTTTCCATATGGGCTCATGAGTCTGCCTATGATTTTTGTTAAATCCCACCATGGAGTGGGCAAACCATTTCGAGGTTTTTTTCTCTATATTTACAAAATACTGATACAACATGCATGAAGTAGTCCAATTTTTTTTTTTTTTTATAAAGGAAGAGAGATAGAAAGAGATAGAAGTACAACCGATTGGAGGATAAGAAATCCTCTACAAAGATAAAACAAAAAGAGGAAGAAAAATTGACAAAGAAAGGAAACTCCTAAAAGCTAGTCAGTGTAGGAAAGCTTTCCAGTCCCTTTGCAAATCTG
Organism: Ormosia emarginata; assembly: GCA_029884605.1. Taxonomy (NCBI): domain Eukaryota; kingdom Viridiplantae; phylum Streptophyta; class Magnoliopsida; order Fabales; family Fabaceae; genus Ormosia; species Ormosia emarginata. The sequence continues at coordinate 1,311,377 of JAQQTP010000080.1, read as the reverse complement.
AAATACTGATACCCTTGAAGATACCATGTACTGAACACCAGAGAGAAACCATGAAAATGATTCTATCCCATAACTAATTCAGAGGAGAGGAAACCCCCCTGAAAATGCGGGCATTTCTTTCCAACCACAAAACCCCATAAACAGCACATTACCACAAGATTTTACTTTCCTTCTTACCAAAACCTTGAAAACGAATTTGTACAAACTGATCCAAAGAATTAGGACAAATCTAGTGCTCACCAAAAATACCAAAAAGATTATTCCAAAGGAAACGCACAGCTAGACAATGGAGAAATAAATGAGGCACAGTTTCAGTCGCAGATCTACACATAACACACATCAGAAGAGAGAGAGCTATGTGAGGCCGTCTAACCTGCAACAAGTCATAGTATTAATCCTATTGAGTAAAGCTGTCCAAACAAAAGCTTTGACCTTAGAAGGAGCTTTAGAACTCCAAATTGGCTTTTCCAAGGAAAATCTCTCCCTTATGGGGGAATGTATGAGAAACTGAAAATAGGATTTGCAAGAAAAAACACCAGCAGAATCAAGGTTCCAGATTCTCATGTCAAGGTTAGAAGAAAAGAGAGCAGAATCAAGTAAGGCCAAAAGGGACTGAAGTTCAGTAGCTTCTCTATCATATAAGTTTCTGAAAAAGTGGAAAATGCAGATTTAAAAAAGCATTGATGGGAGAATTGTGAACAGTAGATAAACAAAAAAGGCGAGGAAAAGCTTCCGAAAAAGGGATATCTTCCACCCAACTATCCTCCCAAAATCTAATTTTTGAGCCATCTCCTATTTTTAAAGAGACCAGATTTATAAAAGAATATAATCCTTGAGAAATAAATTTCCAAGGGCTCTCTTGAGTCGCATTCACCGCTACATTGGCTTCCCAACCATTTGGATGAAGACCATAATTGCTTCTAATTACCTTATGCTATAAAGCATTTCTCTCTAAACACTATGTTTGGATGACAGGTAAAGAGGGGAACGGAAAGGAAATGAGAGGAACGGAATTAATTTTTTGTGTTTGGGAGTTTTAAAATGCATAGGAACGGAACGGAATACAGGGGAAATCATTCCCCCCCACTTCCCCTCAAATGACTAAATTTTGTTCTCCCCAAAATTGAGGTGGAATGGGAGGAACACATGTTCTTCTGTTCTTAATGAATCTTCCAAAAAAGGAAACTATGTTCATTCCTTTCCTTTCCTTTCCGATCCATCCCCACCATTCTTATTCCGTTGACATCCAAACAATGTAACCACTTTTGACAAGGCAATGTTTTTGGACAGAAGTTACCAAGACCCAAACCACCTTCATTTTTAGGCCTGCAACAGATCTAATTAACTAAATGAATTCTGTTATCATCCCCAGCACCTGACCATAGGAAATTCCTCATAATCCTCTCTATCCGTTGAGCCACCTTCGCAGGAATTTTAAAAAGGGGCATGTAGCAAATAGGTATGGTGGACAAGCAAGACTGAATTAGAGTGATTCGACCACCCAAAGAAAAGAAGGCTCCTTTCCAATTATCTAACCTTTTAGAAATCTTCTTTACCACAGGATCCCAAAATGATGTAGCTTGTGGATTGCCTCCCAAGGGCACACCCAACTAAACAAGAGGCCTTTGTAAGACTTGGCAACCAGCCAAAGCAGCATAAGAAGTTTGGCTGACCATGTTTATCCCAGCAATACCACTCTTCGTCAAATTAACCTTTAAACCTGAAACCACCTCAAAAAACTGCAAGATATAGAGGGCACAAATGAAGCTATGTCTATCATCCTTTAAGAACAGAAACGTGTTGTCTGCGAATTGCAAGTGTGAAACAACAACTTCCTCAGACCCGACCGAAAGACCCTTAATCAAACCCCTGTATGCAGCTCGAGACAGCAACTGACTCAAAACATCCACCACAAGAGTGAAAAGAAAAGGAGAAAGAGGATTTCCTTGTCTTACTCCTCTTTGACCTCGAAACCAAGACTTAGGCTCTCCATTAACAATTACAGAAAAGGAGGCAGTAGAGAGACATCCCTGAATCCATTTCCTCCATCTCTCCCCAAAACCCTTCCTATCAAGAATTTTGTCTAGAAAGCTCTAATTTACTCTATTGTAAGCTTTTTCAAAATCCAATTTAAAGACTGTACCTTTTCCCCTCCGTTTCTTCACATTATCCACCACCTCATTGGCCACTAATGCCGCATCTAAAATTTACCTTCTTGGAATAAAAGCACTTTGATTTTCAGATATAGTTCCAGACAACACTTTAGAAAGCCTAGTAGAGAGGACCTTGGTAATAATCTTATAAACACTAGTTATTAGACTGCTAGGTCTTAGTAGTCCAGTTTGTAATCAGAAAATATGGAAGACAGTGTGCAGCTGGCATAGGACATTAATTTCACGCTTCTTCCAACTGCAAATTCTGTCTGATATACCCTTGGGATGAATTTTTTTCTTGCTACTATAACTGATAGATGCAGATTTAATCTGGATTCAGTTTTTTATGGTTTTCTTCTAGAACCACTGACATGTATCGAAGTATCAAACAGAACGTCATGATATCATTCACCCTTTGTATACCGTACTTGCAGTATATTCATTTGTAGACCTCAATTTTTAACGTCTTCTGTTCAGTTGATTTGAATAGTTCTTATTTGTAATTATGCATATACTTTAACTGAAGAATCTTTAGAGCATCTCAGGTACCACATGTGCTGTATGAGTTGTAGAAATTCAATTTGTTTCTTGGTTCCATGTCTGCAGCTCCTGATTCCTTGCTTTTTCGGCGAATTTTCTATATGGTTGGTACCATTTTATTTGGAATCTAAACATCTGGAATTCTTGTTATGGGATTTCTAACTGTACTCGCAGATGATCGGGTACCAACTGAATTGAAGAAAGCCATCATGCAGGCTCGCCTGGATAAAAAACTTACTCAGGCTCAGCTGGCTCAGGTCTCTCTCTATCTCTTTCATGTGAGGCAGTTTTCTCTTTCTTGTTCTAAGCTAAGATATTGATTACTTTTTCTTTTGTGCAGATGATAAATGAAAAGCCCCAGGTTATTCAGGAGTATGAATCTGGAAAAGCCATTCCGAATCAACAAATAATTGGAAAGCTGGAGAGAGCTCTCGGTGCAAAACTGCGTGGAAAGAAATGAAACATGGTTATGGAGGATGGCTTTGAATATCAATTTTTGTGTATTTGTCTTGCAACTGGTTGAGTACATGAATCTTTCTCTTCTTGTCATGACTACTTGAAAGGTTCTCATCAGCATCTATTATGATCCAGTGAGTTTTGAGTATTGTAAGTCATCTTTGCAGTACAGTTTTTTTATTAGCTATGTGCCAAATCTGAAGTGTGGCTTGGTTATGACTTGTGGTTTTTTCTTTTTTCTTTTTTGGTAAGGTTTTGTCTAGCTAGCGTTCTAAGGGCACTTGTTAAGAAATCAAAACATAGAAAGTATTATGAGTAAATACACAAATTGGTCTCTAAAAAATACACGTGTCCATTTGGTTCCTAAAATTTTGTGTGTGCACTATTAAGTCTCTGAATGTGTGAAATGCCAATAAGTTCATCCTTTCATCAGTTGGTGTTGATGAGCACTAACGGAGGTGCTGATGTGTCACGATAAGTGCACATGTCTCACATTAATCTTTTGTTAGTAAAGCCTACGTGGAATGTTTAAGAGTAAATACACAAATTGGTCCCTAAAAAAATGTGCGCATTTAGTCCCTAAAATTTTGTTTCTTCAACTTTCTAATCACTCTCTTCTGCTTCTCTAGTTCTGCTTTCTGCTTCTCTACTTTTGCTTTTTGCTTCTCCATTTCTGTTTTTTGCTTCTCCATTTTTGCTTTTTGCTTCTCCACTTCTGCATTTTGCGTCTGGACTTTTACTTCCAGTCTATGAAGCACCGGTACCGCTCTCAGGCCGCCGTATCGGTGTCCGGTGGGTATTGGAAACAGGAACGCTTACGGATCGCCGAAAAACGTACAGGCAGCTCCTTTTTTTTCGGACACGTTCCAAAACGTTCTGAAATGCCCCAAAACGGCCAAAAACGTGTAAATGGCCAGTGAATCCAATCATTCTGAAAAAATTGTGATTTTAATTCGAAAAAAATCGAGATTTTAATTAGAAAAAATCGAGATTTTCTGGGATTGAACTTATCCAATAGATTCAGTCTATTTAACTCACTTTAGCCCTAGATTTGAGTCGAAAAATACTCATTCACTCATAGTTTTATAGATATGTGCAGCCTCCTTCTCCGATCTGCAACTGGCCGACTGCAACTTTTCTGGTGACTCCGATCTTCATCTCCGACCATTGCTGCGTGTGTGTCGTGACACACTGTGGAGTAGCTCGCTGCAGCACTGAAGCTCACTCTCCATACTCGAAGCTCTCTCACTCTCAGTCTCCCACTATCCCTGCTCAAAGCTCTCACGCTGTTTCTGCATTAAATTGTTTCTCACGCTATTTCTCACACTCTGTTACTGTTTCCTCTCTCCTCAAAACAGAGACTACAAAATCAAAAGACTTTCCACTCCACTCTTCAGAAGATACAACACGTGAAGGCATAAATTGTTAGTCTTTTGATATGATAGTCTTTAAAGTCATCAGACTTTTCACTTCTCACATGATGACTTTAAAGAATAAGCCTAAGGCAATTATATTTTTATTAATATTATAGTTTTCACTTTTCAGATACTTCACGTTGCAATCTATCATATAGTCACATTATGGTAAATTGGTAATGCATATTTATGAGTTAGGATGAAAAACGAAAAGATTTTAAGTTTTAACATTTTAATTCATTTATTATTTTAGAACTATTAATTTAATTATGATAAAAAAGTTTTAAAATTTTTAATTAATTTAATGTTTTAGAATTGTTAATTTTTTAAATTTTTATTGTGATTTTCTTTTTTGTTATAATTTTTAATGTTTAAATATTTTATGATTGATAAATTTTAATATGTAGCTTTAATTTTATGATATTGATTAATTTTATAAATTATAATTTTTTCTTATTAGTATTATTCTCTATTTAGAAGAATTACTTTTTATCTTATAATTTAATGAGGTTAACTCAAATTTTTTATTAAAAAATTCAAAGTTTAATAATATATTTTTAATATTTAAATGAATTATAATTTTGGGCTTAATTTTTAGTTTCTAACAAATTTTTATTTTTATTTTTTTAGATCAAGCTTTAAGAATGTCTGAGGCTAATAGCAGTTCTAACAACATAATCAATAAATTTATTGTTGATGACAAGCAAAAAACAATTACTCTTCTTTGGGCTTATGTCATAAAAGATGAAGTTCCTGCTCCTGGAGGTGGTGAAAATAGAAGATGGGTATGTAACTTTTGTCAGAACTATTATTATGGTTCATATACTAGAGTCAAGGCTCACTTACTTAGACTTACTGGTGTTGGAATTGATAGATGTCCAAAAATGAATGACGAATACTTAGCTGAAATTCAGAAAGTTGTTGAGTGTGCTGAAGAATCAAGAAAACCAAGAAATGTTCCCCTTCCTCCTACATCTATTATTGATCACTCATTTCAACAATCATTACAACATGCGTCAGGAAATAAAAGAAGGGCAAGTAACCCTTTAGATAGAGCTTTCAATGTTGGAGGTAGAGAGCAACTTAAGTCTGAAATTGCTAGGATATTTTATTCTGCCGGTTTATCTTTCAATCTTGCACGTAATCCTTATTACATTAGTTCATATCAGTTTGCTACAAATAATTCTATTACTGGTTTTATTCCTCCTAGTTACAATTCTCTAAGAATTACATTGTTACAAAGGGAAAGGGCAAATGTTGAGAGATTACTTGAACTAATCAAAGGGACTTGGAGTGAAAAGGGAATAAGTATAGTAACTGATGGATGGACTGATGCTCAAAGGAGGCCATTGATTAATTTTATGGCTGCTTCGGATGGGGGTCCTATATTTTTAAAGGTCATTGATGGTTCTAAGGAGATAAAGGATAAGAATTACATAGCAGATCTAATGAAATCCACTATTGAAGAGGTTGGACCAAAAAAAGTTGTCCAAATTATCACTGATAATGCCCCTGTGTGTAAGGCAGCTAGACTTCTTATTGAAAATGTTTATCCTCATATTTTTTGGACTCTTTGCGTGGTGCACACGCTCAATCTTGCTCTGAAAAATATATGCGCGGCTAGAAATACAGAGAAGAATAAGGTTGTTTATGAGGAATGTCATTGGATCACTTTAGTTCGTGATGATGCTATGTTTATTAGAAATTTTGTCATGAATCATTCTATGAGGCTTACCATATTCAACGAGTTTGTGACTTTAAAACTACTTTCCATTGTTGAGACAAGGTTTGCTTCCACAATAGTCATGTTGAAAAGACTAAGACTCATCAAACATGGTCTCCAAAATATGGTTATTAGTGAGAAGTGGAACACCTATAGGGAGGATGATGTTGAAAAGGCAACACATGTCAATTATTATTGATGATTCTTGGTGGGACAAGGTTGATTATATTCTTTCTTTCACAAGGCCTATTTGTGATATGCTTCGATTATGTGATATTGATAAGCCTACACTTCACTTGATTTATGATATGTGGGACTCAATGATTGAGCAAGTGAAAACTATAATATTCTACCATGAAAGCAGAAGGAGGGACATCATCCTTCTATGGTGTTGTTTATCAAATACTTATTGATCGGTGGACAAAAAGTTGCACACCCTTGCATTGCTTAGCACATTCACTAAATCCTAGGTAAATTCAAATGATTCTTTTTTAATTTTATTTTTTAAAATTTAATTTGTTGCATTTATGGTATTAATATTAGTTAAATTTTCTTCTTTATTAAATAGGTATTATAGTCAGCAATGGCTTCAACAAGGACCAAATAGAGTTCCTCCACACAGAGATCATGAGATTTCCACTGAGAGACAGAAGTGCTTAAGAAGATATTTTAATGATCTTGATGAAAGAAGAGAAGTAACAAGAGAGTTTTCTAAATTCTCTGGAGAGCTAGACTAATTTGGCATTCAAGATTCTTTAATGGATAGAGCTCTCTTGGAGCCAAAAGAGTGGTGGATAACTTATGGTTCTGGAACCTCATTACTCCAAGGCATTGCCTTGAAGCTTCTTGGACAACCGAGCTCATCATCATGTTGTGAACGGAATTGGAGCACCTACTCTTTCATTCACTCCATGAAGAGAAACAAGATTAATCCTAAAAGGGCTGAAGATTTAGTATATGTACATACAAATCTTTGTCTTTTGTCTAGGAAGATCGAAAAGTATCATAGTGGAGAAAGCAAAATGTGGGATCTCGCTGGAGATGAACGGGTGCCGTTTGATGGTGCTGAAAGCCTTGAGGTTGCATCCTTATCACTTGATGAACCGGAGTTAGAGAAGCAACTTTTATCCGCTAATAATGAATAGTTTAATTTTTAAGAATGATTTCAGTATTTGATGAAATTATTTATTTTGTACTTTATAATTTTTTTATGATTTATCTGCTGATAATTAATACTTTGAGTTATTTAAAATGACATATTTTATAATTTTTATATATATGTTATGACATATCTTGTCGTACCCGTATCCTAATTTTTAAAAAATTACCGTATTTCCGTACCATACCCGTATCGTACCAGATACTCGTACCCATATCCGTGCATCATAGCTTCCAGTACAAGTTTTTCTTCATCTATAGAAGTGAAAGGAACACAAGGCCACCCAAGGAGACGAACACCACCACTATGACTATGGGGTGGTTATTTGGAGAGGGTGCTGGGGGTACTGGGTGCACATGTGGTGGAGGAGGTAGAACAATGGGAGGAGATGGTGATGGTGGTGGGAGGAGCAAATGGATGAGATGGTGGTGGTGGTAGTGGGTGTCCATATGGAGGAGGAGGAAATGAATGAGAAGATGGTTGTGGAGGGTTGAAGGGGTGGAATGGTGGGGGAGGGAATAAAGGGAAGTTGAAGTGATTGGTTGAATAGAGGCCATGTTGGTTCTTATGTCAATCAATGATGTTTCATAGAAGTTGAAAAGATGCGGTGGCTTCGGTGTAATTCTGTGGTGAGAATTTATAAGCACTTTGGGGTATGAATTTGTGCTAGTTTAGTAACTTGACTCATCCTAGTTCCTTAGCATGTTGGTTGCAGGTAAACACTTATCACTAGTTCCTTAGCTTGTTTTGCATTTGTAACCAGTTCTTTTTCTCCATTTTTTGTTGGAAAAATTATTGGAAAGACTTGTGCTGTGAAAGTTGTGCATCGATCCTGCAATATTCGATACAGTAACACAATATTTTATCATTATTAAAGTCTCATTGCATTCAATTACAAGAAATCCTCATTTCTTCAAGATTTAAAAGAGCTTTGTACTGCCTTTTGATACATGCAACATTTTGTATTTAAACGTGTAAAAACTTGCACGGGAAGTAGAAGTCTAGACGCAGAAAGAGAAATGGAGAAGAAAAAAATGGAAATGGAGAAACAAAAGACTAGAGAAGCTGAAAGTATAAGTGGAGAAGCACAAGAGAGTGATTAGAAAGTTGAAGAAAAATAATTTTAGGGACCAAATGCATATATGTACTTTTAAGGATTAATTTGTGTATTTTTTCTTTAACATTTCACGTAGGCTTTGAGAAATTCTTCTACACTTTCAAAGTAATACATTACATCAATAAAAATGTAACATCTGAGCAGGTATAATTATATAAATAGTTAGATTGAAAATAAAATGTTATTAAATTATATTTAGACGGTTATCATATTACTAAGAGTATTAATCTAATATAAGAATTTTTCATAAGCTTCACTAATAGAAGATTAATGTGACACGTGTATTTAATGTGACATATCAACATCTTCATTAGTTCATCTAACACTAACTTAAGGAATGATAAACTTGTTGACAATTTCACATATTTAAGAACTTAATTGTGCACACAAAATTTTATAGACCAAATGTATACATGTATTTTTTAAGAATTAATTTATGTATTTACTCAAAGTATTAAATGAAAAGTAAAATATTTAATATATTTGAAATTTAAATTTTTTTATTTAATATTTTTATTTTTTTTTTTTGTAAATTTTTTTATATTTGAAAGCCGTATTTAACCTCAACTAATCTAAATTGAGTGGTGTCGGATCACAAAAATGTAATAAGTGTTATAAGAAAACTTGTTAGCAAAACTTTTTTTAACCACGAATCAGTATAAATCCTGAGTTAGATGGTGTAATCATGTGATATAAATAAAACGAAAACCATGGGTCAAACCATTGTTCCCTAACCAGTAGGGAATAGGGATATGGTTGATTGATGGGTTTGGTCCATCGGCCAGCCAACCGTTTAACCTAGTCTGAAAAAGAAAGGTTAGCGTCTCTCATTTATTAGATTGTTTAACCTGGGGCTAAACTGGACTTGTCTGTTTGGCCCATAAGTTAACACGGGTTTAGTTGGGTGATATGTGTGTTAGCCTTTTCCGAATTAAATATTTTATTTAAAAAAGGATGTATTAGGGTTAATGTTTTAAAAAAAAGATTGGTCATTAACCAGTGAAGTTATTAGTTCAAGATTGGTCATTAACCAGTGAAATTATTAGTTCAAGATTGGATTAGTTCAACAGATTTACAAAAAAGTAATTACTATTTCAAGAAAATATACATATTTACAAATTTAAGGATAATCATTTTAATTAATTTGACTCAATTTAAATATAAATCCATGACCATAATCCGATCTTATAAATTTTAAATTAATAATGTCGACACTTGACTATATTTCAATATATTAATCTTTCACTTATTGGATGAAGATATTTTGAATAATAATAATAATAATAATGTCATTATCATAAGGTTTAATCTACCAAATTCACATAACAAACTTTTAATTTCACAAGTTTCGATATTAACCAAAGATGTTTGTTAGAAGCAACAGAAAAAGAAAAAGCATAAGGTTAACTTTCTATTTTTATCTTGTTTATTTCAAAACTTATCAAGTTCAATAAAAAATAATGCCTTTAAGCAATTATTAAAATATCATTACATAATTGTACCAAAAAAATATCATTACATAAAATATTTAATATAATTGAAACATGTTTTGTAATTTAATAAAGTCAATCAATCAAATAAAGTCAATCAATCATAATTTAATCTTATTTTTAATTAACTAATAAATTTTATACAAGTAAAATTTTATATTATAAAAAACTATTACACATAAGGGTGAACTACCTAATAAAATAAGGTCACCAATCGTAGGGGTACAATCAATTGCCATTGCAATGAAATCAGCAAACGTGCGAGTGGCTAAGAAATTGAATCCGGCGGAATATCTGCATGTAGATGCCATTCCATTCCTCTCGTTTGTGAGATATTTTTTTAAAGATAAAACTTAAGTTTATTTTTTTATATTTATTATATTTATTTTATCAATTAAATTATGATATATATGTATTTTTTAAAAATAAAAATAAAAAAATATTAATAAATATATGTCATTGGTAAAATAAATATAATAAATATAAAAAAATAATCCTAAATTTTATTTTTTTTTAAATGGCTTAAAACTTACTTCAATAAAACCCCTTCATTTTTTTTTTTTGTCAAAAAACACCTTCAAAAAATTACCTTCAATTTTAACCCCTTTTCATTTTTTGGTCTGGTCCCAATAGTCAAAGAGAAACACATCATTTATATCACAACTAACCCCTTATCCATTGATAAGCATATGATGCAGCTCAGCTTCAACGTCACGGCCCAACCACATGACATGTCACATAGAACAAATTTAAAAACGTGTTCGTTGAATACGTGTATGTATCATATATATAAAAACATTTGTATAACATATATGTTTTACATGTTTAAATGTATCTTATTAAAAAAAAAATTTAATACATCTCAGACATGTTCGGATATTTTGATTAGGGCGTGGTTTAAAACTTAATATTTAAAAAAAATTAAAATAATTAGTAAAAAAAAAGTTTTATCTTTTCACACGTCGATATTAGACTTTTAAGTTTTAAATTGATGTCAATAGAAATTATGTTTATATTTTTTAAGATTTTATTAAGTAATAAATATTGAGATATAGCGTATAAGATATTAAGATTATTCATGTCTCGTGATGTAAATTCTTAAATTATTAAGATACTATCTTAATAATTTTATATATATATATATAGTAAATATAAAATAAGAAGTGTTGAATATTTTTAGAATATATTTTTAAGATATTGATTACATTTATCTTTATTTAATATTTTTTATTAAATAATAGAACGATTATTATAATGATATTTTAAGAAGATTTAAAATACCTCTCATCCAACGCCCTTTTTCTTTCCTTTGTTCATCTGGTCTTGTATGAAACCCTTCCTCAATAATGAACCCCTTCTCCCAACAGGGTCTTCTACAGTACCTTCTCCCAACAGGGTCTTTGGTCGTCATCAATTTATGTCAAATTCAGATACACACATTCCTCATTCCTCCAGTTCATCACTGCCCGTCAGGACACCACATCAACTTTTACTAACAAACATAACTGTCTCGGAGCCTAGACATTAAGGTTATTGTAGGACTAACCTATTTTGCATAACAGTAGAAATTACTAAGTCTATCTAAATTCAGGGCTTAAAGAAACTGCCATAGCATGCATACACTAATGTGGATAAAAATTAAAAAGATCAACTGCGGGGAGAGACCAATATATTTGATTATGGAAATGTCATGTCCTATTAATATAACATTTACAACAAGCTTCCTGCAATCAAATTGTAGACTCAAAGCCGAGTAAAAAAATTTAACAAAAAATAACTATTCACTTAAACATCCACAGAATAAATAAGCATAGTGACACCAAAACTATATTACTCACATGCCAGTTTGGTGCCAAAGCTAGTTAAGCAAATGGCAAACGCCTGGAAGGCAGATAAGGGCTGCCTATAATCCATGGTAAAAGTATCATCCCCTACTTTTCCAAACTGGAGGAGAACTGTTTCCTCATCTCCTTTCCCTCCTGGTTGGCTTTGGTCCACAGTAGCAACCAGCTGAAAGTTCTTCACTGATGCTACTGTCACACGACCATGGAAATTCAAGCACCAACACTGCAAATGCTCGTGCCACCTTGGAGCTTTGTTCTTCAAGATTGAGTAGCCAGAAGCAGCATGTTCTCTACTGTGCATCTTATGGCCATCCGGAGATATGCTATCTGAACTTTCACCCAATGATGAGACAGGACACTTCAGTGAGCAAACCATCCTCCGTGGCCCTCTTGATTTCAAAAGGTTGAACTTGTAGGAGACCTGCCCCACCTCAAAGTTACCAGAAGGAACTTGAGGGCTTATCTGCTTGCTGGCAAAACGACGGCTAGCCCTGCCACTTGATGGTTTTGCACCATTATGAGGAGGCTGGCTGTCATAAATTGTGAAGTTGGTGCCAAGAAAATCCGAGCTGTGAAGAGATTTCAGCAACTAAGTGGTCAATACAAGAAGTAAAAGATTGACCATACATTCACATAATTTTTTTTATTTATTTAGATGAGACTAACAAACTCCAAGGTCCAAGCTATAACGGATTTCAGTATAAGTGTTAATACAAGCAGCAAAAAATTGACCAACACTGAAATCAAGTGTCTTTAATCTAGATGAGACTAAGAGGATTTAAAGGATTAGGAATTTAGGATTTCAATCATTTTTATTCACCTTTGGATGTAAATAGAAGAGACATAATTCACTGTAGTTTCACATACAACAACCAACAACAACAACCAAGCCTTTTCCCACTAAGTGGAGTCAGCTACATGGATTAAATGACGACATTGTTCCCTATCATAAACCAAGACTTCAGAAATGTCCTTCAAATCTAAATCTTTTTTAATAGTTTCACCTATAATCTTTCTTGATCTCCCTCTACCTCTAACTATTGGACTATCATCCACCTGATCTACTTTTCTTACCGAAATTTCTAAGGGTCTTCTCCTTACATGTCACTGTAGTTTCACATAAGACAGACAAACAAACTGCAAATTAAGATCATGTACAATGGTTTCAATCTCTTAAAACCAATCAATTTCGGTCCTACGTCAACTTGGGTGCAGTTTTGCTCTTAAGAACACCAACAAAATCAACCTGTTTGCATCCCTGCTTCTACCACGAATGGTATTGAATGACTGTTAAACACAAGCAAATAGAGAACTATTTTCCCTTTCTACCATGTGCAAAGATGGATTTAGAGTCATGGTCTTTATTTATCTGTATTTCCTTCTAATGTTGCTCGTCTAATGATATGATCTAGAAATGGGATAGGCATAATAGTAGATAAAAATTGGAAGAATAATGTAGTGGATGTTAGAAGGGTCGGAGGATCATAGCATTAAAGTTTGTAGTGGGAACAAGATACTTTTGATGTTATCAATGCGTATGCACCCTAAGCAAGATTAGACAAGCAACATAAGATAAAATTCTGCGAGGATTTAGAAAGTTTAGTCCAAGAAATACCAATAGGAGAAAAGATTTTTCTAGGAGGGAACCTAAATGGACATGTAGGTAGTGAATCTAAGGGGTACGAGGGTTTGCATGGGAGGTATGGCCTAGGAGAAGCTAATCCGGAGGGTAAAGACATTCTAGAATTTTCCGTAGCTTTCGATTTCACAATAGTTAACACTTGTTTTAGAAAGAGGGAAGAGCATCTTATCACGTACAAAAGTGGGATTTCTCTCTCACAAATCGATTTCTTTTTTTTAAGGAAATCAAATAGAAAGCTTTGCATGGACTGTAAAGTCATCTCTGGAGAGAGCTTGCCTACCCAACACAGGGTTTTGGTTATGGATGTATGTGTAAAGACGAGAGTAAGGAGAAATGGCTAAGACAAGGCCCCAAGGATCAAATGGTGGTAACTAAAGGGAGGAAATCAAATAAGCTTTCTAAGGAAGATTTTGAAGGAAAAGATTTGGGTAACACAAGGGAGTGCTAATTATATGTGGGACGAGATGGCTAAAAAGATAAGGAAATGATAGACCCTTGGTATACGTGAGGAATGGTAGAAAAGGAAGCAATGGATCAGCCCATGGCACAGTAAGGGCAGGATGGGGAAAATGAGCTGCAGCATAATAGACTGCCTATGTGACAGTGGTAAATGGGCGAGAAGGAGAAATTCAATTGAGGTGAGCGGGGATAAATGTGAAGAGAAGGCAGAGTAGGGCGGTGGTTCAGATCATGGTAGTCAGAATCGCATGAATATCCTGATTCATGCGATTCAATGCGGTTCATTAGACTAGCGATTCAGATCGTAGGGACTTTCATTTTGGTGCCAAAATCGCATAGAGAACTGCTGAATCGTGCAAGAATCGTTGGAATCGCGATTTGGATGCGAACTATGCGATTCTTGCACCGCTCGCCATTCTGCACGGCGGTTCCCTTTGTAGAGCCCTCCGACAAGGCTTTTCCGATGACACCTAGTCGTCACCACCTCTGTTCATCTGCTCCTAGCCACTGTTTGGCTATGTAGCCGTCACTGCCATGACTACAAGTAGATGAAGTGTCGTATAGAAAGAAGAAGGGAGAGGCAGAGGAAAACAAAAAGGGAGAGAGAGAATGCAAAACGACATTTGGTTTAAAAGAAAAATATAAATATAAATTTAAGAGTTGTTGCCCACTAATTAAAACATGCATTCTCTCTAATACCCAGGCACACACAAGTGTAACTTACTTAAGTATATGCAAAAATTTAATACCAGTCTTTTAAAATGGATGAATTTACTCATTTATTTAGACGCTACTAATAAATTATTTGACATTAATGAGTTATTTGACTTTAAAATATCAATATTTAAATGTTTATAATGTTTTATTATGTAAAAAATAGATTTTATATTGTTATTAATAATTGATTATGAATCTTATGATTCACGATACGTTTTGTTTCACGATTAGAAAAATAGACTTTCCGATTCGCGATTCGACTCCTGATTTGATAACCATGGTTCAGGTACGTCACTGAGATGTTCAATCATTTAAAATAAAAATGAACAAATAAAAGTTCATATGACAACTGTTTTTTATACTTCTAGGAACAGTTTCGTGATTGACGAAGTTCTAATTCTCACCAAGGCAACCGTGAAAGAGATACTAAAAGGTTAATTTTAACAACAAAAGTAGTTGTGAGCTAAAGCATTTTGAAAATACAAACCGTCTGTAATAAGGGCGAAGAGTCGTCGTATCTTACAAATACTAGACCTCACCACTCAACAAAAGAAAAAAAGAAAGGAAGAAGAAGCACTGAAGAAACTTTTCCATTTCTTTTCTAAAAGGGGATAATTTTTCTTTCTGTGGTAAGAAAGCTTTACCTTAACTTTCCAACATAAGCATTGCTTCCTTGGGATAAGTCATCAGCATCAAGTGATATTATATACTCAGTATGGGTACCACACCTATATCTCCTAGCTGCTAACAGAAACTTCCCTTTATCTGTGAATGCTGGCAAGGAGAGGGGTAGGGAAGGAAAGAGGAAAAAAATGAGGCATAATTTTCCAGCACATCAAAGAAAATGCAAAAGAGAAATCACAAATAATGCACTATCATCAAGATGACATCTCATGATGCATTGAGAAAAATAAGAATTGGACAACCATCATTTGAAAATTTAATCATTGCTACCATCAACTAGGTCACAAATTACATTGATTTGTTACAATGCCTCATAATATTTTGATTTTGCTAATGTTTTAAAAGTTTCACAGCTCTTTCAACGAATTGAAGATTCAAAATTTCACCTCCACCAAACATACTTTTACAGTAAATAATGTTGCTACCACTAATTAGTCAAGAATTGGAATTCCATAGCTCTATTTGATTTCTCATATGACGACCACGCAGACTGCTCCTATGAAGGGAAAGGGCAATGCACAACATAGAGCTAACTAATTGATAGCCTGTATCATGATCAACCATATCCTAGAGTCCTTCTCACCGTTGGTTTATTTAAGCAATGTCACATATTAAATCAAACAGAAAATTAATTTCAAGACCTCGAAATTACTACCAAATGAGCTATTTACCAGATTAACATAATAAGAATCGTTGAAAGTTCTTTCTCAGAAGCTAAACCAACACACTCTTCACAACCTCTAAGAAATTTAAGATGGTGCAAAACCAAGGTGTTAGAATTAAGTAACTATTGATCCCATGCTTTAATGCAAAATAATCTATCTAATTCCCAACACATCAGAATCTGTATTAAAGCTACTTTGAATAACTTCTACTCTTTTATTACTACTGGTCCCTTCTTGAAAAAATGAAGCTTCACCAAGGAAGGCCTTTTGTGAGGGTACCTTAGCCTCCTCGAAATCTCCCTCTTATGTGTTAATGAAATTTCTTCTTTCAATATATTAGAAAGAAATAAATGAATGCATATTTCCCACATTACACTTCCACAAGCACAACACAAATCATAAATCCTTCCACTTCTATCTCTGAATAACACCTCCAATTATTATTCATAAACATAACATATTATTGGAAGACTTCAACTCCTTTTTGTTTCTGTTTTCGTATTTTTGGAAATCAAACTACTTAAGATGAGTAAATTGAACAAGGAAGGTAGGTTCTATAAGTTGACTGAAGCAAGTCACCTTAGGCTGGGTCAGGTCAACTGACAGGGTAGAGTCATGTAGTTTGACAAATATTTTTCGTTTACATCTATAAATCCATAAATATAAATAAAAGTCATTTACATGTTGGCAAACTACAAATAAAGCCTCAAACTTTCGGGGTTTTGATGCACAAAAGGACAGCATATCTAGTCAAACAAGAAAGGCTTGAGTCATACGCTTGACAAATGAGATGCTGCCCAGTTAGTCAATACACATGCATCATAGGACTTTATATTGTCAACACACTACCCCATAGGAAAAGCACAGGAGATTATTCAACTCCAGCCATAATTCATTTTCATCCATCTCTGGAACAGGCAAAAAAAAGCCTTTTACCAATACAATACTTACATGGTGTAAGGGCAAGATAGAGGTAAAATGTCGAGGTCTTCTTGTTCCGCTTGATAAGACATTGATGGGGAAGGTCACGAGGTCCTGGCTGCAAGTCATCAAAACATAACAATATTGTCAACTCCAAGCCTCCTAAATTCAACATCTTATTAAATAAAAGATAAAGAAATAATAGCCATTAATATAACAGAATGCTCATCAAAATTATGACGAAGTCATTAAAAGAAAAGAAAACACTCATCACAATAAATTGCCGTCCTTTATTGAGTAAAGCATTGCAGAGATAAAATCACATACTCAAGCAGGAATTAGGTAACAGTTATAGAGCTAATATACATTATGCAAACGAGTAATCTTTATCTGCTAAAAATCAGATGAAACTCCATCCACCTGTGTGTGCACTGCAAACATGATGACTATTCTCATCTGAAAAATCCCACAAATATCAATAAAAAATGGATCACTATTTCCAATTCTTCAATATTTGCCACTCCACATAGATAAAACTGCAATAACCAATAATAAAAACTTAATCACCGAATTTGCACTTTACAACATCCTTTTGTTTCAAACTACTGCAGTTTTCCAAGCAGCAATAGGGCGCCAAGCCAATCTGAATTTAAGGCACTACCCAAATATTGCCATGGCCTATGCAAAGATCCCAAAATCACTGCTGATCCTCACAACAAACTGTAATTTTTGGTAATTAAAAAGTTTAGAGTGAGCGGAGGCTCTCCCCATTCCAAGGCAAGACAGACCACCAACCTCAGCGAGGATTTATAGTAAGATTACAAATCAACGGAGGATCCCAGGATTCGAACAAAACAAAATGTAATTGCACCAATAAAAACATTTACTACCTAAACTAATTGAACCGTTCAATCATGTCAAAAATAATCAAAGCTTTAATTCCACAAACATTTATAAACAAATTAAATTTATCAGATTGATGAGTCCCCCAATAATGACCAACAAAACATCAAACAAAACAAAAAAGAAAAACCAGTTTTTTTTTTTTAAAAAAAAAACCCCAAAGTATTCAACTTTTTTGAAGGGTATATATCTTATTCAAGCCACACCCATCAATCAAAAAGCTAATTCAGGAAAAATTAAAAGAAAAAAAAACAGATACCCAAAAAAAAAAATCGATTTTTGAAACAGCACCTGTTTGAGGCAAGAGGGGAAAGTGATTTTTCCGGTGTGAGAAGGGGAATGCACGATCTCGCGGGTGATGTCTCTCCAGCGCTTGCAGACGCAGGCACAAGCGACGACGTTTTGGCGGTGGGGCCACTGGTCCTCGGCGGCGTCGACCCGGCTTATGATCTCGCCGAGGAGCTCCGGCAGCATGGTCGACCACGCATTGCCGTACGGCGGTTCCTCGCCGGAATCCCCGTCGCCGGCGGCGGCGTCGAGGGCAGTGGCTTCCTTGAAGGATCTGGAGAATTTGCGGGAGCGGAAAACCTTCATGAGAGGCATGGCTACCTAAGGCTTAGGGTTCTCTCTGTATGAACTCTCATGGAAGAGAGAGAAACATAGAGGGGAAGAGAGAGAGAGTTTTACAGAGAGAAAGTTTAAGGAGTGAGAGAGAAAAGAGAAAAGAAAAATGGTAAAAGGGCAAGAGGGGCTGATTGGGGGTTATGATAAAGTGACTGGTGGGTGAGAATGAAAGTGAGATTATTTTGCATTTCGCAACGGAATGACAGGTTGGTGAGGGTAGCGAGTGTAAAGGTCTCAAGTGTTGGGCTGTGCCTCATGAATGATGTTGAATGTTGTTGTTGTTGTTGAGATTTGACTTGGTCTACGCTGTTTTACCCTTTTCTTCTATTCTCTTCTGTTTTCTTAATTTTTTTTCTTTTTTTCTCATGTTTTTGACTCGTGATAAGCTGTCATAAATTATTTATAAAGTGAACTAGTATTTTTATCTGAATGTTACACGGCTTTTATTTATATATATATTTTGTTAAAAATTTAATTAAATTATTCATTATTTTTGTAATAAATTAAGGATTTGTTTAGAGTAATATTTAGTATGTATTTAATATATATTATATAGTTATTATGAATACAATAATGAAAAGTATTAAAATTTTATAATGTAAAATGTATTTGTTAAGTTAAAAATGTAAATTGGATGAAACAATAAAATAACAATAAAATAATAAAATGAACAATAAATAAGATTATCTAAAAATAATAATAAAGAATATTATTAATCATTACATTAATTTTGAAAGTCATTTGCTATTCATTTTATTTTATTTCCATATCATAAGCATTACCAGCTTAAAAATTTGATTATTACAATGAAATGCATTAATACATTATGGTTATGTTTCATTAAGATCTTGTAAAGAGAATTACATAAATACCTAAGCAAATGTCATAAACATAATTAATTATAAAAATCTTAAATTAAACCTATGAGTAAATCTTAAAAAAAAACTTTATATAATATAATGAATTAATATAATATGCATATGTTGCATAATTTGTTTTTCAAAAACTATAGCATTTTGAGAGCACCAAATCCGTCATAAAGTAACCAAGAAGAGAATTCCTATAGGTTGAGAAGAAAAAGTTTTCAACCAATTATAAATATTTAGAGACATAAATCCTTCTATGTTTGAAAATCTTAACAAAAGCTAAATTTGGACAATAAACCTATAGTCCTATAAGTAATGGACTACAGTTTTTGCATCTTTGTAACAACATATGATCTGACCAAGATGCATTAAGTCATAACCAACTTAAAGAGCATTAAAATGTTGTCACATTTGATAGATGATAATCAGACTTAATTCGTCAAATATAAAGAATGAAAAATTAAAACAACAAAGCAAATGGTTACGGTACCACTAGTTGAGAACAAATGGAGAGACACCACTGATATGCAGAAGAGAAGCTACAAAATGTTGAGAACAACTGAGACCAAGCGGAATGAATGATGAAGATGACAAATATAGAGATGTTCGACTGATAGGCTTAAGGAAGAGGAAGATGATGATCCAATTGTTGTGGAGAGGAAACAGTGAAGAAGAGAGATAGTCGTTCAGTGTTTTAGTGGAGACTAGAGTCGATGGGAGACAATTAAAACCAATTGAAAATTGATTAAATGAGATAATAAATTATAAGAATAAAAAATTTTAGAATTAAAAAGTAAACAATAGATAGTCATATAAACAGATTTAACTCATCAATGGTTAGGCTTAGAAAGTATCAAAGTAATTATTAAGATAATTTTTTAAGAAATTTAAAATATTTAAAAATTATTTTTTTATTCTATAAAACATTTAAAAAATTTGAAGTGGATAATAAATATAGCAATTATTTTTTTTTTTTTGAAAGTAATTAAGAGATATACATAGAAATCTAAAAATAATAAAAATATACTTGAGAAAATAAATTACTTAAATTAAAAAATATAAAATCCAAAAGAGATTATGACTTTACTAAATTAAGTTGGGAAGTAAATAATTGAAAGCTACAATGTAATTCAATTACAACCTATTAAATATAAATTATCTAAATTATCCTTGAATTATGACAGAGAGTAAATGTAACACCCTCCCTAAGGTATCACATGTCTGACTCCTGACTCATAATCTGAAAAGAAGTTCGCACAAAGTTTGAAGTTATAAAAGATGAGTTTTAAAATTTCTTTCTTTGCTGAAACATAAACTTACTTGATATTTGTAAGTAATACTAAAAAATAGATTTAAGCATTCAAAATCATATAACAAACACTACTTAATATTTAATAATTTAAAGAGAAATATAAAACTAACAGACTTTTTTTTTAACGATGTAGAGAAACCCTATAACGGTCCTACTTAATAAAGCGGTACAACACTAACAAAAACTTTAACATACTTATTCATTTTTCTGTCCATCTTGATGCATCAGACATCTATTCTTTTGTCAACACTGCACACCTTCGAGTCCTGAATGTCCACTCCTTATTGTTGTCACCAATCTCAGAGTATCCATCGCCCGTTATGTCTAAGACAACTCGATCATTATATTATTTGATTTTAACAAAGATGCATACACAAAGAAAAACAACATAATAAAGATGTGAGATCACCTACACTAATACCAACATGGAAGCACAGAGATAACACAAACAGCAATATCATACAGGGATATCATACTAGACTTCCAATAATATATTCAATATTAATCAACTATCATCATCCAATCATATATCAATCCAAGTATTCAAAATAATTGTCATAGTCAATATTCCTCAATTAATATATCATACAGATATAAATGTTCAGATTCATGTATGTGCACATAGACTCAATTTTTCAAAAACAACATCATAGAGGTTTTCACAATTTTGAGAAGAATGCTCTGGTTAATTGCCTAGCCTAAGCCTACAGACAATCTCCCAGTCGTAGAAAAGAATCGTGTTCTTGTCGGGTATCATCAATGCGTTGCAACGGATCGCATCGCCAGTGGCATATGGTCCAAATTAGCCTACGACAGATATCCACAGATATCCACTCGATCGACCACCGCGCTTTATGCGCGCACCCCAAGATCCATCATAAATCTCACTATCAATTCTCATTCCTCTTCAACCACAAGGGTCAAAATAGCTTATTAGTTATATTTTATACAATGCAAGAATATATCAGTGCAAGTCCAACCCCAAAAGGCCAAATCTTTTCAATTTCATTTGTTCAATGTAATCATATGCTTTAATGCATATTTTTTTAATGCACGTATAATGCACCAAATCCAATCACAGGTATATCTTTCCAATGCATGTATAATGCACCAAATGTCAATCACAGGCAAAACATGTTATTTTCTCACACAGCATCCATATACTGGTTCTACAGTGTTTATACTATATTTTCAATAGGAAAATCATATTATCACATTTTCATAGTTATAAAACACTTTCGTCGTGTTTTCACAAAATTGCGCAACATTTTCGTTTCGTTTTCACAATTCCAAAACGTTTCTGTTATATTTTCACAATTCCAAAATGTTTATATTATGTTTTCAAAATATCGTAATACTTCTGTTACGTTTTCAAAATTAAATGTTTCTATTATATTTTCACAATACTGGTACACACATTACGTTTTCACAATTCCAAAATATTTTTGTTACGTTTTCACAATATCGTAACATTTTTGTTACATTTTCAAAATGTTGCAACTCTTTTGTTGCACTTTTAAATCACGTATTAATTTTTCAACATTTTTCTTAATCGCGTAAAAATATACATTTCTCAAAATCGCATATTATTTTTTCACTGTTTTAAAATCGAGTAACTTAAAAATCATTCTTTTAAGTCGTGTAAATCATTTTCCATCATTCTCAAAATATTTAAAATACTTTCCAAATCACATAACGATTTCCATCATTTTCATAATCACATAAAAATATTCTATCACTTTTAAATCACATATTGATTTTTTAATAGTAGTTCAAATTACGTAAAATATTTAAACGTAATTCAAATCAGCGTAGAAATATTTTACTATATTTTAAATTATTTTTAAGATACGTAAAATATTTTTAATATTTTACAATCACGTAAAATATTCCTCAATATTCCAAACATTATTTTGACTTAAATAAATCAATATCATTTTCAACACATTTTTCAAATTGCGTAAAAATATTTTACTGCATTTCAAATCGTTTTTAAGCTACGCAAATAATTTTTCACCACAATTTCATTACAAAAAATATTTCTTAACCTTCAAAAATTCATTTTCAACTTTTCTCAAAATAATATAACTTTATATTTCATTTTTCACATTTTTTTACTCAAGAAAATCTTTTTCCAAAATATAATCTACAAAAATCACTTTTCCATTGATATAAATCAACGTTTCAAAATTTAACATTTTTTTCTAACGTATTTCAAAATTCGAAAATAAATTATACGTTAGTAAATTTTCAAAATACCATTATATTCTCCATTTTTTCCAAAATCATCTCCAAAATCAATCATCTTCAAAATAAATTAAATTCAAACGCTTTCAACCTTTCTTTGTTTTCCGTTACGAAAATTTCTACTCTCTCTCAAGTGATAAAATCTTTCTAATTCCCTTTCCAAATTCTTTATACCAAATCAATTATATTTCCACTTTGTTTTCATAAAAATCAAGGAAATACAAGTCCTCAAAAACGCGTGGCATTTATTATTGAAATCATCAAAACATTTTTCCTTCTAAGTCAATATGGTTTTACACAAACAAAACCATTAAAAATCCTTTACAAAAACTGTGAACGTGTTCATTGAAAACTGTCAAATCTTTCGAGTAACAAAACACTTCATTTTATAAAATATCATTTTGTTCCATAAAAATTTAGGCATAACCAGTTTTTCAAAACCGTAGTATATTTAGTCATTGGAGCCATCAAACATTTTTCCTTCTAACTCAATTATTTATCATTTTTGTTTTCACACAAACAAAATCATTAAAATCTTTGTTTTCAAAATCGAAATACCGATGGTCATAAAAACTAAACTCATTTCTTCAAATTCATTTTTATTTTCTTTACAAAATTCTTTTTCACTTTCTTTGCAAATCCTTAAAATCAACGTTTGCCCGTTTCATTCAAAACTCATATTTAGAAAAACACTTAGGATCTTTTTACACAAAATAAATTAATAAAAATCCTTCAAAACCATGTTCTTGTTCTCTTGAAAAACATATCCTTTGTTCATTTTCCATGCTTTTCACATTAATCCAATTTTATTCTTCCATAAAAATATTAAGTTATAAACACCTATGTTGAGGTGTCTTGGCCGAAATTCTCAATGTTCTAGGGACCTAAAAATTAATTCCCTTGTTCTTAAAAATTTTCAACATAAACCCCCTTCATGGGTATCAAAACCGTATTTTCTTTCCTTTGGCCATTAAAGCCAAAAATTGATTTCCTTTCCATCAACACATCATGGCATATACATACATATTTCATCATAAATACTATAAGCATGTCATATACTCATCATGCATAATATAAGTATACCATCAAAGCCATAAAATCATGCATAGCATATCAAGCATAGGCAAATAATTAAAACACATAAACACCCACAAATAAATTACAAGACTATGGATATGAATCCTCACATGGATTCACTATCCATCAAATATAAGACCATCTCTCACCACCATACTTGGTTGGTGAGATGGATCTCCCTCTTACCTCTTGAAGATCCTCAAAAGCTTATTGATTTGCTTCTCTTTCCAAGTCCTTCACCACCAAAGGCTTCTCAAATACAAAATAAAATACATAAAAATTAGTATACTAAGTTTGATTAAGAGAAACCATGGATCAAACATGGCTTAGATCATGAAAAAGAGAGAAGAAATGAAGTTTCCTTACACTTCACCATAAATACTCCATAACATGGATCTTGAAGAAAGTCCATGAAGATGAATGATTTAGAGAAAGTCTCCAACATGAAAGTTACTTAGAATATCATGTAGATTTAAGATCTATGGTTAGATGAAAATAAAAGAGATTAGAGAGTGGTTTTAGGTGCTATGGCCGAAATTCCTCTTGAAGAACAAAGATGAAATTTTTTATTTTTGTGAGAGAAAGGTTTCTTAAACTTGGTTAAGGTAAAGAATGAAGTGAAAACACTTGGTTTTCCTTCCACCAATTTAGTGAATCTCCTTAGAAAATTCCTAAAAAAAACATAAACAAACCTTAAGATCAATAACAAGTAAAAGAATAGGTAAACCATGGTTCAAACATGGCTTAGAAAATTAAAACTAAAAGATTAGATGAAGAAATATGAACTTTACCATTTTTGGTAGAAACTTGAAGCTTGGATTTGAAGATCAAGATGAATGATTTAGATAAAACTCATAACTAGAGATGTTCTTAAAATAAGGTAAGGATTCAAAAAACTAGATTGGATGAAATTTTTGAGTGATGTAAGGTGTTCTTGATGGTCATGGCCGAAACATAGAGGAGAAGAGAAAAGAGAGAAAATTTTACTTCTTGAAAATGAACAATAATGGCCAAGAATGACCAAGACTACTAATAATGGTCTTCAAACTTTTTCCTATATCCTAAAGTTTCTCAAAACGTAGTCCCCCTCCAATGCATTCTCCTTGAGTGCAAATTGATCAATAATAGCAATAATGGTGTCTTCAATTTTTCCTACACAATAAAACATCACAAAACTGTCCCCCCTTCATAATGCATTCAATAATATTGTCATCATTATTAGCCACCATCTAGAGCATTTCTAGTCATTGATTAATTCAATGATTAGAATTTAGGTAGACTTTTGATTAGAAGACTTAATATAAGTCATTTGATCTTTCTCCTTTAAATTCTAGTCATTAGATGTGTCTCCAAAATTAAGGATCAAGATTGCTTCTTCAAACTTTAAATCCAAGGGTCCTAATTAGTCTTAACCATTTAGAAGACCAAATCTCCACCCTTGATTAATTCTTCATCCAATGATCATAAATGGTCTTTGTCACTTTTTAAGACTAAATCTCCACCCTTGATCAATCCTAAATCCAATGGTTATAAATGGTCATAGTCACTTTATATGACCAATTCTACATCGTTGATTAAATCTACGGTTGATATTGAAGCCTTTCTTATTAAGCTTGTCTTGATTAAATCTCTACCATTGATTAGATCAATGGTTAACATCTAATGCTTCTTCATTAAGTTTATTTCTTAACCGTTGATTAAATCAATAATGGATGTCCAAGCCATTAATGTTGACTAGGTAGTATAATATTTATTTTTATATCTGTTATAACCCTACTAATAATATTTTTATTGTATTTTTATCGTCAGATAATTAAATACAATACAAAACACAGTACAAGAAAATTTCTAAAACTGTTTCCGGATTCAAGTTTAGTAAGATCCTCTGTCTCTGTCTAAACAGTACAAATTTTTCTATGCGTTGAAAAATTTTTACTTTGCGGGACCCATCTGGGCCCACGTAAGGTCACCTGGGCCCACATAGGACCACCTAGGCCCACATGCTGTTAAAAAAATTCATAATTATCCATAAAAATCACAAATATTAGAAAATGTATGAAAATCAAGTCAGATTATTAAAAATAATTAACAGTCAAGAGAAATAAATATTTAAAGATTTTCTCTGATCCAAAAATTATAATTTTCCTGACACGGAGTAAATCACTCAAAACGATCAAATACGCTGACGGAATAAACAAAATAATTTTACAGTGCACAGAAATTATTAAACAGTAAAATTCTGTTAACTGTCAAAATTATTGTTTAAGAGATACAAAAATTTTGGGGTGTTACAGTAAACCCTATGATAACACCATAATATTTCTCTTTTATATATAAAGTGAATAAGTAAGTGTGTATTTATTATTAAATTTTAGTGAGTTAAAATTACGATGCACTTTAGTCTCTTATATTAAACCAATAGTAAATACATTTTTACTTACTCATTTTAAAAAGAAGCTTGCTTTATAGAAACTATTTTAGGAATAATTATTAGTTAAATACGATCTATTATAAACACTCAAATTATTATTTAATATGTATAAATTTTTAAAAATTATCATAAAAATTATACTAATCTTTAAAAATATTTCTATGTATATTAAATAATAATTTAAATATCTAAAAAATAATGTAATAGATCATGTCTAAAAAAAATAATCCTATTTTAGACATAATGATAATTGGTTGTTTTTTGATAGAATTACGTGGTTTTTTTAAAATCTTTTATTAAGGTTGTTAGATATAAATAATAATTATGTACAAAAAAATATATAAATAATAATTTATCTTTGTAATCCATTAAATTTTATAACATGTTTGATTTGACTGAATTATGTCGTCCAACAACTTTTTTCTTGCATAAAAGTTTTTTTTTTGCTATTTGCAACATGTCTGGCTCTTTCCACTAAAAGCTTTTGATTAAATTTTTTTTACCAACAACAACTTTTTTTCAAAAGTTACACACTTAAATATTTTGTTCAAACAATAGTTATTTATTATTTTAGTTTGAAATGTAAATATTATTTTATTTTTAATTAAATAATTTTTTAATAATTTTATATTTATTTTAATAATTTAATATATAAAAATATATTTTTATATAATTTAAATAAAATAAATTATTTTAAAATTATTTTTTAACTAACATATTTAAACATAAAATTAATTTTATTATAATCGATTATATAATATAATTAATTATATAATAATTGATTATTAAAATAATAAAATTTTATAACTAATCCAAATACACACTTAGATTTTAGAAAAATAACTTATCACTCTTAAATTTTTAATTTCGTGTTAAAAAATGCAGTACTGAAATCATCTATTTATTAGTTTTATTTAATATATGCCGAATTTTTTTTTTTTTGAATTTTATGTTGAACAAAAATTTAACTGAATAAAATATTAAAAACCGTATGAATAGGTATTAATATTCAATAATAATAATTTATTATTAAATCATTAAATAAAGATGTTTCGTTTTAATTATTGTACTAAATAGCGTTTTCTATATAATGTTAATTTTTTAAAACATTGTTTTTTCATATAAAAAACATTATTTTAAACTTTATTTTTCACCACTAAAAATTAAGCAGTAAAAATATCACCACTTGAGTTTTTTTTTTTTTTTTGGGTTTGTTCTGATTTCTTAATGATTTTTTCTTTTCTTAATATCATAAGCAAAGAGCAGTTAGGTTTCTAAGCTGATTGAGGGAAATGGAAGTTGAACATGGTCATCTACCTTAGTAAAGACCTTAGACCATTTGTTTTAAATGACTAAACAAATTCTACCCTTTAAAAGTATATGAAGATACATTAATGGTGCCTATTAAACACACCTAAGAAACAAAATTAGTGAACACTATAAAGATAGTTCTTTTTCTATAATTTAAGGTGTACTACTACTACTAATAATAATAATAATAATAAATTTCAAAAATAATAATAGTAGTAATGGGAAAATAAGATGAAGTATATATGAATGTGATAAATAAGGATAAAGTATATATGAACGTGATAAATGATAATTTAGATAAATGTAACATATATTGTGTCAATTTTTTTTGGTGCTATGTGTTTAATTATTTTTTTAGTTTGTGTTTGGATTAACTTAATTATTTATGCTTAAAATAATTTATAATTAAATTCTATGTGAGTGAGCTTTGAAAAAAAAAACTATTTCTCCTTAAAAATTAAATAAATCAAAACATGCTCTAATTATTTTGTTGCTTTTTATGTGAACAAAAGTTTAAAAAGATTGTAACAAGAAAAAGAGTTTGAAGAGATGCAAGATTGCCTCATCTTAAGGTTAGGGCATACTACAACTTTCATCCAGAGGATTTTACAATAATACTCACAAATAATACTAATAAAAGTTTAAATATAAGTGTTCTGCATTGAGTTTCGAGTTAGTAATTCATGAGTAACTCAGTTTGGTAAAATGGGATCTCAGATGTTTATACGCACTATTAGATAAGTAAATCTATCTATTTATGAAAAATAACTATTTCACAGAATCCCTCATTGTTAAGGAAATAAAATATATCATAAATAAATAGAAGAATTGGTTATAAGAGATGATAATCACATTGAATTATTATCTTAATTAACATTATTTAATGTAGATTTGATTATAATTTTTATCACCCAAGACGTTCTTATAAATATCATACAAGATAGTAAATGTATGTACTCTAATTTAAAACATTATTTACCTTATATACGATCAAACTTGAACGTTAGAATGTCTTTTACAGGTACTCACTCCATTAAGTACCACCATCACAACCATCGTACATAAGAAGAAATCACTTATGTCAACCTTATTCAAATATTTATCTTAACCCTATTCAGAATAATAAGTAAAATTTGAGCTCAAAACTTTTTTGTCAATTCAGTTTGATCTTGTTAGTTGAGTCAACCTTAATGACTTATTATTATTGTTAGTCATGCAAATAAATTAAATTAAATAAAACTAATATCAGCTCAAGTGAGAACTGATACTACAACTTCATGTTGTATATTAATATTTTAATGAAAGATTATAGATCAATTAATATCTTATGAGACAAGGAAGATTTAAGTATACTGGTTAGGTTGGCCTCATAGATTACCACAAGTTACCAACTTACCATACACCAAACTGACCATAGCAATGTTCGCACCTAAAAGACTAAAACAATTATGCATCATAATTCCTTTATCTTACTGTGTAATGTGTATCATACTTTTAAAGCTTCTTTTATAAGGCATCATAATTTTAAAGTTAAACTAATCAGTTACGGGTTAACTTGAATTGTGTTTTTTTTTTCCCAATTTACAGAAAGTATCAGCATGCTTAGACAAAGAGGGAAAAAAATGTGTTGAAATGATTAAAAAAGTTTGCAATTCATTTATAAATTAAAACTGAACGCGTGGCAAACGACTTTTTATAAAATCTGTTGAATAATTTGCAACGGCTAACCATGCCTCAATATTTGAAGAAATTCTATATTATAAGAGTATTACTTTGAGTAATAATTTTATAACTGTTAATATTTAATTTAATAATATTTATTTTTTAATTTAATGATATGTATGATTATTATAAATGATGAGTATTATATGTTTATTGAATTAATATAATACTTTGTGAGTGTATAAGAACTTCTCCAATATTTGACCTTTTTTTTAGCAAAATCCCTTGCCCAACCCAGTGTTACATATTCAGCGTGTAACCGACAGCCAAACATGGCACATCAATTCATATTTTGAAGTTGAGAAGTGTTATTAACATATTTTTTAATTTTTTTAATATTTATTTTATTATTAGTCTAAAAATAAATATTATTATCATCTCTTTTTTAATAATTTTTTAAGTGTATAAGGTAAATTAATAATAAAATAAGTGTTAAAAAATATTTAAAAAAATGTGTTACTAATATTTCTCTTTAAAATTTTTAATCCTATGTTTATTAGTACGTGGTGAAGTTTTTTATTTTTTTTAAAACAATACTAATACATGGTGAAGTTATAAACTAATTAAAACTTTTGCCTAAGTTTACATCATAATTTCATCTTATCACCTAAGTTAAGGTGGTGTTTTTAATAGATATATATGTTATACAACAATAACAATAACAACAACTAAACTTTTTCTCACTATGTGGGGTCGGCTATGGATCAAACGACGATATTGTGTCCTATCATAAATCAAGTCTTCAGAATTGTTATTCAAATCTAAATCTTTTTTAATTGTTTTACCTATAGTCTTTCTTGGTCTCCCTCTACCTCTAGCTATTGGACTATCATTCACCTGATCTACTCTTCTTACCGGGGCTTCTAAGGGTCTTCTCCTTACATGTCAAAACCACCTAAGGCGAGAATTTACCATCTTTTCCACAATAGGTGTTACTCATGCTTTCTCTTTAATGCATTCATTCTTAATCCTATCATGTCTTGTATGGCCACACATTCAGCGCAACATCCTCATCTCTGCGATATTGATCTTATGTTCTTGCAGGCTTTTTCTCGCCCAACATTCAGTATCATACAACATCGCGGGCCTTATAGCTGTGTGGTAAATTTTACCCTTAAACTTAAGAGGCACTTTTCTATCACAAAACACTCCTGAAGCACTCCTCCATTTCATCCATCCAGCTTGAATCCTATGATTTACATCTCTCTCTATCTCTCCGTAATTTTGTATGATAGATCCAAGATACTTAAACCCTGTGACTTGTGGTATGATGTGGTCCCCAATTTTTACCGCTAAACTAGTATTAGCACGCAAATATATGCTATGATTCTAATAATTTATTTTTACACAAATATTGCATATTTTATATTTAAATATTATTTATAAGTTACATATTTATCTCTTGTTATATTATATAAGAATTATAGTTAATAAAATTTTAAGTATTCCTATAAATTAAAATAGTTAATATTTTCATAATCATTTAGTGCATTGTATGAGTTAATTGTTAATTCTCATCTAATGAAGAGAACCCTGTACGGGTGCTATCAAAGAGAGTCAATAAACAAGATGACAATAGAAGTATAAAAATACAAGAATTTAACGTGGTTCACTAAGTCATATGTCTATGTCTATCCTCAAGGATAAAAATCCACGATGGAAGAAAAAAAAACACAATAGAAGAATAATCATGTAATTAAAAGTCTAACCCATACTCGGCTCAAAACCCCTTACACATCCTATCTCATAACCAAAAGAGCCATTTTTGTCACTTGTTCGCTCTCTCCTGTCACCACACATCTAGGCTGTTGATTCTATTTATAGCTAAGCCTCCTTGGTCTCTAAGCAATCCTCTTTGGTTTCCAAGCAATCTTGTCTCCATGCTTCATTAATAAAATCAATCCTTATCAAGAAATATGAGCTAAAATCCCAATAAATCTCTACCTTGGTGAATATCTTGCCATATTTTTAAAATTTATTACAACTCGATCCACCTTGTTCCAACTTGCCTTGTCACGTATCAGCCTCTATAAACACCATGAAGAACCCTTATTTGTCAAAAATCATAAATAAGTACCATTCGCTTCTACATGCATACTAGCTACCCAAAACCCGAATCAACCATAATAATCATAGCTCCACCTAATTCGAACATCTTGGCCAATGAACATATGTAGTCTCACAATCTGTCATCTTCACACTCTTCCTCAACGGAATCCTTTCATGAGTATTTAATTGTTAATGGCATTTACCCGAGCACCAAGCCCACTTTTCTAAGAGCGATGTATCTACTAATATGTTACCACTCTTCACCAAATCGAGTCATGTCATGATCCACCATGTTACCACTTGTCACTTGAATTATTTTCCAAGAGCCACATCATACGTGTTATCACTTGTCAATGAGATGGGTCACTTGCTTGTACCGTTGTTCATTAACAATCGTTTGTTCAATACTCGTCAAGCTTATTCAAACCATCAAGTCTCATCCTAGTTGATTCAAACCATCGACTCTTGTCTTAGTCGATCCAAACTATTTGCTCTGATATCACTTGTTAGGATATCAAGAGGAGTCAAATATTGTACCCAATAAAAAGGGGGAGTCAAATAAACAAGATGATAATAAGAGTACAGAGACATAATAATTTAATGTGGTTTAGCAAGTTGCATGCCTATGTCCATCACAAAGGATAAAAACACCTTTACTATGAGAGAAAAACAGAGTACAAGATGTAATATTTAAACGTCATAGAAAACTTTAAGCGAAAGCATTCAACAACATAAAGGATTTTGAAAGTTGGGATTTTCACATATCCGGATTCGATGAAGAAGCCATAACCTTCAGGCTTTGACAGAAATTGAAAAGAAAATTGATTTATCTCCCTTCACCCTAAAATTCAAGACATACGTAATGATGGCAGCTTTTCTGTGAGCATAAGCAGAAAAAGATAGTGTCTTCTTCTAGGGCAGAGATAGGACCAATTTATATGTATTTCTCATTTAATATGATACGTCCATTAAGCATCAAAACCAATGGGTGAGATTGATTCTCTTTAAAATATAATAAAGATCAATTATTATAATCCCTTAATTTTAGGCCACTAAAATACGTTACCAACGAGTAACTTTCCAACATTCTCCCATTTGGCCTAAAATTTGAGGAAACCACAACATAAGTATAATGCATTAATCATTACTGCACTAAATATCACCCTTATGTATACATAATTACCTTAAATAGTAAAACACTAAGTGTGAGTTATGGCGGTCATGCATTAATTTACAAAACACATTTCCTTCCATATACCACGAATACTAGTGCGTTATTATAGAAGGTACATACGTAACATATAAAATTCCATACAGGTCCTATAAGTGTTTCTAGAACATTCACGTTATAACTCATAAATATAATTATGTGCACAATAACTAGAAACAATCATTGAGGTTTAGAAACACATAAACATAATGAGCTCAGAGTATCAACATCATTTAAATACATTATTCAAAAGGAGAACCAAGACCCATTCTATGTACATGTTCCTTAAATGTCTTGGGTTGTAACCCTTTAGTTAATGGGTCGGCAATCTTAAGGTTTGTTCTAACATGCTCTATAGATACTCTTTGTTTTTGAACTTCCTCCTTAACGACAAAAAATTTAATTCCATGTGTTTGGCACCTCTTGAGTATTTGTCGTTCTTGGAGAAAAATACTGTTGCAGTATTATCACAATAAATTTTCAGCAGCTTGACAATGGTGTCAACAACCCCAAGCCCTGAAACAAAATTTCACAGCCACAATGCATGAATTATAGCCTCAAAACATGTTACAAATTCGGCCTCCATGGTGGATGAAGCAACAACAGTTTGCTTAGCACTTTTCCATGATATGGTCGCTTCTCCAAGAAGGAATAAGTAGCCAAATATAGACTTCCTACTATCAACACGTCCACAAAAATCTGAGTCTGAATATACAATTACTTCTAATTGGTTGGATCTTCTGTACATGAGCATATAATCCTTAATTCCTTGCAGGTACCTCAAGACTTTCTTTGCAGCTTTCCAATGATCAATTCCAGGATTACTTTGATACCTGCCTAACATTCCAACTGCAAAATTGATATTCGGTCTCGTGTAGGTTTGCACATACATAAGACTACCCACCACATAAACATATGGAATTGATTCCATTTGTTTTTGCTCTATGTCATTCTTTGGACATTGCATAAGACTGAATTTGTCCCCTTTTTGAATTGGTACAATTCCAGCAGAACAATTTTCCATGTTAAGTCTCTCTAGAATTTTCTTAATATAGGTTTTATGAGACAATCCTAACAATCCTTATGATCTATCATGGAATATTTTAATTCCTATCACATAGGATGTCTCTCCTATGTCTTCCATTTCAAAATTCTTAGAGAGATATTCTTTCGTCTCATGCAACACACTCAAACTATTAGTTGCAAGCAAGATATTATCAACATACAGGACCAAAAACATAAACTTACTCTCACTGTCCTTTCAGTATATACATCTATCAACTAGATTTTGTTCAAAACCGAAAGAGGTAATGGTATCATTGAACTTAATATACCATTGTCTTGAGACTTGTTTCAGTCCATATATTAATTTCTTAAGTTTACACACCATATGACCTTTTCTTTCAATTAGAAAACCTTCAGGTTAGTCCATATAAATTTCTTGTTCGAGACTACCATTCAGAAAGGTTGCTTTCAGATTCATCTGGTGTAACTCTAAATTATAATGAGCCACCAATGCCATAATAATACGCAATGAATCTTTCTTTGAGACGGGAGAAAATGTTTCAT
Organism: Ormosia emarginata; assembly: GCA_029884605.1. Lineage (NCBI taxonomy): Eukaryota > Viridiplantae > Streptophyta > Magnoliopsida > Fabales > Fabaceae > Ormosia > Ormosia emarginata. The sequence goes on along the minus strand of JAQQTP010000080.1, from coordinate 1,277,071 downwards.
TATAATCGATACCATCCTTTTGAGTATATCCTTTAGCTACAAGTCAGGCTTTATATCGTTCGATATTGCCATTTGAGTCATGTTTGGTCTTAAAGACCCACTTACAGCCAACTCGTTTAGCACTTTCTGGCAATTCAACAATGTCCCAAACCTTGTTTTCTTCCATGGATTTTAACTCTTCTTTCATGGCATCAATCCATTTCTCTGACTTAACACTATTTATGGCTGATGAAAATGAAATTTGATCTTTATTAATTTCAATGTCTGATTCTTGCAAGTAAGTCTCATAATAGTTCGGAATAACCGATTTTCTTACTCTTTGAGATCTTCTCAAAAGCACTTCTTGAGACTCATTTAATTCAGACCTTTGTGAGTTAGTTTCTTCATTGGGTGTGTTATCATTCAAACATTGTTCATTGTTGTCAGAATGTTCTGCAACAACTGGAACAACATTTGGAACAATTATGGACGAAGGAACACTTACAGATAAAGTAACATTTACCTTAATTTCCTTTATGTCAACATTTTGTCATTCCTCACTCCCATTAACTTTACCACTTTCAAGGAATTTTGCATTACTAGTTTCTATAATTCTTGGGCTATGATTAGGACAATAAAAGATATACCATTTAGACTTCTCTGGATAACCAATAAAGTAACCACTTACTGTTCGAGAGTCTAACTTCTTTTCATGCGGATTATATACTCTTGCTTCTGTTGGGCAACCCCAAACATGCAGGTGCCTTAAACTCGGTTTCCTGTTTGTCCACAACTCAAAAGGAGTTTTAGGAACTGCCTTACTAGGAACTCTGTTTAATAAATACGTAGCGGTCTTTAACGCATACATCCACAAAATTTTGGGCAATGAGGAGTTGCTCATCATACTCCTAACCATATCCATTAGTGTTCGATTACGCATTTCTGCCACACCATTTTGTTGTGGTGTGTAAGGCATTGTGTATTGTGCACGAATACCATGTCTTTCAAGAAGTTTTGCAAATGGACCTGGACATTGTCCTGTTTCACCATGTTTTCCATAATATTCACTACCTCTATCAGATCTTATAACTTTCACTTTCTTGTCTAATTGTCTTTCAACTTTATTTATATATATCTCAAAAGCATCAACTATGAGATTTTTCCTTAAGCAGGTAGACATATCCATAACATGAAAAATTATCAATAAAGGTAATAAAATATTTTTCTCCACCAAAAGATGGAGCATCAAAAAGTCCACATACATTGGTGTGTATAATTTCAATAAGTTGGCTGCTTCTTGTGGCCCCTTTCTTGTTATATCTGGTTTGCTTTCCTTTAATGCAATCCATACACAAACTAAGATCAGTAAAATCTAGATTTTGTAGAATCTCATTCTTTATAATCTTTCTTTGGATATATGACCCAAACGCTTATGCCACAAGTATGCAGAACTTTCATCAAGCATGTTACGCTTAATTCCAATACTTTGATGCTCAGTAAGCAAGGATTCAGAAAATTGATCATGAAGTCTCAATCTATATAAACCATCAATAAGATACCATAACCAATAAGTTTAGAATTCTTAAATAAATTGAAACAACCATGTCCACCATAAAATTCAAAACCACAATTGTCCAACTTTGAATGGGAAATTAAATTCCTAAACATTGAAGGTACATAAAGAGTCTTAATTAGGTCCAAATGATGATCAGTGTCTAGGATTAAATGATAAGTCCCTATGCCTTCAATTGGAGCCTTCATGTAGTTTCCCATATAGAGAAACATCTTACTTTCTCTTGTGGTTTGGATCGTAAGGAATCCCTGCATCACATTAGATACATAAGTAGTAGTACCAGAATCAAGCCACCAAGAATTATGAGGGACATCAATTAAGTTTGATTCAAAAGTACATACATATGTTTCAAACATACCTTTCTTTTCGAATCAAGCCTTACGTTTAGGACAATCTTTCTGATAATGTCCTTCTTTAGCACAAAAATGACATTTATTTTGTTCCTTTGTAGATCCCTTCTTCTTAAAGTTCTTGGCCTTTGCCTTCAGTGCTTTGCCAGCTTCTTGAACCAGGTTGAAAGAATGACCTTTTATATTCTTGAGTCTATTCTCCTCCTGAATGAGCTTTCCAACCTGTTCATTAACATCCCACTTATCCTTCATAGTGTTATAGTTAATTTGGAAAGCTCCATACTCAGAAGATAACGAGTTCATAATCAACTAAACCATGAAAGAGTCATCCACTGCCATACCCAATGTCTTTAGTCTCACTGCAATGTTAGTCATCTCAATGTTATGTTCTTGCATGCTCTGCGACCCATCAAACTTCATGGTCGTGAGTTGAGCAATTAGTGTACCAGCGAGTGACTTATCAGCAGATCAAAAATGTTTTTCCACAAACTTAAGATATTCCATTGCACTTTCTGTTTGTGGAATAGTAGTCTTAATATTGTTTGCAATAGTCATTCGCATAAATATAAGGCTCAATCTATCAGACCATTCCCATGCCTTAAGTTTAGACTTCTCTTCCTCAGTACTATTATCAGTAACAATAGGTTTTCCTTCCAAAAGTGACAAGTCAAGGTCCAAAACACCTAAGTGGAACTTTACTTGCTCACTCCATTCAGAGAAGTTCACACTATTAAAAATGGTAACAGATGAAGCTTGCGAATGAAAAGAAATTGTTGCAAAATAAAATATTCTATCATACACTCAGATAAGAGAAGCATCAAAGCATATTATAGTTCACTTTTGGGCAGACACTACAATACACTATCATAAATAAATGTCACTTTGATCATAATCGAAAATTAAAATTCTCAACCAAACACATAAGTCATCTTTGGATAAACTACATATTTAATCCAAGAATTTTAATTTCTCACAATCATGTTTATTAATCATAGAATAAGATTTTCCTTTGGGCAAACCTAGTCCCATGATTAATTAACGATCACATTCTTTAATAGCATTTTCCATCATTCTAACTTGGCCACTTTGGTGTACACAAGTTTTAACCAAAAGACAACAAATGACATTTCATTTGCTTTTCACTTACTAGAAGTCACATTCATAATTCTTTCTCAAATAACATTCAGCCATATACGTACAGCAAGTCTCAAAATATATTATTATAAAGAATATATATATTATTATAAAGAAGACCATCATTACGTACAGCAAGTCTCAAAATATTTGCTTCCAAAACAATTCATCAATATAATAAGACATGACATATGTAATCGAAAATGAGTATATGTAATCAGTCAAATCAACATATAATAAGGCTCATGAACTATGCTTATATAATTAAATATACAATTCTCAAATAACATCATGTTATGGCAATAACATCACGTTATGTACATATTGATATATATATCAATTCCGAAAAAAAAATTAATACATGGATAGCAACATTGTATTGCGATTCATCACGTTATGGCAGACCGATTCATCAAAAAAATTAAAATATCATCATATTAATGAAAAATCACAAATTTCACAACCTAATACTCTGATACCACATGTAATACTTAAACGTCATACAAAACTTTTAGCAAAAGTATTCAGCAACATAAAGGATTTTGAAAGTTGAGATTTTCACATACTCGGATTCGATGAAGCAGCCATAACCTTCAGGCTTTGACAGAAATTGAAAAGAAAATTGATTTCTCTTTCTTTACCCTAAAATTTAAGACATACGTAATAATGATAGCTTTTCTGTGAGCATAAGCAGAAAAAGTTAATGTCTTCTTCTAGAGCGGAAAGATGACTAATTTATATGTATTTCTCATTTAATCTGATACGTCCATCAAGCATCAGAATCAATGAATGAGATTGATTCTCTTTAAAATATAATAAAGAGCAATTATTATAATCCCTTAATTTTAAACCACTAAAAGACGTTATCAACGAGTAACTTTTCAACACAAGAATAATCATGAAATTAAAAACCTAACTCATACTTAACCTAAAGCCCCTTGTACACTATTTCTCATAACTCAAAAAACCCTCCGGTCACTTGTTGTCTCTCTGTCTCACCACATACCTAGGTCGTTAGTCAAGCAATCTTCAACCTGATTATCATCAGCTATGGGAATAAGAGTAATTTGGTGCTTGATGTGATCAGGAAGAAAAGTAGCAAGGGTATCAAAATGCCAAGAGTAACCTCGCCTGAGATCACGAACTTTAAGATCGACATCAGAAATGTTCACAAGTTCCACAACATCACAAAGACGACCCTCCTCAAGCCATTTATCATACCATAATGAGATATTACCACTTCCAAGACGCATATGAAAGCCATGCATAAGAATTTTCACAGCTTTGATAATAGACTACCAGATGTATGAAGCATTAGGAAAAATATCAACTTGTAAAACAGACTTATTACCAAGATATTTGTTGGATAAGAGTTGAATCCACAATTTATGTTTAGCATGTAGCAGACTCCAAGAGAGCTTGCCAAGTAGAAAAATATTGGCTAGTCTAGCTCTACGAATACCCAGACCACCCATCCGTTTAAGAGAGACAATAACATCCCATTTCACCAAGTTGAAATTACGGTTTTGGTTGTTATCACCCCACAAAAAAACGTCTAGACAAGGCATCCAAATGATTGCAAATAGACTGAGGGATCCAGCAGTTCTGCATCACATAAAGAGGAATGGAAGACACCACAGAATTGATCAAAGTCAATTTGCCAGCTTTATTCAACAATCTGCTTTTCCATGAGGCAAGCCTTGAATTAACCTTATTAAGAATAAAGTTGAAATCGTGCTTTCTAACTCTCCCTTGGAAGAGAGGGAAGCCCAAATAATTTTTGAGATTTGTAGTGAATCGAATGCCTGAAATAGCAGCGAATTTATCACACTTAGCTCTAGTCACATTATTAGAACTAAGTGCTCTTGATTTATCCAGGTTAACCTTCATTCCAGAAGCTGTACAAAAATCATTAAGCACCGTTCTCAATAGCCGAACCTGAGAAGTTTTGGCTTTGCTAAACAAGAGCACATCTTCAGTAAAGAAAAGATGAAAAATACCCAGATTTAGAAAATTTTTAAAGTGTTTTTAGAGTAAGATTTTTTACTTTGTACTATTAAATGTGTATCATATTAACTATAACATTAAAAACATAGTTAGAGTTAGAGACAATAATAACTCTAATAAAAAAAAAAAGTTAAAAAAAACTCTTGCTGAAAGCGAATCTAAGAATCTCTGGCTGAATGGTACGAAAGCCAATTCGTAAATTTTGCACAAATGATTTTGATTGGAGCATTTTCCTTTCATCTTTACCTTTTCCACTTTTTTCTCTCCATAATTTCTGTTTTCCTCTCACTTTATTAGTTTCACGTAAATTCGTGAAATTTAGGTTATACTAAAATACTATCTAAATACGTGGGTTTATTTTTTAAAAAAATACAAAGAAAGAAAAATCGCACATGAGAGTTGGTCAGTTATATTTTTGGGGTCTTGAAAACATGATACAAACAGAGCAAACAAAGCAAAGAATGTAGAGCTGCTCTTTGTGTAATCATGATATTAGGGGTGTTTATGGGACGGGATGGGAAGAGTTTAGCTTGGTTTGAACTTGATGTGATATTTTAACTAGGTATTTTTTTTATCGAGATTCGATTTAATTATAATCTAACTAATGACTGATTTAGATTTGAGTTAATTCGATATTTAGATAAAATGTATAAATTTAGATATTATGCATAACTAAGTCATAAAATGATAGAAATAAAAAATAAAAGATAAATGATGTTTTATAATATATTTTGAAACAAATTATATCAATACAAAAATATTAATATATTACATAAAATGTATTAATTTAAATCTCAAAATTTCATTTATTGCTATTTTTTTTAAAAAAAATCATGTTTTAAAGAATCATGTAACATCGAGTTAGGTCAAGTCAACCCAAAGTGTGACCTAAATTTAACCTAAAAATAGTTTGGTCTATTTTTTCGGAACTCAAACCCAACTTAATTAACTTCGATCAAGGGACAGTTATCGGGACGAGACAGGACTTGAACACACCTACCTTATATAGATAATAACAATTATATTTGTTAACCACTTTTCTTACATCATTTTTACATAATTTCTTTCTTAGATAATAAAATTAAAAAATATATATACTTTCCAATAAATTCTCTCTCTCTCTCTCTCTCTTATTTTTTTTTCAAACAAGTAAATATAAATAACAATAAACCCCTAAACTAGTGCTCCAATGATTATAGTGTCACCACATTATTCCTCTAAAGATTTTTTTTTACTAAATAAGTCTATCAAATATATAAAATGTCACTACATTTTAGGGGTGTCAAAAATGGGTCGGTAATGTCTATCAAATATATAAAATGTCACTACATTCATTTTTTTGTTGCCTCACATTAATCCTCTATATGTGGCCCGTAGAGTCGAATAGGTGGTCGAATCTCATTAACCCTCTATAAGGTCGAACATGGTGATGTTTTATATCTTTGAAGAATTTATTTGGTAAAAAAAATTTAGAAGACTTATGTAGTGATACCCTAATATTTAGAAGACCAATTTCGGGGTCTAGTCTATAAATAAAAGATATAAAAAAGTGGTGTGTAAAAAATATTTCTATATAGGACATAAAAAATAAATAAATTATTTCTATATAACTAAAGGCATCCATTAAGAAGGCTCGCTCTTATTATTTCTGGGCTTGTAATCCAATGCTTTTGGTCGTCACTTTTGGGCTAAACCGAAAATGCATGATTCGCAGCCCAATTATTTAAAAAAGGGACAGAGACATAGAGAGAGCAAACACTAACTAACAGTAATTAGTTGGATTTGGATCCACAGTATGGCATGGGTGTAATTAGAAACAGAAAGTAATAATATGTCCAACAAAGTGAGTCTCACATGCTCTTCTTCTCCTTTATATAACTGCACCCCTATAATTACAGGAGATTCAAATCTGTAATTAGTAACCTCTACAATTCATATTTTCCATTTATGAATAAAATGTTTTTTAAATTTATAACCAAATGAATTTTCACACTTTTGTTAATTAAATTAAATTTATATGTAAAGGCAGATGATAGTTAAGACTTAAGATTGTAGGGTCATCATAAAAAAAAAAAGATTGCGGGTGGGGGTCATGCCTCAAAAAAACTTGAATAAAAAAAATGCTTTTACATGTATGATAGTTATAATTTTAGAAAAAAAATCTTTAACTTGCACTTCAAATAATGTATTTCCTCTTTCGTCCACTTAGGAGAAATTATTCTGCTCCTGGGTTCATGTATTTTGTTCTTATACAGAAAACTTTTTCATTGATTTTTATAGTGGAATATTCATATTCAACAAATTAAAATAGAGTGAAATTCTAAATTGGTCTTATAAGGATTACGGCGTCATCATATCAGTTTTTCAAAGACTTTTTTACTAAATAAATCTTTAAAAGATATAAAACGTCATTAGTTTCATTCTTATAGAAGACTAATATAGGGCAACCATAAGAAGAATGTAGTGATGTTTTATATTTTTGAGAAATTTATTTGTTAAAAATATCTTTAAAGAACTAATTATTGACACCATAATTTTTGGAGTACTAGTTTAAGGATTTATTCAAAAATATATCTTGTCTTTTAAATGCGATGTGAAAATTAATAAGGCTTGTACTGTCAAGTGATAATAACAATTGAATATATATATATATATATATATATATATATATATATATATATATATATAATGAAGAATAATTGAATATTGTTAATTTTAAATTCAATTGAAAAAATAATATGACATATTTTCTTTTTCTAAACTTATAAAAAAAATATTGTTTTAAAATTAAAAAAGGTTTTTTTTTAAAATTAAAAAAAAAAGGTGTTTATATGCGATGAAGGTATTAACTTTTTGTTTTTTGGTTACAGGTATTAACTATAAAATACAACTGTGCGAGTGTAGGTCAAATTATGGTCAACAGATCCCTTCCAGAAGACACGTCATTGTCCAAAGTGTCATCATGCATGCAGCATGAAGCTTGTCGTAGAGACACGTACGACGTTCTTAAGACTTAATAATGACCTAAAAGCCCGTACGTTGTTCATCTCCTTGTCCTCGTTTTTCCGGAATGCGTCCTCTGCGATTGCACCACCTTAAAGGGCTTTTAACTTAATTTGCCAAAGTAATGAAAAAAAATCTCGATTTGTTTTTAGCTTCTTAATTTACTAGCGTATGATTCTACTCATTAATTTATGATTTTAATACCTCAAATCACCTCCACGTCGGTATTTCTTACTACCATTTGAAGAAGGCCGTATTACTTGTTATGTTACTTAACCTTACTGCCTGTTTGCCATTTGGTGCCTTTATATAACTAACCAACACTAATATGTAAATTTTAGTAGATCTCCAATGTAATAGTTGCTTCGATCACAAATTCACAAATTCAATACCCTCCTCAAGGTATAAATGAGTAACTTACGTGTGCAGAAAAATTGAAGCTACCAAAACGGATAGATTGGGCTTAATTTTTAATAATTTATTTATATATTACAAATCATTCATTAACTGATTAGTGATGTAAATGGAGAAGAGAAATATAAAGAGATTAAGATAAGAAAATATAAATTCAAAATCTAATTTTTTCAAGAACTAGTTGTATTCCATCATTTTTCTTATTGCTTCATAGGAAAATATGTCTTTATATAAGACTTCAAATATAAAGAAGAAGATAGTAATTATACTTCTCAATATGATTTATTCTTATGTGCAAAGATTACAAAGTAAGTGTAATGGTTATGAAATAACACACTAAAAGTTATAATCACCAACCCTTACTAATGACACCCTTAACATCATATTAAGGTAGTAATCCACCACATGCAAAATGAGCATGTTTATAATACTTTTTTTTTTTTATAACTATACACTATGAATATACCTCATTAAAACCTTATTAAGAAAAATCCAGTGGGATAAAAACTTAACGAAATAAAAAAAGTACAATATTGATAGACAACTTTTCCTCAAAATACAATCGATTATGAAAGGTCCTTAAGTTGACGCATTTCAATGTTATGCACATGCTTCTTGAAAATTGAAATTGATAATGTCTTTGTGAATATATTAGGTGAGTTATCACTTGAGCGAATTTTGAAAATATCAACATCACCTTTCTTCAGGAGTTCATAAGTGTAAAAGAACTTTGGTGAAATATGTTAGTTTTATCACCTTTTATGTAGTCACCTTTGATTTGCGCAATACATGTTGCATTATCCTCATGTATTGTTGTTGGCTTATCATTTTCCTTCAATAATTCACATGCTCTTTTAATGTATTGGATTATAGTTCTCAACCATACATGCACACTCACGACTTGCTTCATGAATGACCAATATTTCTGAATGGTTTGATGAGATAGCAGTGATTGTTTGCTTTATAGACCGCCATGAGATAGTAGTATTTCCATATGTGAACATATAACCTATTTGTGACCGAGTTTTATGAGAATGAGAGAGATAACTAGTATCAGTATATCCTATCAATTTTGACTTTTCTCCCTTTGGGTAAAACAAACTCATATCAGATGTGCCACAGTGATAACGAAAAACATGTTTTACTTCATTCTAACGTCTTTGAGTTGGTGCAGAACTAAACATTGCTAACAAATTGACTGCAAAAGTTATATCTAGTAAGTGCTATTTGCAATATACAAAGGTGCTCATATTGTACTAAGATATGGTACTTCATGACAAAAAATTTCTTCATCATTTTCCCGTGGATGAAAATGATCTCATTTTACTTCAAGTGAATGAACAACCATTAGGGAGCTTAATGGATAAGATTTATCCATATAAAATTATTTTAAGATTTTTTCTATATATGATTATTGATGCATAAGAATTTCACTTGTCAAATGTTCAACTTGAAACCTAAGACAAAATTTTGTCTTTCCAAAATCCTTTATTTCAAATTCATTCTTTAAGTAGTTTGCAGTCTCAAATATCTTTTTTGGAGTCCCTACTATGTTCAAATTATCAACATAAATTGTGACTATAGTAAATTCAAAATTTATTTTCTTGATGAAAACACAAGGACAAACAAGATTATTTTCATATCTATTTTTTTAATAATTATTCACTTAAACGATTATACTACATGCGTCTAGATTGCTTTAACCCATACTATGATCTTTAAAGTTTAACAAAATACATTTGCCGATGTTTTGAATTATATACTTCAGGCATCTTAAAACTTTCAGGGATTTTCATATATATGTCATTATCTAATGATCCATATAAATAAGTTATCACTACGTTCATTGGACATATGTCAAGTTTTTTAGAGACTACCAAACTAATAAAAAATTTAAAAGTAATTGCATCTATAATACGGAAGTAAGTTTCTTCATAATTTATACCAGACCTTTGTGAGAAACCTTATGCTACAAGTCGTGCCTTGTATCTCATAATTTCATATAACTATTTCTGTATAAAGACCCATTTATACCTAACGAGTTTGACATCTTCAGGTGTCTGGACTTCTAGTGCAAATACATTACGTTTGGCTAATGAATCTAACTCAACCTATATTGCTTCTTTTCATTTTGGCTAATCATTTTGATGTCGACATTCTTCTACACTTTGAGGCTCAACATCATTATCATTGATAATTTCAGAAGTAATTGTATATGCAAAAGCATTATCAACAACAAATTCATCTTTTCCCCTCATATTTCCCGATTTTAATAAGATCTCATAATTTGCTAATAGCGAAACCACTTCTGGGGTTGCTTCCCTAGAAATATGAGATTGTTGATCTATATTACTTTTGACCTCTTCGGGAGTGTCATTGACTTCTTTTTTAGCATCATTTTGAAGTTTTTTTATTTTCTTTTTTTTAGGAACAATATCATTTGCATTAATAGGTCTATCACGCTTCTGACGTATTTTAGATTCATTGGTTGTCATATCCACTGGATGTCCAGCAGGGACAACTAACCGTGCAAGAGTATTCTCAATCGGTACATGTGATTTAGTGACCTTTTGGGTGTCTACAAAAATATATGACAATTGATTTACGACATAAATGAATTATTTGTTGAACTTCAAGTTTACATTGATTTGTGTATGTATCAAGATTGGACAATGTTGGTGTATTCCAAGAAATTTCTTATGCTTTAGACTCTTTACCTTTTTCGTCCTCCAATGACAGGAAAATTGATTCATCAAATTGACAATATAAGAATCTTGATCTAAAAAGATCATCTGTTAAAAGTTCAAGATATCTAATGATAGATGAGGAGTCGAAACTAACAAATACCAAAGCAACGTTGATAGCCTATCTTAGTTCATTGAGAGGGTGCAATAAGAACATAAACAACACAACCAAAAATTTTAAAATAAGAAATATTAGGTTATTGATCAAACACAAGTTGTAAAAGTGAAAACTTGTAAAATATAGATGGTCAGATACGAACTAAAGAAGCAGCATGAACTATAGCATGCCCTAAAGCAGATGCAGGAAGTTTTGATCTCATAAACATAGGTCTAGCAATAAATTACAAACACTTAATAAAAGATTCAACCAAACCATTTGAGTATGAATATGTGCAATAGAATGTTCAACACTAATTCCTACTGACATGCAATAATCACAAAATATTTTTGAAGTAAACTCACTTGCATTATCTAAACGAACTGACTTGATAGGATGATCAGGAAAACTTGATCTCAACTTTATAATTTGAGCAAAAAATTTAGCGAAAGTAACATTATGAGTTAAAAGCAAATAAACATGTGACCATTGAGTGGAAGCATCAATTAAAACCATAAAATAACAGAATGGTCCACCAGAATATGGATGAATTGGGCCACAAATGTCACCTTGTATTCTTTGTAGAAAATCAAGAAACTCTAAAGATAATTAAGATGGAGAAGGTCTAAGAATTAATTTATCTTGAACATAAGAAGTACAAAAATAATTATTAGACAGAAGAATTTTTTTATCCTTTTAAGGGTATCTATGTGTATTTTTAATAATATGTCACATCATAATTGAACTTGAATGACCAAGATGATCATGCTAGAGTATAAAAGTTTTATATCTAAGCACTTTTGGTGCATATAATTTGACTCAATCATCCTTTCAAGTTTCTCTAATATAAACTTCTGGTTCGAAATTATAGAGGTAATATATAGATATTCTACATCTCCTTCGTTTTTGGTTTCAACATGATACCTAATGCGACATATATCTTTCAAACTTAGTAAATTTATTTGTAATATACTAGAATATAATGCATCATCAATATATAATTTTGTCTCATTTGAGAACATAATGTGGACTCTTCCAGAGTCTTCAATTACATTTACACAACTAAATTTGGTATTAACATTAATTTCAATTAATGTTAATTGTAAGAAATATTTTTTATCATGAAGAATTGCGTGAGTTTTACCACTATCCAATAACTATATGTCATCCTCAATTATATCAAGTTTATTTTATATTATCTAGTAACACAAAAGAATATTTTTAAGAATTAGAAAGAGATAATAAACAATAAATATACAAGTCATTGCTATTCACATTATAAATAAAACTTTAATAAAAAATTACAAATGATAAACTTCAAAATTAACATAAACATAAACATATTTCAATAGTACGCATTTTTATCCTCAATCAAATGATCAATCTTGCTACTTTGTTCTTCAAAAGTGAGTCAAAAACATCAAAATCAACATTCATAGGAGACTCGTTATCATAAATAGGATCAACAGATTCAAAGAAATTCACTTCAACGTTTTTCCTTTTTCTTTTAGTGATGTTTTGTAAAGATCAACTATGTGTTTTGGAGTGCGACATATGCTAGACCAATGAAATTTTCTTCCACATTTATAACAAATATTGTCATTGTTTTGCCCTTTATCAAGATTCCCCTCATTTTTTACCCATTTCTTTTGGTTTCTTTAAGCACCTTTGTTTTCAAATATTGGAGATGGATTAACATAGGTCCAATAATTTTTTTCTACCACAACCACTTTTACCACCATGGTCTCATCCACGATCTTGAGAAAATAACACATTTACTTCAGAGAATGGTGCTGATCCAGTTGGACGAGATTGATGATTTTTCATCAAAAGTTCATTGTTTTATTTAGCCACAAGTAAATTAGAAATTAGCTCAAAATATTTTGTGAATCTACGCTCTCGATACTGCTACTATAGGAGTACATTCGAGACATGAAAAGTAGAATATATTTTTTCTAACATATCATCATTAGTAATTTTCTCTCCACATAATTTTATTTGAGAGCTAATCTTAAACAAGACTGAATTATATTCACTTACAATTTTAAAATATTGCAAACGTAAATGGATCCAATCATAACGAGTTTTTAGAAGAATCACCATTTTTTAGTATTCATACATCTCCTTAAAACTGTTCCAAATGGCTAATGGGTCTTTAATAGTAAGGTACTCAATTTTTAATTTTTTGTGCAAATGATGTTGAAGAAAAATCATTGCTTTTGCTTTATCCTGTAGGGATGCTTGGTTTCTTTTTTTTTATAGTATTCTCAAGATTCATAACATTAAGATGAATCACAATATCAAGTACCCATGACAAATAATTTCTTCCAAAAATATCAAGGGCAATGAATTTAAGTTTCGTGATTTGACATTCTAAAGACACTTGAAAAAGAAGAATAAAAAATTAGATGAATAATTAAGAATTTAAACAATAAAAATACTCATCTCACATATATTGTGAAACATGTAAAGATATATACTTTGATCATGTATGAAAGAATATTTACATAACACATGTTAGAGAAAACAAATTCTTACATTGATATATAAAAACAAAACTTAAAGGATTTTGCTACACCATCAAAACTTGATTGTGCTAATAACATGTTATAAATAGAAAAGACAAATATAAAAGATCAAGATAAGAAGTTGTAAATAGAGAAGAGAAATATAAGAGATCAAGACAAAAAAATATAGACTCAAAATCTAATTTTCAAGAACTAGTTATATTTTATCATTCTTCTTATTTCTTCATAAGAAAACATGTCATTATATAAGACTTCAAATACAAAAAAAAAAATAATGATTACACTTCCTAATATAATGCACTATTATATATGCAAATATTATAAAGTAAGTATAATAGTTACAAAGTAATTAAACACATTAAAAGTTATAATTAACAATTCTTACTAATGATACCCTTAACATTATATATTAAAGTAGTTGTTCACTACATGCAAAATGTACATATTTTACAATAATTAAGAATTGTTTACGTTTTATGTATTTTACTAGGGAGATTCGCCTTAGCTGGTTTAAGGTCATGAATTGAGAGTCAGGCAGATGGCAAAATATTAGTCTGGTTAAATTTCTTTATTTTAGAATTACCTATTTAACAGCCCTAAAAAAATATCTCCATTAAGTATTTGGTGGTACTAAAGAGAAGGATAGATAAACTATCATATCCTATTTGAAACTATTGTTTGGTGAGCCAAATATGATATGATAAATTAATCCTGTCAGCATCTTATCTTATCCTCGACTATTTAGTTCAAATTCTATCCCGAGGGAGAAATGGGTTAGAACTCAACACGATAGGATAAGGTGATTTAAAGTATGATATAAAAAAATATTTTAAATATAAAATAATTAAAGTATAATAAAATATAACATGGTTACTAAAAAAATATATAATAAATATAAAATATTTAAAATAATAAAATACTAATAATTAATTTTAAAATTTATTTTATTTTGTCTCAAGGCTAATTTTGTTATTTATATTATTTTAAAAACTAAAAAATATAAAATTATTCTAATAATTTAACTATATGTAAAGTAAAAACTAAAAATGAATATTTAAAATTATAAAAAATTAATTTAAGTTAAACAATATTTTCAAAATTTTAAAAATTATATGTAATTTTATCATAAGGATAAATTTGTCTTTTTATATAATTTAAAAAAAATTAAAATTATAAAAAAATAAAATCAAATAAAATATGAAAACATTCCGAATAAAAAAGAAAAATTTTAAAATCATACTAAAATTATAATGTTATCCTCGTTTGGTTATCTCATGGTGACACCTAAAAAGATAACAAAACTTTATCCTCGCTAATATCTTATCCTACTCCTATCCTCGCTTCTCTTATCCTATCTGCTCTTATCCTATCCTGACCACCAAACGAGCCCTAAAAGGTTTTGTTCTAAATAATGAACCACTATTTTCTTTTTAAGATCTCAACATAAACTAACACTCTGACTAATAATATAAAAAAAGTATATTCTTACTACCACATTGAAAAAAACAAATATAAAACCCTAAGTTAAAGAAATTTACAATTTGAGATAATTTAGAATCCTCAGACTCCCTTTACTTTTAAGAAGCCATTCTCTCTCAACTTGTCTATTTTTTTTATAAGATCACAAGATGTTCTACATCTAAAAGATGTTAAACTAATCCCACTCAATTGTCACAAGTTAACAATGTTTTCAATAAATTTCGAAAAGTTTACCACTTCATACGACTCAATTTAGCAAGTGAGCCACACATCATGATTATTTTTTCCCAATTATATATAAAGAGTTAAATTAAACTCATACTAATTAACGTGGTACGTATATTTCAATATATATAACTGAATGGCATACCTCCACTTTAAAACTCTAATTTGCAGACCTTTGTGTAGATGTGTCGTGTAAGTTAATTTTAAATGTCACGTTGCAAACATACGAAATCTAAAATAAGTATCAAACTATCAATTGAATAAGTGTGAATCGTAATATAAAAAAATTCGAGTAAGAAGGACTCTTTTTGGTTTTGGCTACAATGTGAGTAAAATTTGAATAGTTCTAGTAGATACACCTCACAATCCTTTTTAACGCTAAAATAGTAATATGTTTTTGAATCAAAATTCAAAAGAAAGAAATTCGGTCCAAACTCAATTCCATGGTTATCGGCCACGTGGACGATCGTGATTCAATCCCCAACCTCGGATCCCAACGAACAACTCTGCTGAGGCGATCAAGAACTCGACGGCCTGCTGCGGCGACAGTAACTCCACCATGCTCCTCAGCGTTCTCAGCCGTAGATCATCCGCTTTCCTTATAATGCTTACCAGCCGTCCGATCTTCTCGTTGATATCTGCCCTTGGCCCCATCATCTCGCTCGCACTGTCTTGCCACTCTGATAGCTCCTCTGTTATTGCATTCTCTTCTTTCACCTTTATTTATTTAAGTTTATTTGGTAAATAAATAAATAAAAAGTTAGTGTTGATAAATAAGTATTTCACCAAATGCTTATTAATGATTAATTTATTTATTTATTTTTCGCAAGCACGCATTTTATTTAACATTGTAGAAATGAACATTTGAAGATAAAATTTGAAATGTCCACTTTTGTATATTAATTTGTCCTTTACATTTCGGCTCATCCAAATAAAGGAAATCTTTGGAGCAAATTGATGTGTCATTTGCATATATTTGTATATAATAAAGGTAATGTATTACACACACAAAATATATACATGTTAACATCGTACTTTCATATTTTTTTCATCATAAGAAAGAAAATGAAGCATAGAATAAGATTAAAAATCTCAAAATAATTCTGTTCAAATAATTTGAACAGAGAGAAGGGAGGATTAAATTAACATAATAAGATTTTGCAATTTTTGCCACACTTAAAACTCCTAACCAAAATTGTTTGACTAAAAAATCGATAGTAGACTTAAATTAAAGCTTGGACACTCAGCTTAAATTGAGAGAATTTTTTTTTAAATCACTTTTATATTAAATCTTAATCAAAACTTTTGAGCAAATTATTGTGTTATCGTTTACATAAGAATATTGATACCTTAAAAAATAATAGTCAAAATTTTGACCGAATATAAGGTTATTATTAAATGAAATAAACCACTCATTGATTCAAAAAATCAACATATCACATCATTATAGTAAAAAGATTCTAACAAAAATCGTGGCTCTTTAGATTTTTCTTTTCATAAAATCAAAACAAAGAGTCCAAAATAATAATAATAATAATAAGGCAAAGACGTAAAGTATTACACACTAAAATAAATCTGCCTGTCAACTTCGATACTTAGTTTTTTTTTTTTTCAAAAAAATAAAGGTAAGAAAATGAAGCATGAAATAAGACAAAAAAACCTCTCAAAGAAAGATTTGCATGAAAATTATTAAAGAGATAGAAAGAAACTAGAAAGAGAGGAATATATATATATATATATATGAATATTAATTAATATTACAGTTTCACATTGCAACTCGCTGACTCGTCGGAACTGAGTGGGTGAAAGATCACCGAGGTCACCGGTTCGAATCCCACGGAGGATATCGATGATGTGTGACTCGAAGAGGACGGAGGACTCGGTGTAGACGAGGTGGAAGGCGGTGGTGGGTCGCCACCCGGTGATCCAGTGAAGGGACCGTTCCAGGGTGGTGGCCCACGGAGACGCGAACACGTTCAGGGGGTCCTTCTCGGCGGCAAGTGACTTGGCTTGGTAGTAGTCGTCGTGGTGGGACATAACCTTGTCGATGAGGTGGAGGAGCCTGTAGTTTTGCTCCGCCGTGTGGGGTGGCTTTGTGGCGGCGGCGGTGGAGGATAGTTGTTGCACCAGGTGGTGGAGGTGGTCGAACCATGTGTTGTAGAATTGGGAGAAAGCTAAGGTGGTCATTGTGTTCAAGTGTACTTGTTGTGTTTGTGTGTTGGTTTCAGGTTATAGGGACAGTGACTGGGGGTGGTTATGCAAATTGCAAAGAGAAGGGGTCAATATGGGGGAAGTGGTGCATGCGGTGGTGGTGAAGACGCGTGCACACCTTACGTGTAACACTCAGGTTTCAAGTTGTATGCTTTCGTGTATACATTTTATTGGTCCTATCCTAGTTTCCCAATACTTTTTAGAGATATTTTTAGTTGTGATTTAATTGGAATGCATATACTATAAATGCTTTTTTATATTTATATTTAATTATATATTATTACTTAAGATTTAGTTCTGACAATAATTATTTAATCACATATATGATAGTAAATAATATAAAATATATTATTTGTAACATTTAATGTGTAACATTTAAATTATAATATGAATAATATTGTCAATATGGTATGATACATATACACATGGGAAGATTTTTTTTTCTCTCCTTTCCATGAGCATGTACATTTCTCTCCATTTTGAAATTTCACAATTAACACAATGTAAAATAATGCTTTGTTTTCATGCCATAATAATAATAATAATAATAATAATAATAATAATAATAATAATAATAATGCTCAGCTTAATTTAAAAACACATAGAGCCAAAATTGAAATTAATAGGCTGATAGTGGTGAAATCTTTAGATGAGGGATCTGTGGTTTAACTAGTTCTCTATTTTTTTCTTATTTTAAATCAATACATATGAGGAATATCCAACACTCCTTGGCAGCTACGAAGATATGATGATATCGACCAAATGAAAGCAGTATAAGCTGCATCTTATGAAAAGAGAAAGTTAATAAACAAGGGATTTTAGATGAGTCTTTTGCCGATATTTTTTTGGGGCTGATTGAATCTTATTGAATTTAATGGAAAGAGAAGGCCACTTAGTATTAGTGTTTGCTGATTCATAATGCATTGGACACCAACATTAACAATGCCGTCGGTTTTCATCTAGTTTGCTCAAATAAATATCTTCCTTTCCTAGTCAACAGTTGTGGAATTGCAGGCCATTAGTCACCTTTCACCTTATTGCCTAAGCAATGTTGTGGGATACAATGACATCACAAGATGTTGCTTCTGCTACAGATACAGCGAGGATAATTGGCTTTTGCATGGCATTGCAATTTCTTTTGTGTGGTATGTGAATTGGAATGATTGGTGTTTGGAGGAAATTGTTAGGGCAAATGCTACGCAAATGTTCTGGTTCCACATTTGTAAGATTTTTTTGGATGAGTTATTCTCACGTGTTTAAGCCGTGATAATTGGTGTTTTTATTGAGAATTGACTAACACTAGAAGTAACAATTTGAAAAGGAATTATTTAGGAAGGAACGGTCACGGAATTAAGGCTATATATCTATATTAAAAATGAGGCTGAAAAGAAAAAGTTTTATGTGCTCTTAGAATAATACTATTATAAGGTTGAGATTTGATTTAGATTTTATTATATATATTTTAAATTTAAATCAATAAAATATATGGTTATATTGCCAATGTGTTATACTTTTAGTCCATTGAGTATATTATTATGAAAGTGCATAACAATTTGTCAAGCGAAAGCTCAGCCTGACTGTGTAGCTAGCATGACGAGTGTTGACTTTCGAAGGAATATATAATGTTATGTCCCACATTAAGTAGAAATATAATGTAATCCTAAAGTTATGAATCTCATGTTTTTAATAAACTAATCTTTTGAGATAAGATCTCCTATGAGTTGGTGGGCCTAAATTGGGGGCTAATTAAAAAGGTGAGCATGGAGCTTAAGGAGCATGGAGTTTGTTATTGTGGATGAATGATCGAAATAATACTAAGTTTTTCTTCTTGACCTAAGTGTTTTTATTGGATGCAGTTATGGTTATGGAAAACGATTGGCATTGTGCCCATTTGACGTGCAACAGCAGAGTGAATGGGTCATGCGTCGTCTTCCTTTGAAAAGGTTATGCATGCCAAATTTACTAGATTTGCAGAAGTTGCTCTTTGCTAGGCCTTTTGTGATGTTGACCCAAGAGAAAAAGTATGGGCAAACACATGATGGGCTAGAAGTGGGACTATGGGTACCATTTCATTCTCTCCATTTAGATTGCCCAAGTATCTTTGCTATAGCATCCCTAAGTTTGTCATGTTCCCAAGGATGAATTGTTGTGTAATGCGGTAATGCACTAGATTAATTAGGCAATGGGTAGAAAAAACAAATAGACTTTTCTTAATACTTTTTTAAAAATATGGACTTTTTGTAAGAAAAACTTGACTTACGATCCTGCAAGGGTAATGCTTTTTGTATCCATTTTTACACTTATTTTCATTACATTGTTTTTTTAAATTAAATATCACTTACATTATTTATTATTTTATGTTACATCAATAATAAAAAAATAAGTTAAAAATGTATATTTAATGATGTGTAAATATTTTTTCTCTTATGTGATTCCTTGGGTTAAAAAACGATAGTGTTATTTGTTAGGATTTAATTTTGATATATTTTTAATGTAAAATTTTGTCTATTATCATTCAATTAAGTATTGACAAATCATTAAAAAAGTTTGACTAATACATCCACTATCTTAGAAGTTAAACTCTTTTAATATTGTGCTAACACATCATTCAATGATAATGTAAAAAAATTTATATTAATATATGCGTCAATTCGGGTTGAGCTAGAATCAGCCAAGTATAATTTGAATTAACAAATTGTTGGTTTAGCTTGACCTTATATATGCTAGTTGTGGGTTATTCGAGCTAGTCAACTAGCTTATATTTTCTTTACTTATTCATATAATAAAAGTCTAAAAATATTAATTTTAAATAATTTATTTGATTAACTTATATTAAAAGACTTAAATTTATTTGTATTAAAAGATTTAAATTTAATTGTTACTAAAAATAGATAGATGTTTGTTTTAAAAAGATATTTATGTAAATTTCAAAAAAAGAAACTTAATAATTCTCTAGTATTGATTTTGGCATTTTTCGAATTTGCGTGACTTATCATAAACTAACTCGCATCAGGTCAAATCAGATCAGACCAAGTCAAGACAAAATTTATTTGGATTTTAATTTTGTTAGTCTAACTTACATATTTTATTGAATTATTCGAGTTGATTCATTAAACTTAGTCCATTTTAACATCCTTACTGACCGTGTATAATGTTAATAACCCTTAAAAAAGTTTCTCACATAATTTTATCACTATCATTTATTTTTCTTTCTCTTTTTCATTTTTCCTTTTATTCATCAAAATCAATAATACACAATCCTCTATATATGTAATTTATGTGAGTTATACATTAATGTATAACTACTCATTAGTTAATGATGTTAGATGTTTATAAAAAAGGTGTTAACATAGCAAGCAACCAAAAGTTAAGTGAACCATATACTACAATTTACAAAAGAGCTTTACAATTTACACCTGTCAACCTCAAAGCACCCTGCCAGTGCCACTCTGCTGACTTATAACCGAACCAGCCATTAAATACTTCATTTCTTTTGTCACATTCAGATTTAGTTCAACCCACCACTACACCCAAGCCTGTGACGAAATAGCAGCTATGCCAAAGGTTTTTCAACCAAGTCAAAGTCCCAGAGAAGTGAACCCTTCTTCAAGGTTTGATGGATCATGGATAAGACTGCAATCAAGGTATACACACATCAACTTTTATATTAGCAAGTGGCAACTCATATAGTTATATACATACATTCAACCCGGAGTCTTTATTGTATGTCTTTTTTGTCAAACATAAATATGGTAACTATTCATTATTATTATTGATATACAAAAAGAGACAGATACTTCTCAGATAGCTAGTGGTAGCTACAATCTCAAGAAATTTAAGCATGAGTGGCAGAGACGGCACCTCCTTGCAATTGTGGTAATCCCTGCCATTTCGGCTATGTAACCTAAGAAAATGGAACCCATGTATGACATTGTATTCAAGCATCTCACTGGCCTCGAGTCTTTTAGTAAATCTTGGCTTAGATATAGGAGGATCTTTTGGCCATCTTGACTTCTCTGATCAAACTTGCTCCCCTTCCTCAGCAGAAAATGGCAATAAGGAAATGTGGGTGTGCACTGGCATTCCTAGATTTGAGACAAACGAACCATGGTGGCATGGTATCTTAACTGGTTAGTCTTCCTATATCTCAGTCAGAGTAATGTTACCCCCAATGCAATGGAGTTCTTTATATATAACCACATATTGTCAACGTATATAGGAACAAAAACTTGTAAAAACTTGAGAGAGGGTCACTCTATTTAGCCATATATAATAAGATTTTCTACTTTCTACCATTATATATGCCGAAGTTGTGAAGCTAGGTAGTATTATTTATTTAACATGTCAGACAAAATTTTATTTAAACATGGTACACTCAGTTGAGTATATTAAATTAATCAAAATTTAATATTTTTATAAAGTATCGTGAAATTAATTATGAGACACAAAAATTCATAAAAATATTAAATCCTAATTGATTTAGTACATCTAACTATTATACATTATGTTTAAATAAAAATTTCTTATCTCAAATTCCGAATTCCAAATGTTTAAAGTTATCCTGATATACATGTGCTAGTTGGCTAAAAGATTACTGTATTTAAAATATAACTAGTATATAATTCTCTCCTGAATTAAGAAAATATTTATATTTTAAGGTTAGATGTCTATGAAGCGGAGGTTCAACAACTTTTAGCAGACTGTTGCTCAAAAATGTAAATATTCATAATTCATAATATAGTAAATTAATATAAAGGGGCATCAATAAAGAGCCCACAATTGCATTGTTTATTGCAAAAATAATATCTGAAATGGATACGTTGCAAACTCGATAAAAGAAATTATAAAGTCGACAGGAAGAAGAAGGGCGTATATAATTTAGACCAATTCTGGAACCAGAACTGTTTGGTGAACTTCCAAGACAAAAGAAAATATAGTGTGTGTGGGTTTAAAAAGTATATATATTTTTAATAATCATATATAAATTCATAATTGCACAAATTTTATTCTTCTAACTCCTCATAGACTCTCACGCAAGTTATTAAATAATATTTTTGTTCTATTTTAACTTTTTTTTTTCATCTATCGTTTCATCCACAACCCAAAAAACTTTGGGCCATTTATTTCATTTCCTGTTAGAGAGATCTATGACACAATGTCTTTGTTAACTAAACATTTTTGTTTTCTGAATAGTACACATGAGTCCACCTAAATTAGAATCTGTGAAGATAAAACCATCAATACTCATATATTTTCGAACCAAAACTAAGAGGAGCACAATAGGTTTGCATTGGATTCCTTGCTAATTAAACACCCGCTAATTTAAAAGATATTTCATAAATTCAATTTTTTTTTCTTCACCAATATAACCTCCTTTCTTTTGTTAAATCACTCACAAGTTTATAACTAATAAGTGCCTTAAGGGCATTTGTTAAGAAAACTAAAATATTTTTTTTTGATAAAAACAAAATATTTAATAAATTAAAATTTTTTATTTTGACTTTCTTAATAATAATAATAATGGAGCCACTACCATGGTACAAGAAGTAAATCTTGTTGCATTCATACAATGTCCTGTGACACAAAATTTTCCACAAGCTTTAAGCTTAGTTTGTTCAAAAAAATAATTTTTAAGTGAATCTGTGATATGCTTTTAAATTATTAAAATGAATTTGAGTTTGAATTTAATAAATAATTTTTTGTGTCAAATTAAGATTAAAATTTATATTATATTGCATAAAACACAACATATGTACTGGATTTGGATACTTTAAAGTGAGAGTTATACTTTTGAGAAAAAAAGTGTGAGACTCTAAATGAAAACAATTAAAAATTAAAAATGTTATAAAATACAAAAATTTACATAATAAATTATATATATGTGATAATTCACTTCATTAATTTTTTCATTAATTATTATAATATTATATCCTCTCTACAAATTTCTCCTAATAATCCTCTTAATACTAAATGAAGAAAGTATTAAATAAAAAAAATAAATACACATAATATCTTTAAAACATAAAAAATATTCAATATTTTTTTATTTAGTAATTAAAAAAAATAGTAAAAATACTGAATAAGAGGATAAAATATTTTTCTATCCAAAGTATACCCTTGATTAGAAGGTACGGATCCCAACCAAACATTAGTGTTCATTGTAGAATTTGCGGAAATTTATACCTATTACTAAACATTGGTATCACCAATAATGCCATCGTGTTTCCCTTTTCAAAATTAACCAACAATATGATCTTGGTATGGTTTATTGCCTACAAATTAAACTGATGGGTCTAACAAAAATATAAAGAAAGAAAGAAATTGATATAGCTAGCAACTATTTTTGATCAAGCTTACCATGAAGGTGATGAAATATTGTAATTAAACAAGATGAAAGATGACAAAATGGGTTTGAAATAATTACGTACGTTATTAGCTAAGAGGTTGTTCAAGATTTCTTAATTTATTACTGTGAAAGCAAAATCCTCGTATGCACAGAAAGTGAAAAAGATCTTATGTAGTGTAATATAATAGAGACGTTTACTTCGATGGTCAAAATCTTTGACTAACCTCAATTATTAGTGGATGATTTCATAAACAAGCCATTTTAAGTGAGTTTTTGTACATAACTGATGACTGACAAGATCATTTCATAATTAGAACTCAAATCTATACCCAAATTTCAAAAATCCCTACCCTGTTGGTGGCTAAGGCTAAGAATGAGAAATTTTTAAGTGTTCTTAAAACAAATTTTTTTTATTATTATATATCATTTAAAGTCAGTCATATCACATATAAATTATTATTATCTCTCATTTTAATAATATTTTTATTAATATAATGACATACATTAAATGCTACAGTTATTCAAAGAACATTTAAGAATTTCTTTATAATAATTCGTAGTTTCACTGACTCTTGACTGGGAAGTCCTCAAGGCCATTTATGACCTAATGCTCATTAATTCCTCCCTCTTGGCTTCTTCTAACTGTGCTGAGAGAGAAAAAAATCTGAGAGTTAATGGTTGGATCTTTACCGAGAACAAAATGTGAATATGTCATCTTAACTTGACCAGTGACAGAAATATGGCATAAAGGTGTGTAACCCTGGCAGGCCGAGGTTCCAAATTTAGCAACCAGTGACCAAACACACAGGACTTTTCAGGGGTACCCTCCAATGGGATTCCCACTCTTCGGTTTAGAAAATTGATGCTCTTTTTACAACCCTGATCATCATCATTCATCCACCATTTTTCTCATCAGGTCAGTGACCTTTATCTCCTCTCTCTCTCTCTCTCTCTCTCTCTCTCTCTCTCTCTCTCTCTCTCTCTCTCTCTCTCTCTCTCTAAATGGTCATTCACAACACAACTTTTTAGAGATACGCAAAGCCTTACCTTTTCATCTCTCTCTTTTTTAAGTTTTTGATGTTATGATTTGAGTAAGACAGTTTCTTTTTAAGATGTTGCAACTTGCTAGGTCTGACTGAGGAATCAAAAAGGAGAAGATGAAGAGGAACAGTTTGAGCACCACCTTGAAAGATTACACTTATAACACTGTCACCAAGAGCCCAATAAAAGAGTCCAGCTATGCCAACTACCACAACAAGAAGAACCAAATGGTGAAAGAGTTTTGGGACTGCAACTCTCATAGTAATGGAGAGGAGTACATAAATGGTTTCCCATGGCCACCAAGATCATACACTTGTAGCTTTTGCAGGAAGGAATTCAAGTCTGCTCAGGCCCTTGGTGGCCATATGAATGTTCATAGGAGGGATAGAGCAAGGTTGAGGCAGTCACCACCTCCAACTGATCATGGTCAAGGTCCTATGCTGAACCTTAACCTTAACCACAACCCTACCACTAACCCTAACTTCTCAACCACCCCATCTTTGTCCTTGTTACCATCATCATGGTCTTCTTCAACTTCAAGTCTCAAGCCTGTCACTTGCACATTACCTTTGTTTGTTTCTCCCACTCCTCCTGCTTCATCTTCTTCTCCATCTTCTGCCTCACCTTCGGAGTTGAAGAGATGGGTTATTGTGGATGGTATCTTATTGAAGAAGAACCCTTTGAGCACAAAGACCTCAGAGCCAACAAAATCCAAGATTGCAGAATCTTTAGGAGGGATTGGAGAAGATGGGTGTAAAATCTTGAAGAAGGCTGAGATCCTCAGGATGGACTTGGAGATAGGTTTGCCTAGAGATTATGATTTAGATCTGGAGCTTCGTTTGGGAACTTACTCTCAGGTCTCACACTATTAGGATATATATGGAGAAATTAACCAGTATATGTGATAGTAGATAACTAAATATCATATCACTATGTTAACTAGTTAAGGTTTAAGAGGCAGAAAAAAAATTTGAGTTATTTGAAGTAGAGTCTTGTCAAATGAAATGTATCTATATTTACCATCTTAGCTAGATTCCATATGTTTATGGAGGCTTTCGCTTCCATTACTTAGTTTGAGGTGAAAAGCTTCCATCTTATCATCTATCCTGATCTGCAATTTAATGACTCTTTCTCAGTTTAATCTGTTGAATGATAGTACTAAATTTCTTATCACAGAGAGAGATGCTTTCAATATATTTTAATGCATTTCTCCCTCCTCACCCATTTGGGATATGTGTGCGTGTGTGGATGGTACTTACACTTTCCCCATGCTAATTGTGATTATTCCTCTACACGTGGTGCATGTATATCCAGTTAGGTTACCTGTAACTTTGTTGCATAAGCATCAGGTTTAGTAGACTAACTATACTAAATTAGCACATTTTAAGTTTGACATTATTATTGTGGAATCATTTTCTTCTTCTGAGCAAGTTTTGGAACGCAATGAGAATGGCAATCAAAGAATTAATAAAATATACAATTCGTTGTCCAACAATGGCTCTTGTAAGTGTTAGAAACGGAGATGAAGAACACAAAGATACTGAATGACTTGTATATTTCTGAATGTGTTTGAATTACAAATGAGTTATCTATTTATACAGAAAATGAGCTATACAAAAAAGAAAATAAAATAAATATAATTAAAATAATATCGCGCTAACTATATACAAATCAAATCAATAAGATATCCTAACAGATACTAACATGCTAATATCACACTAACATCTCCTCTCAAATTTAAGTGGGTGTAGAGGGAACCAACTTGAGTTTGGAAACTAGAGTATAGAAGCGGCTAGGATGATGAACTTTGGTGAACAGATCGACTAGCTGGTAAAAAATTCCATTAGATATGAGACGGAGAGCACCACGAAGAAGGTGTTGACGAATGAAGTGACAATCAATTTCAATGTGTTTGGTGCGCTTATTAAAAAATCATTGTGAGCAATTTGAATAACACTCTGATTATCATAATAAAGAGTAGTACAAGAAGATTGAGAGAAACTTAAATCATCAAGTAGCCAACGTAACCAGAGTATCTCAGAAGTAATATCGGCAATAGCCAGATATTTTGCTTCAGTACAGGAACAAGCAGTCAGAGTATGTTTCTTGCTTCGCCACGAAATAAGAACACCACCAAGAAAAATACAGCAACCAGTGGTGGATTGACAATTAGTGAGGTCTCCACCCCAATCAACATCAGAATATGCTCAAAGGATCAAGGAAGAGTCAACAAAAAAATAAAGCCCATAAAACAAGGTTCCCATCACATAGCGGATAATATGGAGAATAACAACATAGTGAGTGGTGTGCGGAGCTGACATGAATTGACTGATTAAATGAAACATCATATAAAATATCTGGATGAGTAATATTAAGATAAATTAAATAGTCAACCAACTGTCGATAGAGCATAGTGTTATCAAGCACTATATCATCTAGATGTGTTAATCTCACATTATGCTCTAGAGGAGTTGATTCGATGTGACTATCGATGAGACCGACTCAAGAGAGAAGATCCGAGGCATATTTAGCTTAAGACATAAAAAGAATATCAGCAGAAGAAAGGACTTCAAGACCCAGAAAGTAACTGAGAGGTCCAAGATCTTTCATCTCAAAATGCTGACTTAAAAACAGTTTAAGCTCAGTAATACCAGTGTTATCATCACTAGTAATAATCATATCATCAATATAGAGAAGTAATATAACAGTACTTCTATCAGTTTTACAAGTAAACAAAGCAGAATCATGAGCACTAGAAGAAAAATCAAACTGAATGATAGTGCTATGAAACTTGACAAACTAGGCTCAAGGTGCTTGTTTGAGGCTATATAAAGCCTTTCGAAGATGGCAAACCTTATTTGGTGGACAAGTGTAACTAGGAGGTGGACGCATATAAAATTATTCTTCCAAATCACCATTAAGAAAGACATTCTTCACATCCATTTAATTAAGAGTCCATTTTTGAGTGGCTACAATAGCAAAAAGAGTACGAATTGAAGTGATGCAAGCAACATGTGCAAATGTCTCATCATAATCAATGCCATATTATTGAGTGAAACCTTTGGCAACCAAAAGAATTTTATAGCGCCCAATGGAGCCATTAAAACAAGTCTTGATCTTGAATACCCATTTACATCCCATAAGTGTCTTACCAGAAGGAGAATCAACAAGGTCCCAAGTATTACTGTTCTCCAAGGCCTGTAACTCTTCTTGCATAGCATGCTATCAATGAGGATATGTGGAGGCTTCTTGATAGGACTGGGGTTCGTGTAAGTGAAACATTTTAAAAAACAGTGATAATCACGAAGATAAGCAGGTTGAGTTCTTACCCTAGTTGGATGCTCAGAAAGAAAAGGGGGTGCAATGACAGGTATAGGATCTTACTTCTGGAACAATGTTATAAAATGGCATTGAGATAAGAGGAGATAGAACTTTCCTAGAGAACTATGAACAAGACGTTGGTGTCACAGTTGAATAGAGGACGAGGTGGATGCTGCATAAAGATTTAAAGCATGAGAAACATGAAGGTTGGTCAGCTCAAATAGTCTTCCGACTTTACATCGAGTCCCTGTGACTTGTCCTATCTGTGGATCCTGCACTGATGCGGATTAAAGATTGCAAACCCAAGTGCAGGTTGTCTCAAGTAATAAATTTCTCGGGAGTCCGATGTCGATCCATAGGGAATTGATGAAGAAAAAATTCTTTGAGATAGGGAAAGACTTTGTCACAACAATAAAGATAATAAAACTTGTTCAAAATTAAATTAAAGAACTTGCTTAGGTTAGGAGATCCACTTTTGGTAATAATTTAAGGATAAGATTAATTCTTTTTATAACTCAATTGAAATCCACGCACAACAGATCCAAACGGAAAATAAAACATTCAAAGTCCATTTAGAATTATATACGTAGTTATATTATGGTTACTTTAATTATTTACCAACACCAACACTTGTAAATGGGTTCAAGCATTCATTGTGTCAAACCACTTGTCTACAATGAATTAAAAACTCCACTTTACAAGTAGAGTTTCTAAATTGATTGGAAACAAAATACAATACATATAATGACCACTTGATAATATATCATTTAAGTACAAGAAAGAAATTAATTTAACCTTATTTTATTACCAAAAGCGTCACTCCTTCACCCAAGTAAGATGAAGATTAGTTACTCATGAGCAAGAAGAAAGAAAGAGAGAAGAAGAAGATAATCATAACTTCTATTTACAACAAAAGAAAATTACAACAAATAAATAACATAATAGCATGATCTTGATCTAAAACCAAGATTACTCTAATAGGCAGCCAAGGCTACCTTTTATAGAGCATCACAAGCAAAAGATGATAATGAGTGGGACAATGAGTGGGTGGATAATTAAGGAGTAGGTGGATAATTAAGGAGTGAGTGGATAATTAAGGAGTGGGTGGATGATTAAGGAGTGGGTGGATGATTAAGTGGATGATTGAGGAGTAGGTGGATGATTGCAAAAAATGCTTGTCTTCACTTGCACAAAATAATTTGATGCCAAACTCATGCTTACCGACAGAATTTCAGAAAGTGGCATTCATGAAAGTTGTAGGCCTTTGTCTTGGTTATCAAATGCCCGCTTGAACTATCCAATTTGGCCTCCTACAGCCCAAGATATGACCCAATCATTGTAACTGCTCAGACCCAGTTTCTACTCCTTTGTTTTGACTTGCAAGCCCAATATAACCCACTAGACCTCAAAATCTCGAAAAGTGTTATTCATGAAAATTATAGATTTGGGTCTTAAATTTCAAATGACGCCAGTTTCAGCTCAATCCAACTCATACAGCCCAAGTTATGCCCTGATTAGTGCACACTGCTCAGGTTCTATTTACAGAACATGTTTTCTAACTTCCAGGCCCAATTAGGGGTGTCAAAACAGCTCGGCCCACCCCATTTGGGTCATGTAAGTTTTTGGGCTGGTATTTTGCTAGCCCAGCCTAGCCCATTTAACCTTATGTAGTGTTAAAATATCGGGTTAGCCCGGTCCATTCAGGCCATATAAGTTTCGGGCTGGCATTTTGCTAACCCAATCCGTTCATTTGTCAGACTATTCGGGTCGGCCCATTGGGCTTGACCCATTTTGACACCCCTAAGCCCAATTAGCTCCACTAGATGTCTGATTAAGACTTTGAGCTTTTCATCAAAGTTGTAGAACTTTCTCTCAGCTTTCCTACAAGGTAAAATTCATAATTTTTAGACATCTAGAACTCAAGATATGGTCAAAATACAGAAACAGTGTAAAATCTCAACAATGCTGAAAAATATCAATTAAGCTTAATTTGAATGCGAACTTACAAAACATGACTAAGCTCAATCAATTAAGTACAAGGAGAGTGTAAATGATTAAAAATGAGAGTTTATTAATGTATAAAATATGTGATTATCAAATTCCATCACACTTAGCTTTTTGCACTCCTGGACAAAACACATAAAACTAAAGCTAGGGAACAAAGAAAAATAACACAGACTCAAAAACTAAAAACTATAAAAGACTCAATGAATTAAGAAAAGCAACCAGAAATTCAAGGAATCAAAGCATTAATAAGGTAATATTTCTTCACATCTCAAACTAACAAATAAGGAAACTTCAGTTAAAAAGAATGAATCAAGAATGATAGATCCTCACAGAATTCACTCTCAATCTCTCAAGTATTTAAAAGGTAAGTATTTCACTCTATTCAACCCATGAAAAATTGCACTACCATAAACTTGCTTATCTTCTACTTCTCTGCTACTCAAAACACATGCACACAAAAATTAAGAAGACTTTATTCAAGGTTGTAATGAGGCCATGGTATAAAGGAGAGGGGATAATATGGATATGACAAGATAAATACCAAAGAAAATAGAATAGCATTATGGTACAGTTAGAGTGGAGAAGATGTTTGGGAACATTCATCGTAAAGGACAATGACCAATATTTGACTAATATTTTGTTGAATATTAATGCCAAATTGGTAGGTTGAATTCATTGATAGGCCTGAACCTTCTCCTTCTCTTCCTATTATTTCCAAACATCCACCTGCATTCTAGGTATGAATATATCACTTAGTGTATTAGGAGATTCTGATAATCCTTTGATTGCAGCAATAATCAACTCTCTTTTTTTCAATATTTTTCACACACACCCCCACACTTGTTCAAGAACAAGACCAATGCTCTCTTATTCCTTAAAGTTGGGTAAAAACATGTTTTTTTTTAAAGACACATAATGAGCTAAAAACAAGGAATGATCAAATAAGCTCAAAAGAGTTACACAAGGAAAAATATGTAAGGATGACTATTTAGTCAAAGTAGCTATTTCAAAATACTTCAATCATGTTTATGTATGCATGTGAAAATCTAGCCTAAAAAAAATCAAAGCAAATTCTAGAGTAACAATTCCATGAGTGAAAAAAAATCACACAAGAAAGAAGAAAATGATGCAGATATTCAATCTATTCATCAATAAGCTTAAAATCTCACAAAGCATATATCTATCATTCTCAATCTATTAATTCAACATTCATAACCAATCATGTGAAATTTAAGACAGAAGACAATTTATTCAACCATGTTATGATCCCTAAATTTCAATTACTTTAAAGGATGTGAGAATTCATTCACTTGAATCATTCAAAGGAAATCAAACGATAAAAATTTGTTACTTCCACAAATGATCACAGAATAGTAATTTATTTCAAAAGTAAAATTACTCTTTACTTTGTCATCCTTAATTAGTTTTATTGTAGGTTTCTGACAATCATATCACTAAACATATTTCCCAATTTAGATACGTGTAAGGAATAAAATTACTTTTTACTTTGCCATCATTCATTAGTTTAGTAAGTTCATGAAAATCATATCATATTTCTTAAATTTTTTTTAGGTCAATCATTCCCCCCAACCAGATAACAACACTGTCCTTAATGTTAAAATATAGATGAGTAAATGATAGAAGATGTTACTTGTTGCGACAATTACTGAAAAGAGAAATCTGACACAAATTTAAACAGAAATAAAGTACGATAAATAAAACTAAAGGTAAAGAAAAGTTATAGATGAAGTGTCAGATCTGACTTGCGTTTCATGTTGTTTCCCTCACTGCTTCCTTCTGACTAACTATCTAAGCTTTTTTTTTTGTTTTTTGTTTTTAACTTCAAGAAAACCATTAGGATAAAGAAGTCTAGAAACTCCTGGAGGACCCTGTATAAAGGATCGTCTGTCCAAAATCAAAATACAGCAAAATCATACAAAGATAAAAGAAATATAATAGCAAATGATGACATACATTTATGTACAGTTTTCATGGCGTATCTTTATACTACGCGTCATGAGTACAGTAGTGACATATCTTTGAGTTGCATGTCATTGGTGCAACATATGAACTCCTTGTCAATCCAACAACAAGAACCTTTGAGTCATTTCTATCCCGCTTGCGGAATAGCAGTCTTCTATCTTCTTGCAAACTTAATTAAAGGTCTGTATTATAAGAAGATGGTACCTGACTGCAGCCAGTCAGAACTCGCCATAGAGGCTTACTAATTAAAGTAAGTGTACGGCTCAGTAACAATTTCCGTTCACTGTAAAGATGGGATACTTCTTTTTGTCCATCAGCGTTATAGAGCCTTGGTTCCAAGAACTGGGAATGTAGCTCGTGGCTCTTTACAGAGCATGGTACACGAACCTTATTTAAGGATTGGCGTGCAAAGGTCCACTCGAGTCAATGACGGGTCAGCCAAAGGCTGGGGCTTCACAACTAATTAAAGTTATGGTACTCCTTCCGGATCGTCCTTGTTCAAATTTTTTTTTTAAAAGAATAAGAAGAACAAGATAATATATACATGTTGTTGTGATTGTGGCTCACATCTTCCTCTGGTTTTATGTTCAGTAACGGCTTAAACGCCTTCTATGAGTCGATGATAAGTTTCCCATCTAATTTTCTTATAAATTGGCAAACATGATCTTTTAGAGTCATATTCCCAAGACTGTAACGTTTTTGTTCGTCCTTGAAGAGATTTCACAAATTAAGAAGTTCACGATGCACAGATCCACAAGAATGCGTCTCAAGAGTCAATAAGATATCATCTAATGACTCCTTACTCAATTCATTCTTAATGAAAAATATTTTATCTTCTCGGTTTATGGAAACCATTACCAAAGAATGACATCACTTGTTACAATTTCATCATACACATTTGTGACAGACTTGTAACTTTTTTGCCTTTCTCCTTTTAGAATATGAACTTCTACTAAGACCTAACATGTATGAGTTAAATGAATTGACTAAACAAATTTTTAATGGGTCAAAAGAAGTCCTTGTTTGAAGATGATCATCTACGATGACTTCAATTCCTTCAACTTCCTCATTTTCATCAAGGGCTTCCTGTGGTTGCTTGCACATGTTAAAAACATTGAGCTCTAGCGTCATATTTCCAAATGTTAGCTTCACCACTCCATTTCTGTAATTTATCAAAGCATTAGATGTTGCTAAAAATAGATGACCTAAAATAACAAGAATTGACTTGCAACTATTAATCATAAGTTCAGTATCCAAGACAATAAAATTCATAAGATATATGAATTTATTAACTTGTACCAACACATCTTCCACTATTCATCTTAGAATTTTAATTAATCTATCAGCAAGTAGAAGAGTTACAGAAGTTAGTTTTAACTCACCCAAATTGAGTTACTGATAAACTGAATATGGAAGCAAATTGACACTAGCACTAAGATCAAGTAAAACTTTTTCAATTTTATGTTTTCCAATAATGCATGAAACTGTAGGATAACCAGGGTCTTTATATTTCAACGCATTATTATTCTGAAGAATGGAGCTTATCTATTCAGCCAAAAATGCTTTCTTTTTCACATTTAGTTTCTTTTTAACAGTGCACAAGTCCTTCAAATATTTAGTATAAGAAGGAATCTGTTTGATAGCATTTAACAAAAGAATATTGACCTTAACTTGTTTTAAAATTTCAAAAATTTCAGTGTTATGGTTCAATTTCCTTGAATTATTTAATGCTTGAGGAAATAGGGGTGCAAGCGAGAGTTTGGTCTCTTTTTTGTCAACTTTTTCATTTTATTGGGGAATTAGTTCATCATCTCTCTCATAAGATTTAGGAATTTATTTTTCAATAATATTTCCACTCCTAAGAGTTACCACTGACTTGACTTGATCTATTTGTTAGTTTTCTGAACTATCCTCATTTAGACTGTACTGACCCTTGGGATTTGGTTGAGGTTGAGAAGGAAATTTTCCTTTCTCATGAATGGTGAGTGCAGAAGAAAGTGGAGCAAGAGTTTCTTTTATGTCAATCATAATTTAATTATTTTGTTTATTAATGGTCTCTTACTTTTCTATGAATGCATGTAGTGTTTCTTTAAGGTTTTTCCTATATGGTAGGACATAAGGTGTATATCCTTGAAAATTTTGAAAGTCCTGTTGTACCTGAAGAGGTGGTGGTTGCATAAACTGTGCTTGATTATTATTCCTTCAGCTAAAGTTTGTGTGGTTTCTCCATCCTGGATTGTATGTATCTGAAAAAGAATAAGTAAATGACTTTTTAAAATTATTCATTGTATTTACTTGCTCATGTACAACTTCTTTAAAAATAAGAATCTTAGGACATTCATGCGTTGAGTGTCCTAAGTCACCACAAATACCACAAATCTCTTCATTTTGCACAGATTTGATTTCTTTTATTTTTCCTAATTCCATGACTTCAACCTTTCTAGTCAAACTGGAGACCCTAGCATTTAGATCTTCTTCTTGACTAATGTGATATTTACCTTTACTTGTAAGGTTAGATCTAATTGAATTTTCATAAGGATTAGTACCATGCTAAGATTGAGAATTCTCAACCAAATGGTCTAAATATACTAAAGCTTCTTCAGGTTCTTTATCAAGAAACTCACTATTGCACATTGTTTCCACAAATCGTTTGGTTTCATGTGTTAACCATTCATAAAAGAAGCTTATAGTGCACTATTTTTCAAAAAAATATGTTTCATTTGAATTAGGAAGTAAAGAAATATGTTAATCATTCATAAAATATGTTTCATTTGAATTTCAGAAAAATTTTTGGATTTGTCTTTTCATAGCATTGGTTTTATATGTTGGAAAAAATTTCTTTAAGAACTCACCTTACATTTCTTGCCATGTGTCAATTGATCTTGATTTCAAAGTGTTAAGCTAAGTTTTTGTTTTATCTTTTAAAGAAAAATGAAACAATTTACACTTAACAATCTCTTCAGTACAATTTTGGTTATTGAAAGCAATACATACTTCCTCAAATTCTTTTAGATGTAAATATGAGCTTTCAGTTTCTAAACCATGAAAATTAGGAAGTAAAAAAAATCATACCTGACTTAAATCTAAAATTATTAGCATTTAGTGGAAAGATAAACACGATGAACTAGAATTTCGAAGTTGTGTCAAATATTCACGCATGTTTCACAACGGTTGATTTTCATGTTCATCATGTATAACTTCATTTTCAGCTATTGTGTCAATTATGTGTGATTGTAATTCAAACAAATCAATATATAAAGTACCATGATTAATTTTAACGAAACGATCAGAATTTGAATCACGATACCAATTAAGCATAAATAAATGACTTAAAATAAAAAAAATAATGTATAAGTTAGCGGTTTACACCAACCATTAAAATATTAACAATAAATAAATGATATAAATAAAAAAATGTACAAGTTAGTAAGTTAGAAAGCAAAAATAAATGACATAAATAAACAAGTTAGTAAGTTAATAAGTCAGAAAGTAAAAATAAATGACATAAATAAAAAAGTTAGTAAGCATAAATAAATGACATAGATAAATAAGTTAGTTAGTAAGTCAGTAAGTTAGAAAGTTAGTAGGTTAGTAAATTAGTAAGTTAGAAAGTTAGAAAGTTAGTAAAGAAGCCGAAGGATCAGTAAGCCGATCTTTTGCTCCAGTAAGGGAGAAGAAAGAAAATATTTTATTAAAGAAAAAGAATCTCAATAAATTAAAACTTCAAATCAAGTCCTCGACAATGATGCCAAAAACTTGATGCGGATTAAATGTTACTAACCTAAGTGCAGGTTATCTCAAGTAATAAATTTCTCGGGAGTCCGAGGTCGATACACAAGGAATTGATAAAGATAAAATTCTTTGATGTAAGAAAATACTTTGTCATAACAATAAAGATAATAAAACTTGTTCATAATTAAATTAAAGAACTTGCTTGGGATAGGAGATCCACTTTTGGTAATAATTTAAAGATAAGATTACTTCTGTTTATAACTCAATTGAAATTCACGTACAACGGAGATTCAAATCGAAAAATAAAACATTCAAAGTTCATTTAGAATTATATACGTAGTTATATTATGGTTCCTTTAATTATTTACCAGTACTAACACTTGTAAATGAGTTCAAGCATTCAATGTACCAAACCACTTGTCTACAATGTCAACTCCACTTTACAAGGAGGAATTACTTACCAACACCAACACTTGTAAATGAGTTTAAGCATTCATTGTGCTAAACCACTTGTTTACAATGAATCAAGAACTCCACTTACAAGGAGAGTTTCTAAATTGATTGGAAACAAAATACAACACATATAATGATCACTTGATAATATATCATTTAAGTACAAGAAAGAAATTAATCTAACCTTATTTTATTACCAAAAGCTTCACCCCTTCACCCAAGTAAGATGAAGATTAGTTACCCATGAGCAAGAAAAAAGAAAGAGAGAAGAAGAAAATGATGATAATAACTTCTATTTATAACAAAAGAAAATTACAACAAGTAAATAACATAATAGCATAATTTTGATCTAAAACCAAGATTACTCTAATAGGCAGCTAAGGCTACCGTTTATAGAGCATCACAAGTAAAAGATAACAATAAGAGGGACAATGAGTGAGTGGATAATTAAGGAGTGAGTGGATGATTAAGTGGATGATTGAGGAGTAGGTAAAATGATTGTCTTCACTTGTACAAAATAATTTGGTGCCAAACTCGTGCTTGTCGATAGAATCTCAAAAAATGGCCTTCATGAAAGTTGTAAGCCTTTGTCTTTGCTATCAAATGTCTGCTTGAACCATCCAATTTGGCCTCCTATAGCTCAAGATATAACCCAATCTTTGCAACTGCTTAGGCTCAGTTTTAGCTCATCTGTTCTGACTTGCAAGCCCAATATAACCCACTAGACCTTAGAATCTCAAAAAGTATTCTCATAAAAATTGTAGATTTGAGTCTTAACTCTAAAATGGCACCAGTTTTAGCTTAATGCAACTCATACAACCCAAGTTATGCCCTGATTAATGCACATTGCTCGGGTTCTAGTGACAGAACTCATTTTTTGACTTCCAAGCTCAATTAGCCCCACTAGATATCTGATTGAGACTTCGAGCTTTTCATCAAAGTTGTAGACCTTTCTCTCAGCTTTCCAACAAGGTAAAATTCATAATTTCTAGACATCTAGAACTTAAGATATGACTTAAAAATAGAAATAATGTAAAATCTCAACAATGTTAGAAAATATCAATTAAGCTTAATTTGAACCTAAACTTACAAAACATGACCAAGCTCAATCAATTAAGTACATAGAGAGTGTAAATGATTAAAATTGAAAGTTTATTAATGTATAAAATATGTGATTATCATGCACACAATAACTAGAAGAAGAAAATGTGACTTCATAACCAAGGTCACATAGTTTACTAACAAAAATCATATTGAAGTTTTGTTTGGGAATGAGATATGTATCAGGTAAACTAAGAGTAGTAGAGAGACAGAATCTTTATGACTAATATTCATAAGAGATTCATCAGTTGTATGTATAGAATGTGCAATGTCATTAATAAATAAGGATGAAAAAGACTGAGATGTGAATGTTATATGGTTACAGCAAGTAGACTCAAAGTACCATCTAGTATTGTCTGGCGTGGTTAATAAAGCAGAAGATGTATTACCAGAATTGAATAGTAGACCCTTAACGAGGGACACAAGATCATTAGTAGAAAAGGCAGCCTGGGGTATGACTGAAGAAACTGGAAATCCATTAGCAGCAGTAGCAACAAGTACATGTTTAGAAAAATTAGGACGAGGTTGAACCTGTTTTGATCAAACCTTGGAGGGTGTGTGAGACAAATTTGAATCAAATGTCCTAGTTTCTTGCAGTATCAACAATAATTAGAGGTAATATGACATTTTCTCATGCAGTTATGGCATTGTATGGTTGGGCAATTAGGGAATAAATGCCCAGACTGACGATAGTGAAGACAAAATAATGAATCCTGATGTGTGGTGGATAACATCTGAGTCATGGTACCATGAGTACAATGAGTATGACAATGTTGACAAGAGTACAACAATAGCGAGTAAGAGCACAACAATTGTGAGCAGATGTGAAACAAGAGTATAACGATGTGAAACAGGAGTACAACGATATGAAACCGGAGTACAACGACTATAGTAAGAGGGAGTGCAATGACAAAGTACGGTGGCAAAGTACGACAACACGACGATAGAGTATGGTGGAGTACAAGAGCACATCACTGGAGTATGGCAATGGAGTACGACGACGACGGAGTATGGGAACACAATGGTGGAGTACAATAAGGAGAAAGGTAAAAACAACGAGAGCAATAAAATGATATCTGACAAGGACAAAGAACTTAAGCTTTTGATACCATGTTAGAAATAAAAATGGAGAACACAGAGACACTGAATAATTTGTATATTTCTGAATGTATTTGAAGTACAAATGTATTCTCTATTTATACAGAAAATGAGTTATATAAGAAAGAAAATAAAATAAATACAATTAAAATACTATCACGATAACTATATACAAATAAAATTAATCAGATATCCTAACAGATACTAACACGTTAACAGTAAGTAATCTACGTATTGGAAAACTTCCAAGTTTCGAGCCATATACTTGACAATTGAAAATAGCTAGCATAAAAGAAAGGTTATTATTTTATGATAATAAGAGAGGTGAGATGATTGCTTGCTTGATTCATGCGTGAATTATCTCTTAGAGTCATATGCTAATGACATCCCAAATGCAGTTTAAGCATTGACCGCTGATCTCACACGCTCTTGGGTTTTGATCAATAGCTGAATCAAGTTATGTAGAATATATCATGCAAACATAAATTCCTGTTGAACATTATTTTCATTGAATTTAGACATAAAATCTTTACGGCATTTAGCCATTTCCATCTTGTCTATCCAATTATTTTCATGAGTTAACATTTTTAATGTTATAAATAATGTGACACACATAAAATAGTACACAACAAAAACCGTAATTACTTAAGAATTTTTCCTATACTCATCTAGATCTTGCAGTAACTTTTTTAACTGCATCAGCAGCTGCATCTCAGAGGAATTCTTGCTCAAATTTTATTAATCATGTCAGTAATGCAAGTTTTGAGCAGTTCTTTGATGAAGATAATGACATTAAGCAGGGAATTGAATTTCAGCTTTACAATTTACGAATCATGACCCATTTTATAGTAAAATTATTTATGCGAAAACATTAGTATTGAAGTTACTATCTGACATAGGGCCATAACATTATTGTTACAAGTTCCAACACAAACCTCATTATATCACTGTATAAGCAATGTCCTAACGGGTCCACTACATTTTAAAGTTAAGTCATTCCAACTCGCATGGCATTGAGTTTGTATAACATAGTTTTTCATTTGTTTGACTAGCCTCTTCACCATATTAGGCACTTGGAAAGCGATGTGGGAAATTTAGAACAATCACGAAACTTACCAATGACACCATCTGTTTGCTTTTGCTGATTCAAGCTCTCAACGACACTTTGCACGGAGGCACATATCGATAATTATGATTGCTAGCCAATATTTTATACCATTTTTACATTGATTAATAATATATAAATTTTTAATTGACAACATATATTATGTGATTAATAAGACTAGTAATTAATTATTAATATTAATAATTGATTACTAACTCCATTAACCATATTGTTGTTAACTAAAAATTTTTGTATTGTTAACCAATATTAAAATGGTGTACTCATGCATGTACAATTACTATTCAAAAGATGAACAAATATATAAATTATATTATAATTGAAGTAAATGATGTGAGAGTTTTAATAATTTTTTCACAAATATTTTGATAAAATAGACAAAAATAAATCTAATAAAATAAGTAACTAAAATGAAATATTAATTTTAATATTATGTAAATTTTAATTTAAAATTAATATATTAAATAAAATAATTTAATAAATATATAAATTATATATAAAATATTAAGACAAATAATATGAGACTCTTAACAAATATTTAACTGATTTGCAAGTCATCATAGGCTGCATGAAAACCCCACCATAGAGAACAAACAATTTTCAGAAACGAAAAAAAAAAAAGAGAGTATGTAAACAAGAATTATTATATTGAAAAGGCAGAAGAAACAAAAGGCTGCAAGTTATGAGCAGTAATATCCACCTTCAGAACAATATCTCACAGAGAGCCACAAACAGAGATGTCATTTCATTTAAAATGTTGCATGATTTTGGTACCCCAATTTTATGGCATCCAGTACCCTTTGTATAGCAACACAAACGTGGCCATGTGAGGTGCCAATCTTCACTTCTCATTGGATATTCTCCCGAGTGATGAGGACATTTCGTTTCACTACTTTGCTCTCTGGTCTATACTTTTATTTTCAAAATTTAAGAATAATGTTAATTATACAATATAGTGAAATCAAAGTAAAACATAATAGATGGTACCATTTTTTAAAAAATGTTTAACTTGGTCTAATTCAATAAGAATTATACATTTTATACAGTGATATAAAAAAGCATTATTTGAAGCTTAAAAGGGTGCAAATAGTGGCTGAAAAAAATGATAGCTGACAGGGGTCATCTTTAAGGAAAAAAAAAAATTACAAGAGTGTCTTTGAGAAAATTGAGGAGGAGGGGGGCGGTAGCCTCCAATAGCATGTATGAGACACCGCCTCCTGATGCCAAGGTTTCTTCCTTCAACTTAGAACATGAAGGAACTCTCTTCTATTTATTTTTCTGTAAAATTCGTGGCACTGATTGTAGAAAAGAGATCATGTTTTAAGGAAAAGAGGGTCTCCTTAACCTTTAAATATAGATATTTGTAAGACAGACAAATCATCAACTAGGATATAACACAGTTACTTTCCCTCCCACTCTCCAAATGTAATGACAAAATGACAGGTTTTTAATTAATTCTTGATGTGATAAAATTTTGATTGAATTTTATATGTAGTGAGTCTAGTGACAGCAAAGGGTTGTGGCTGTGGAGTAATCAGGTGAGGGAGTGTTTGTAAAGATGTTAGTGTCCTTGAGTCTTGATTGAGTGCCAATCTGAAAAATAGTTTGGGGTCTCATAGTTCTCTGTAATACTTTGAAATTGATCAAGACATATCATTCCATTTAAGGAAAAGGCCATTATACCCATTTGACACCCTGACATTGTCGGGAACATGTAAGTCACCAGATTTGAGAAAATAATAATAATAATAATTCCCTCTCAAGACCCTGCAGGGAAACGCATTTATAGAAAAAATTGAAATGGCAAACCATGTTATTTCACACATGAATTGATAGAGATTGCTTACGTTCTATCATCTCCATCCCAAGTCACTTTTTTTTAAAAAAAAATTATTTTGTCCTTTTCTTCTCTGAAAATTGTGTTTGATATAATATAGGGGTCGGAGAGACCCAACCTTCTGTCATATTCGTTATCTATATTTATCTATATACATGGAGCACTTTCTGAGATATTATCCATGGCTTAAGACAAAACTTGAAAAATGTGCTACATTACATAGCATATAGTAACCATACAAGATGATAACCTGAAAGAATCAATTCTCCGTGAAGAATTAGCTTGCTGTCTAGCAGATGCCTCTTACATACAGGGCCCATACTCTTTTGACGACAGCCCACTGAGATGTACGTAAGTACTAAGGAGACGTTATAGATAGAACAAACTTTGGTTAAGATGTTACGCATCGAAACACTTCACATGAAATGTCTAGGTTGTACGAAGAAAAATGTCTAGGTTTGAATTTTAACAATTTAAATATTATTGTAAATTCTTGTTAAAACTTGTACCATCCATTGATCTTAAAAATGGGATAGTTTTTCTTCTCCTTAAACATTTTTTCACACAAAAAGCAGAGCTTATATGAATTGAGTTTGATAATAATTTAAAAATGTTTGGTTCCGTTTGAGAATAATTGTGAGTTTAATTTTGATGTATTTTTAGTGTAATTTTTTTTTACATTATCATCTAATAATATGTTGTCATATTATTTAATGTGTTAACAATTATATGAAATGTCAAACTCATTAAATAATTTGATAACATATCGTTGAATAATAGTGTAAAGTTTTTTTTTAAATTAATGGTACATACAAATTAAATTCACAATTTAATTTGGTACTGGCAAATTCATAAAAATTAAATCCCCCCTTTAATATCTCAATATATTTGGTACTGCCGAATGTGTAGCATTAGCCACAAGCTGCATATAGTTGGGAGGCTCAAATTTCCAGAAAGAGGTAGATATAGTGATTGATTGTGGATGAACCAGCATCTCCGTGGAGTGTTCATTTTATTCTTATATATTATGTGCTGACATCTAATTGTGTTACTTATGTTCAACATGAGTTTTGTATCATTTAGGAGTAAGATAATGCTATCAGTTGAGAGGAAGGGGGTTGAAACAGGTTTCCATGCCATTAATTGTAATCTTCTAATCTAATAAGTCATACATATAGGTATATTAATGTACCAACTTTTATATCTCTTATATCTCACTCTTAGTTGTATAAAGAAAGCCATAATGTGTAATTTTGAATTGGAGGCTATATAGGATATTGCCATGCATTGAGTAATGATATATTGTTGCACACACTATTTATCTGAACACTTTAACTTACTTTAGTACATATGTTAGCAGAAGAGTGTGATGTTCTTGAATCTTCATATGATGTCCATTAGTTTTAGGAATAAGTGGGCGTGATTGTCATGAAAAGTTTCCTCTTCAAGTTTGAATTGATTGAGAGTGATTGTGGGATTCCAGACTTCATTAATAGCTCTCATACGAGTGAGATAAGTTGCTAAGGCTGAAAGGCATGTAAGTTCATCTTTTGCATATCTTTTGGTGTCAAAGATAGATGAATTGTGCTACAATGGGTATCTTTCAAATTTTATATTTATTTTTGAAAGCACCTCTCAAGTACTAATAACTTGAAAGTAAAGCAAAGTACGTGTATGTTACCAAAAAAAAAAGAAGAGTACGTGTACCTGTTCACTGTGATTGAAGTTGTATATTTATTATTTATCTCAAGATAAGTATCCATGCTGCTTGTTTCAAGCACATAAATATTCTCATTCAGTGCGGTTAGCGTGTATATTATTTATTCAAGAGATACTTGTTTTTCATTAAAAAAAAATATTGACGATAAAGGAAGACACGGACGGACCCATTCATAAGAATATGGGGACACATGCACCCACCAAACTTGAAATTTTTTTTTTGATCCTATATATATATTTGCAAGGATAGACTTACTTGTATAATAATAGAGACAATGTTACTATTCACTTTAAGAAATTTTTTTTTATTAACATTTATATCCTTTCATATTTTTAACTTTATCCTATATGATGTGTAAGT
Organism: Ormosia emarginata; assembly: GCA_029884605.1. NCBI lineage: Eukaryota > Viridiplantae > Streptophyta > Magnoliopsida > Fabales > Fabaceae > Ormosia > Ormosia emarginata. The sequence continues at coordinate 1,233,205 of JAQQTP010000080.1, read as the reverse complement.
AAGTAAATTTATTATAAGAGAAGTTAAAATTTTATAACATTTTTTTCAAACTACATCTTACATAATTAAATGTTAAGATCATTCATATATATATATATATAAAAAAAAAAATATTTGATAATATTAATAGTGAAAAAATTATTTACACTATGAAGGAAACAATTATAAATTGATTTTTCATCATTGTGTATTAATATATTTTTTTCATTTGAAATTTTTTTATACTTGTGTATTGTCTTTGTCTTCATTGTCTAACTTTTTTAAGTCAGTCACTGATGAAGACTGTAACAGTGTTTTGATACAGTCACGCTAGTTATGTTTATCTTTATTTTGTTTCATAAATTCCTCTTAAATCTCTGACTATTAGGAAGGAATTATCACTAATTATTCTTATGTTGCATTTGCTATTCTACTAAATTTTCTCCACACTGCTAGAATCCCCTTGACTTTGGAATGGTTTCTCGTGTTTCCAATATCTATGCTTAAAGTTTCCTTCATGTCATACTCATAACATTTCAAATGCCTCCTTCGAGATATAACACTTTTATTTTGGTTATACAAGTTATACGTCATATCCGGGTAGAGTATGTACGACTTACTTTATTTCTTTGTTCCTCTTCGCTTTGAATTTGTTCATTTCAAAAATAAAGTTTATGCTTCGTCAATATGGTTCAACAACTACACTAATTGGCAAAAAATCAAATATCTCCTTTGCCTGTGTTGTTGGTGCGTTTCACTGCAACACCACTTTCACTGATTTCTTGTGCTTTACTTGTGAAAATGAAGCAGTTAATGTCAACTATTTTAATGTCTATTTGTACGAGCATGTTTGGTTTTACGTTTGAAGTTTTAAACGTGTGTTGAGGTTTCTTGAAAGATGTGCATATTTGTTTGGGTGCTTTTTCGTTTGTACTGTTTCAACGAAATTTGTGGTTCAACTGACGTTTGCTTCAAAGCAAGAAAATCTTGCTTTGGAGTTATAATTTGTCTGTTGGAGATTTTTATCTCTAACATTTATTTTTTCAAACTCACTTTTGAAACAAAAATTTTCAAACATAAATTACGTTATTACAAACTTACTTTTAACTAAATTTAAGTTTGCAAACACACTTTCAATCAAACTGAAGTTTACCAACTCTAATCCAAACACACACTACATCATTGAGAAGGGGCCTGTCCATTGTCTTGGAGTCTGGTGTTTCCAACATGATTGTTGAAAGGAACAGCCTGCAAGTGCAGGTGGTAAATGCTCGTCAACAAATGGTCAAGAATCCTATCTCATTCAAATTACGTTGGATTGCCGGTAGTTTGGTAGTTGCTCCACTCTGTCTCTATTAACTGTATCATAAGAAAAAAATGAAAATAAACTTATTAACACGTTTTGCAACTTGTGCCCACTGCAAAATCTGGACTCAGGAATTTCCTCCATATATGTTGCCATTAGCTAATTTTTAGGTAACCATCTTAGACTCTTAGTACCCTATCGTGAATAGATAGTGTCTAAATTAGCCTGTGTTGTTGTGCATATTTTGATTAATTTATCTTTTCGATTTTCAGTCGATATTAGAAACTTCACAAGAATATAAATTAAAATATATCACTTCGTTAATGAAAAATTACTTCTTATCTTGAAAAAAAAAATACATTCCGGCCAACCTTATTATTTTTAAATCAAATTCAAATGGAATCATTTTTAATTAATATTGTCACATTCAGTCAGATTTGTGCTTTCTTCTAATTTACAAAGAAATGAGCAATTATTTTGGTGTGTTACCATGTCTTTGCTTTGGGTAGAATAACCATGTACAACACCACATTGTTGATCCAAACATTTAAGCTTTTTAAACCCTTCCTCCCCTGGTTTTGACTTCAAATTTGCCTGGGGTAACAGTCATATTTTAATTATCAATTCAAATGAATTAGTGGAATGTCTAATATAATGTTTTATTTTAAATATGCAGTTTCATTGCAGGTCATATTTGTTGGCATGCTTACAATATATGGCCATATAATACGGATATTTATTTTATATTACATACCCAAAAAATGTGGTCCAACTCGTTTCTTGGAAACTTTTCAAGTCCATGGTATTTGCATAGTGTTGCCGGAATGCATCTGTCCGGTTACATTTCGGAAAACTACAGTGGTAGGTTAGGTTTCATCACTAGACCTACTGTAATGGGGCCAACTACTGTATCTGTGCAAGATGAATCCTTACAAATGCATCTGGGCAAAGTATTGTTCTCCATTTGCATATGTCCATACAAATAAGGCAGCCAACAATTTGTACCTTGAGATTTATTTATTTATTTTTTGGTTATGTATTACAATTTGGGGGATGTGGGCAGTGGGGAGGTCTGCCTTACTGTCCATACTTACTAGATTCATAGGTGTGTTTGGGAGTTGGGATTTTGGAAGGTTTTGGAAGAAAAAGAAGAGAAGATTTATTCTTTATTTTGAGTAATATTTTTATATTTGAATTTTTTAAAAAATTAAAAAATAAAATAAAATATAATCATATAACCTTTCAATAATCATTTATTTATTTTTATAAATATTTTATAATTCTCTTAATTTAAAAATAAAAAATAAAACATTTCTTTCCTTTCTTTCCAAAACTCTTCATCCAAACAAAGAGTCAGCAACCCTACAAACCGTGTACCGCATACCATGTACCAATTTATGGTATTTCGCAGTGTAAAAAAAGTCTTATAATTATATGGTAGGAAGTGACGAACTGCATACCTGTAGCACGTACCACATACCAGAGAGTCTCCTGGTAACATAAAAAGTAAAAACCACTAGAGACTTATCAGACTGGAGTGTGTTTAGTACTGAAGATATACAATGTAGGCCCCTGATTTTGCATCAAAACTTTAGTTTGAATCCAAATTTGTCCATTTCCTAAGAGAGATCTTAGAAAGACATTCATTTCAACTATATAGAGTTAAAGATACAAAAACCCAGAAGTTGAACTCATTCCTGCGAGGTAGTTCCAACTAGAGCCTCTTTTACTGATTCTTCAAGAAGATGGAAGGATGGAGTATCAGTTTTGCTGAGATGAGCTCGATAAATTTTAACCAAATTATTAAGCTAGATTCTTTGTTGCTTACGAGATCTAATCTGATATGATATGGCCATTTTAAACAAGTTGCCTTCTTGGTATTGAATATGCCTAAAACACAGGCATTAGATATGTGTCTAACCAATAATTTGTCGGGGATATCAAACAACAAACAAGTAACCAACGTATGCTAAGAGGCTAAATTATGTTTGACTTGACACCAAAATGAACGACTTAACACTTGACTTGCAATTTATGGTTGAAATGTCACCACTCACCAAATACCCATAACACACAAGTTTGAAGAAAGAAAAAAAGAAAAGCAAATCTGTTTTAAGGAATATACAAACACTCTTCCTTGAATAGCTCAAGAGCTTGTAGTTTTTGTCCTTCCAAAATTTCCTAAATATGACTCCCACACCCTTTTCTTTCGAAATTTGAAGTGAATCCCAAAGTAGTCCTTCCCACCTACAGCTGCTAAAAGTCAAATTCCCAACCAAGAGAAAAACCTTTGAACGTTGATGCATCTGTGTTATAACCTACTCAATTTGAATTTTTTTATAAAGTCCAATGATATGTTCATATTTAGACACCCAGATATGATCAGCGATCATTTCTGAATATATTTCTTAGAGCTTGTGATTCTTTCCACTGCACAAAACCATTCAAGTCTTTTTTTTTTTTTTGGTTTGGTGGGGGGGGGGGGTGTGTACATCAAGGAGTCATTTACCATGACTTGAACCTGTAACCCTCTACCAAAATCCCCATCCACCCAAAGCACTTGGGCATAGGCAAAAAACATTCTAGTTGACAACAAGTGAGATGGCCCAACTGCTAGCAAAGACCAAGGATTCAAGGAAACACTATTTGAATAGAGGAGGTAAAGGTGGCTCTAAACTTAGTAAAAACTTGCATTAATTTCTAACAATGTTTTGAAAGTTGAAACACGAATCGGACTGGCCAGTTTAATCACTTGGCCTGTGAACAGACTATTTCTTCGGTCCAATTACCCCTTGTCACGTTACCCGGTAGCTCACGGTTCAATTCAACCATCAATTTCACTAGTTGAATCAATCAAACCAAGAACCAGAGCTTGCTGGTTTCATCTCCTATTTGATATTTATAATATTGCTTTCTAAACTGTCTTACATAACTATTCATTTCCATTCTTCCAAGCAAGCAAGCAATAAACATCCCATCGCCTAATGTAATTAAAATTCACAATCACAATGGTAATAATAAAACCTGAGGAGATAAACTACAATTACATAGTACACTTCATTTGATGAATTGAAAATCATCGTCTTACAACCGCCGATCAAAACATTGGTCATATATCGCTAAAGCGTTGCAAATTGCAAATTTGTAATATATAGATCTGAAATTCACCCCCCCCAAAAAAAAAAAAAACTAACCTTTATTTGAGGGCTTTTTGAACGTCAACAGCATCCGAAGAACTCTCAGTCTCTGTTACTCCCTTGGCCCTCTGCTGCTGCATGATCGTCTTCCTCTCGAACTCGCGCCACTTGTTGATTGCAGTGGTGCAAATCACTGAAATCGTTAACGAAGACGACGCGATCAAATTCGATACAATAGAGAGAGAGAGAAAGAGAGAGAGAGAAAGAGGAGTGATCGGAAATTGGAATACCTGCGGCGCCGACGAAGTAGATGAGACGGAGGAGTTTGGGGCCGGGGGGGCCCGACACTTCTTCGCCGGTCATGTCTCCGCCGCCGGTAACTGCTTCCTTCCTTACTTCTTCCGCTACTCAACTCACTCAGTCTCTGCTGTTATTATCTTCACTCTCCAACCCTTAGTGAAATGGAAAGCCAACCCCACATTTTTTTTTATATATTTGAAACTCGTTCGTTATTTATTTATTTTCTTATGCTTAAATAGGAAAACAAAATAAAAATAGAGTAAACTTCCACTTTCGTTTCTGAAATTATATGCATCGGTCATATTCATTCTTGACATATGATAAATTTTACTTTAATTTTTGAAACATCAATTTATACGATCAATTTAATTTTTATTGGGGATTAATGTGACAGGATTTAAAAGATCAAACTAATCGTACGGATTGATGTTTCATAGACTAAAATAAAATTTTTCATATGTTAAGGACGAATGTGACTGGTACATACAATTTCAAGGATCAAAGTGAAGGTTTACTCATAAAAATATGTAAAGTCATTAAACTATAATGTAATTTAAATTAAGATTGTAAATTTAAAAATAATAATTTTCATTTTTCATATTAAAAAACTTATGTATATAAGAGTATTCTTGAAAAAAGAAAAATGTATGATGACCACTTTGCTTGAGTGGTTGCATTGAAAATAATAATTGAGATAACATTTAGTGTATATTTAGATTAACTTATTTTATATTTAAAATAAATTATAATTACAACTTTTGTCAGAGAGTTTTTAAAAAAATAATTTTTTTTTCATAATAAGCAAAATCAAACATGTTATTAGAGGGTATTTAAAAGAAAGAGATTTTTCCTACTCTTATACAAGTCATGCAGTTGGCGTTAGCGTAATAGCGTAACAACCAAGGCTAACCCCATTGGCTTGTTTAGTCATTTGATTCATTACTTATATTTATCACATAGTGAAATTTAAGTTGTAAAATGAAGATGTGTAATTGATCGAATTTCATAGTTAATATATTTAATATTTGAAAAATATTAATAATACATTTTTTATATATTTTTTTAACATATTATCTATTATTAGATTACCTCATACGACTCATTTAAATTATAATATATTACAAGTTTTACAAATTTACTTAAAAATTATATATATATATATATATATCATTGGGTGGATTATTGCATCTCACCACTCTCCACCTTTCGTTAGCAACCAGCAACACTTCCTTTAATGACAGAAACCACCCTCCACAATTCAAAAGAATAATCCTAAAACACCCTCACATGTAATTGATCGAATTTCATAGTTAATATATTTAATATTTGAAGAATATTAATAATACATTTTTTACATATTTTTTTAACATATTCTCTATTATTAGATTACCTCATACGACTCATTTAAATTATAACATATTACAAGTTTTACAAGTTTATTTAAAATTATATATACACACACACACATATATATATATATATATATATATATATATATATATATATATATATATATATATATATATCATTGGGTGGGTTATTGCATCCCACCACTCTCCATCTTCCGTTAGCAACCAACAAAACTTCCTTTAATGGCAGAAATCACCCTCCACAATTCAAAAGAACAACCCTAAAACACCCTCACATGTAATTGATTGAATTTCATAGTTAATATATTTAATATTTGAAGAATATTAATAATATATTTTTTTTACATATTCTTTTTAACATATTCTCTATTATTAGATTACTTCATACAACTCATTTAAATTATAACCTATTACAAGTTTTACAAGTTTACTTAAAAATTATATATATATATATATCATTGGGTGGGTTTTTGCATCTCACCACTCTCCACCCTCCGTTAGCAACCAGCAACACTTCCTTTAATGGCAGAAACCAACCTCTACAATTCAAAAGAACAACCCTAAAACACCTTCACATCGGAACTAGAAATTCACACCCAAAACCCCAACACAGTAACACCCAATTTCATCTCAAATTTTCCCCCAACAGAAAATGCCCATGCACCATCAACCTATTATTAGGGGTGGACATGGTTCAGTTTGACATAAAAAACTGAACTAAACTAAACCAAACTAGTATAACAGTTCAATTTGAAAACCAAACTGGTTCTCTTTTGGGGTTGAAGCAATTTTGGTTCGGTAAACGAATCAGTTCAACTTTATAACCGGTTTATGTTTCAGAACCAGTTCAGGTTTAAAACTAGTTCTAAATTGGTTAACTCATTTTTCACGAAATCAGTTAAAAAAATCAATTCAGAATTGGTTTTTTATGGAACTGGTTCAAAAAATTAGTTTAAAAATCAATTCAGATTTGATTCAAAACCACTGAACTAGTTTTTTTTACATGGAACCAATTCAAAAATCATTAAAAATACATCTTGAAATAAGTTCTGAACCAATTAACTAGTTTTTTTTAACATGGAACCAATTCAAAAATCATTAAAAATCAGTTAAGAAACAATTTTAAACTAATTCAATAGTTTTAAACCTGTTCAAAAATCATATGGAATAGTTTAAAAACCACTTTATATTGAATATTGTTAGTATATTAGATGCATAAAGAAAGATGAGTGAGGGAGGATATATCTATAACAATCAACTAACTAGCTGTTAAAGAAAAGAACTCTCAGAAAAAAGTATACATCAATACTAGTTAAAAAAAGAGCAGCATATTTAAACAAATTTGCTTCAAGCAACACTGAATAGAGAATTGTTCATTTGAAATATAACAAAAACTTATGTATGTTTAGACTTTCAAATTAGAATGTTATCACTAGTTATCCAACCAAACAAAAAAAAAAAAAAAAAAAAAGATTACTATTCAAAAGAAGAATTATAAAATCTTGGTCAAAATATTGTTTAAGTTCAATATAAACTAATTAAACAGCCTTTGGTCTATGATTTTCTCTCCAATAATATCTTTAAATCAAAGCCAAAAATAAATGTTTGCATAAGCTAAAGTAAGTATAAGAAGCAACTTAAAGCTAAGAAGCAGCTTGATTTAATAGTAAGTCAGTATCAGTTAAAACTTAAAACAAAGAACAGGAAAAAAGTACAAATAAATTGTCTAATATGCTAATACAAAGTCAATCCAATGCACAATTATCCTAAGACTCAAATAAAAGACAAACAACTAATACAAGCAAATGTATTCACTTCAATGATCAAGAGAAATAATAGTATAACAAGGAACATCTTCTTGAGAAATCATATATGCAAAAAAGAATAAAAACATCTCATTATTTATCAAGACATAATATAATAAGCAATAAGTAATAACATAAATGTGATAAATCAATATTAACTTACCTTACTCAAATCTCTCAAGATGCTCAAAATCCTCTTTAGAAAGCAATGAGAAGAATGTTCCTTTCAGCCAATCTTGTGTGCAGACAAGTACTTCCACCATTTTAGGTGTTAGGGAACTACAATAAGGATCAAATACTCTTCCTATTGTACTAAATGCAAACTCAGAGGCTATAGTGGAGACAAGTATGACCAACAGCTCCCAAACAATGTTTGTAAGGATTAGAAATCGACTTGAATTTAGCTTCAACTAACTTAGAATATCCAAGTCTAGAGTGTTCTTTAAATCATCCTTCAAATACTTCTTTAACTCATATTTGGCATTTGATTTGCGCCCAATTGATTTTAAAAATTGATTCCAACAATAGGAATCATCATCATCATTTTCATCAACTCGTGCTTCTTGTGTATCACTCTGAGACTCCCATTTTGACCATTATATTTCTCAAAAAGTGACTCCAAATAAGAATCCAACTTATCTTGCAACTTAACCACCTCGTCTAATTCAAAGATCTGATTAATCGACTCATGGACATATCCCTATTGTACTTAGGATCAAATACCATAACAATTAACAGCAACATGTTTAGATCATTGGGATTTCCCCAATATTTGTTGTATTTCTACTTGATCCTTTCAGCCATTATGCATACACTTATATCTTCGAACCCACAAGATTGACGGATCTTCTTTCCAATTCCAAATACCTCTTGCATATATATATTGCTAGTAACATAAAAAGTACATAAAATGTGCAAAGTAGCTTCATAGAAGATCTTCAAAAATGGTAAAATTAAGTGAGCATAATCTCAATCTTTATTTATAGGTACACCATTTGCCTTTTCTAACTTGTCAACATATTTCTTGTCTTGTATCTCAAGCTTCTCAAATGTCTTTCCATGCTTCAAAGCTGCCTCCAATATCAGATAGGTTGAATTTCACCTAGTTTCAACACCTAAGCAAACTAGACCCTTATATTCAATTTTCTCTTGCTCAACACATGTCTTGAATTTAATTAATCTAAAAGGAAAAGATCTGATGTACTTTACTACATTGCGAATTCTCAAAACAGAATCATCAATCTCTTTAAACCCCTTATTCACAATCAAATTCAAAATATGCGCGTAACAACGCATATGAATGTAATCTCCCTTTAGAGAACTAAGTTGTTCCAAAATGCTAGCCTCCTTTTTAGGTGTTGAATATCGACATCATTTGACGAAGCATTATCAATCATCAAACTAAAAACATGATTCAACTCTCAACGATTCCAACACATCTCAATAGTCTTGGCCATAACATCTCCTGAATGACTCATGACTTGACAGAAATTTAGAATCTTCTTGTGAAGCCCCCAGTTATTATAAATGAAATGAGCAATCAAATGTTATATGGACCGCGGTGACAACTTTGAATAACACAAGAGAAGAGTAGCCTGAGGCGTGTGAAAGTACACTGTCCTCAAGGATTTATCGCACGGGTGCGCGAATCCCCCAGGATTCAACAGGCTCGTCCCGGTGATAGCCGAGGTAACAGAACAGCAGAGTAGATTTCTGGTGCAACTCAGGAAGAAGAAGCAGAGAAAGAAGAAGGAGAGAATGAAATACGTCGGGTTGAAGACGTTTGTATTTAATTTAAAAAGCATCAGAAAATTTGTAACAGATTACAAATCCGTTATATTTTTGAACGTTTGAACGTGTCAACGTGTGTGAACGTGTGTGAACGTGTCCCACCTCGGGTCCGCCTCACGTAAGAACGTGGCTAGCTCACGTAGGCACGTGGCCGCCTCACATCGGAACGTGGCCGCCTCACGCCGGCACGTGTCCGCCTCACGCTGGAACGTGGGAGGTTACGGACGTGGGACCTAATCAAAAAACATAATATGAAAAATGACCGTTTCCGGATAAGGTTCATAAAAGATTAATAATTAGTACAAATTTATTAAATAAAATAAAATTGAGTAAAAAACTTGTGAGGCCTCTTTTATCGTGCGCGCAGGGGGGGCAAATCGGATGATTTGCACTGACTTGGCCCAATCGAGGCCCAACTTGTGCGCGCGAGCCCATACCTCTCACAAGCTTATCTAACCAGCCCAAAACATAAGTTACCTTATAAACTCTTTAACATTTTGAAGACCAAGCAATGTGGGACTTTAGACTTTTGAAATATTGAAAAAGGCTAAAACAACAACAACAACAATCCCCCACATATTTCAAAAGTTTAAAGATATAAGAAAATTTTAAAACAAGATTTTTCCTGAGTTAACACCATGGGTGTAGATGCATCGAATCTGGTGTCTTTTGGACTATGAACCAGACCTAGACGGATGTGACATAACATACAGTGAGTTGGTGAAGTAAACTTCTATGAACCAGAAACACTTTGTGTACATTAGAGGTCTACCACTCACACTACACCCCCACAATTCTCGCTGTTGTCGCCTTGTGTTGCGCTAATAGGCCATGCGCGCGCACAGTAATTCATGAGTGCTCTAGAGATATGCCATAATCTCATACAAGCGGCCCCACTTGACACTCATATAGGTGATTTCATCAAGTGTATGCTTTTAAATCATACACCACCCATAAGGGATATGAAAATCATTAAAAGCTTTTAGCTTATCCTCTCAATAATGCAATCTAGCACATCTCACACCATAGGAAGGGACAAAATTATTTGTGCTAACAGAACTAACAAGTGACTTGTTTTTACCCATATGAACCTTTTTCATGGGATCTCCAATCACAAAGGTTGGGTTACTATCACTGTTAATTTCAAATTGGCTTAAGTCTCATTCCCCTCGATGTTTCATATATTGGTTTCCTCCCAAGAGGCTTAGTCAGAGGATCGGCCAAGTTCACTTCTGACTTCACATAATCAATTGATATTGTTCCATCCTTTAGCAAATGCTTTACCACATTATGCCTCAATTGTATATGTCTGTTTTGCCATTGAAGGTCTTATTCTTTGCAATGGCTATTGCCGCTTGACAATCACAATGCATTGACACCGACGGTGTGGGTTTTATTCCTAAAGGAATATTTGCTAAGAAGTTCTTTAACCACTCACCTCACTACTGCCCAATTCCGAGCTACAAACTCGACTCCATAGTGGATCTTGCTATTATAGTTTGTTTGGCTCCATCTCCATGTAACCGCTCCACCACCAAGTGTAAATACATAACCACTAGTGGATTTTGTCTCATCCGAATCCGAGATCCAGCTTAGCATCACTATATCCTTCTAATACAAATGGAAATCCACTATACACTATACCATAGTTCATGGTACCTCTCAAATATCTCATGAGTCTAACAAGTGCAGCCCAATGATCTGATTTGGACTATGAGTATATCTACTCAATCTCCCACAAAGATATGCTATGTCCGGTCTCGAAAAATTCATTAAATGTAATAAACTTCCAATAATTTGGGCATACTCAGATTGAGCAACAGGATCACCTCTATTCTTTTTAATTGTGAGTTAGAATCATAAGGGGTACTCATTGGTTTTGAGTCATAATGACCAAACTTTCTAAGAAGTTTCTCTACATAATGTTCTTGGGATAGTGTTATACTATCACCCTTCCTTATGATCTTTACTCCTAGTATTACACTTGCTTCACCCATGTCTTTCATATCAAACTTAGATGCAAGAAATGATTTTGTTTTTATCACAATATCATTACAAGTACCAAAAATAAGCATGTCATCCACATATAAACATATGATTACACATTCACCATTCATTAATTTAGTGTAAACACATTTATCAACTTCAACGTGAAGTGAAACCATCATCAATCAAAATCTGATTAAATTTTTCATGCCATTGCTTTGGTGCTTGTTTCAAACCATATAAGGATTTGAGAAGTTTACATACTTTATTTTCTTGACCAGGGAATTACACATCCTTCAGGGTTGTGTCATATATATTTCTTCTTCCAAATCACCATTTAAGAAAGCAGTTTTACATCCATTTGGTGAATAACAAGTTTGTAAATTGAAGCCAATGCTATCAAAATCCGAATTGAAGAAATTAAGTCACAAGGGCAAATGTGTCAAAATAATCAATATTTTGTTTTTGGGTAAAACCTTTTGCTACTAATCTAGCTTTGTATTTTTCAATCGAACCATTAGGATTATATTTCCTTTTAAAAATCCATTTGCAACCAATAGGTTTTGTACCAGGAGGTAAGTCAACCAAAATCCAAGTATTGCATTTTGAAATAGAATCAATTTCGGTTTTAATAGCTTCTTTCCAAAATTGAGCATCAGAAGATGAAATAGCTTCAGAAAAAGTCAAAGGATCATTTTCAACGAGATAAGTATAAAAATCATTTCCAAAAGATGTCTCTTTTCTTTGTCTTTTACTCCTTCTCAAATCCTCATATGAGTTTTCACTATTATTTCCTAAAGAAATATTTTCTAAAGAAATATTTTCTAAAGGTTGTTTATTTTCAGATTTCAAAGGAAATATATGTTCTAAAAATTCAGCATTTTTAGTCTCCATTATTGTATTATGATCAAGCACATCGCTTCGCAAAACAAGGAACCTATAAGCTGCACTACGTTCAGTAACCAATAAACATACAATCGAAGTTTTGGTTCCAATTTTTCTTTTCTTTGGATCGGAAGCATTACCTTAGCTAAACACCCCCACACTTTTAAATATTTTAAATTAGGCATATAACCTTTCCATAATTCATAGGGTGTTTTACCGCTTTTCTTATGAGGTATTCTATTTTGTAAAAAACATGCGCTTAATAATGCTTCTCCCCAAAGATTATCTGCTCCAGTAGGAAACTAACTAGCATTGCATTCATCATTTCTTTTAATGTTCTATTTTTTCTTTCAAATACACCATTAGATTCGGTGAATAAGGGGAGTTACTTCATGTATTATGCCTTCTTTTTCACAAAATTCATTAAATAATATATATTCACCACCCCTATCGATCTAACCCTTTTAATTTTTCTATTTAATTGATTTTCTACTTTTATAGGAAATAAACATTTCTAAAGCTTCATCTTTATTTCTAATTAAATAAACCTTAGTGTATCTAGAAAAATCATCTATAAAGGTCACATAATATTTTTTACCACCTCTAGTCATTGTATTTTTTAAATCTCCTAGATCGGTATGAATTAAACTAAGCAATTCAGATTCACGATGTTGTACAATGTGGACAAGATTTTTTAGTTAATTTAGATTCTATACGAGATATCACATTTATTTAAGCATGCATCACTAGTCGCGAAATTAAACCAAGACATCGCATTTTCTTAACATAAGAAATATTAACATGTCCTAATCTAGCATGCCACATATCAACAGAATCAATCAAGTAAGCGTAAGAAGATGCAACTTTATTAATAATTTCGGGAAATACGAGTACAAAAAGTCCTTGATCACTATAGCCCTTTCCCACAAAGACATTATTTTTTGTCATTACTATCTTATCGATTCAAATGACACTTTAATCCCAAATTTTCCCAACAATGATACAGAGATCAAATTGGCCCTAATATTAGGCACATGGAGTACATCGTTCAAAGCCAAGGTCTTCCCGGATGTGAGTTTCGGAAGAACTTTCCCTTTTCCCGAAACTATGACGATACGAGAATCTCCAAGATACACAAGTTCTTCATCATCCCCTACGAAGTGTAGGAGGTAAAAGCATCTTTGTTTGCACAAATATGCTGGTAGCACCAGAGTCTACCACCCATTTGTTCACACTGTTGGTCACAATGTTAACTTGAGAAACGACCGCAGCAATAATATCATCTCCTTCGGCCAAATTTACATTCGGCTTAGGAGGATTGTCGTTTCTCACTCTATGCCTGCATTGAGGAGCATGATGACCTGGCTTTCCACAAACATAGCAAGCACCTTTCCTTTTGAAAGTGGGATTAGTAGATCTAGGAAAATGATCAGAAGACTTTTTGTTATGAACATACCTCTTTTTTTGTGGTTTATTTTGAACCAGATTTGCTCGAGAAGCCAAAGCCTTCGCCCTTGCAGCCTGACACTCTCTTCGGTTGGTATCTTCAATGATTATGTGAGTTATCAGTTCCGAGGGTGATAATTGCTTGTGCTTGTGCTTCAGCTGTTGCTTGTAGTCCTTCCATGACGGAGGCAGCTTCTCAATTAGGAGCCCAGCAACGAATTCGTCTGGGAGGGTGATGTTTTCAGCCTTCAGATCCTCCAATAGTTTATGGTATTCATTAATTTGTATTTTTATGTCCTTGTCGTCAGTCATTTCCCAGGTAGTAGTAGATGACGAATTTTTGTTTTCCGACATCTTCAGCAGTGTACTTCACAGTCATGGAGTCCCATATCTCCTTTGCATCCTTGTAAGAACAGTACACATCGAACAAGTCGTTAGAAAGAGTGCTAATTATTGTGTGACGACATACCTTATTTGCATGTGTCCAATCCTGTATTAGTTTCGGATTGGCAGTCGACGCTGGTCTGGGTTCGGTAAGGGCGGATGCAACTCCGTGCATGTCGAGAATTGTGTGGACACGTTCCTGCCATCGTCTGAAGTTTTGGCCTCCGAAAAGCTCGATCTTTGAGATATCCGGGAACGGTTTTGCATAGGTGATCGAAGGTGGAGGCTGTGGAAGAACGGCTTCTCCGTTGGTGGGAATTGGAGCCTGGTCGTTAGCGTTGTTGTCAGCCATGGTTTAAATCCTTGAGATTGTTATATGGACCGCGGTGACAACTTTGAATAACACAAGAGAAGAGTAGCCTGAGGCGTGTGAAAGTACACTGTCCTCAAGGATTTATCGCACGGGTGCGCGAATCCCCCAGGATTCAACAGGCTCGTCCCGGTGATAGCCGAGTAACAGAAACAGAGTAGATTTCTGGTGCAACTCAGGAAGAAGAAGCAGAGAAAGAAGAAGGAGAGAATGAAATACGTCGGGTTGAAGACGTTTGTATTTAATTTAAAAAGCATCAGAAAATTTGTAACAGATTACAAATCCGTTATATTTCAAATCCGTTATATTTTTGAACGTTTGAACGTGTCAACGTGTGTGAACGTGTGTGAACGTGTCCCACCTCGGGTCCGCCTCACGTAAGAACGTGGGAGGTTACGGACGTGGGACCTAATCAAAAAACATAATATGAAAAATGACCGTTTCCGGATAAGGTTCATAAAAGATTAATAATTAGTACAAATTTATTAAATAAAATAAAATTGAGTAAAAAACTTGTGAGGCCTCTTTTATCGTCTGCGCAGAGGGGGGGCAATCGGATGATTTGCACTGACTTGGCCCAATCGAGGCAACTTGTCTTGCTACAGCCCATACCTCTCACAAGCTTATCTAACCAAATTTCAAAACATAAGTTACCTTATAAACTCTTTAACATTTTGAAGACCAAGCAATGTGGGACTTTAGACTTTTGAAATATTGAAAAAGGCTAAAACAACAACAACAACATCAAACACATATAACTCATATTCTAACATGAAGTCCATATGTCAGTGGTGAGGCAGACTCTTCGACAATGTTTCGAAAGAAACTTCTTCAAGTTCGTTCTTTCTGTATCCTATAATATGAAAATGTCACACGCTAATGTAATGTGTGAAGGGACACTAAATCTTAGTTACAACATATTCACAAACTTCCGAAAAGCTTCATTTGGGAAATCAGGAAAAGTCCAACACCAAAAGTCAGGAAATCAAGGTTTTTTTTTTAATCCAATTTATGCTCCCTACCCCATCGCCAACATAGATTATGCATTATTGGCCATAGAGTACCCATATCTAATGGATTCTAATGATTTCATTTCTACTGTTTGTACAGCCATGAATCACTGCTTTTATACAGCTGTTAATCACATTAAAAGAGCCTTTGTGTATGTGATTCTTCGGAAAGGGATGGTTATTGGAGATGCTAGTTTTGGAGGAGCCTTCATTTATGTCACTTGTTCTGTGCATTTTCATACTAATGAGGGTGAAAATGAGGACAAGTTTGTTTAGGAAATTTCCTTCTTTATGCTCTAGAGACAGATTTGATTACATGTTGTGCAGAAATGTGATACTCTTGTTTCAACTAGTGAGGACAGTACCAAAGTTACACCGGGGTGTGAAATTTGGGGAATATTCCAACTAGGATTTTGGTGGTTGACTCAATTCTTTGTTACTAAACCTATCGTGGTTAATGTGGGTACTAATAATGAGAAGCAACATGATTCCGTATATCTAGGATTGCATTGCTAAAGGTGAAATTGAGACAGTTTGTTGGTTTTGCATCGCTGGTGATCTAAAGAATTTATTGAAAAAAGGTGCAGTTCTCTTGGGGTATTCCAGTGCTTTGTATAACATCCTTGAGGCTAAAGATCCACAGTTGCAACCTATGCAGATCCTCTACACCAGAACTGTTTTAAGAAATGGAGATGGGCTTGACATAACACCGGAACTGTTTTAAGCATGCTGAGACTCCTAATTTATAGGTTGTTTTCACTGCCAAAAGCTAGAAAAACTCCTAATGTATAGACACACGTGCTGGTAGCTGCAATTGTCAAACCTTCTCTAGACTCTGAACTTCTCTGAACTATACTTAACTTCAACAAGCAAGAGCAAGAGAAATACTACAAATGCACTCTCCATATATCAAAAAGCACCCTAAATAAATAAAAAAGAAACTTGCTAAAGCAGATAACATATCTAAATTCCTATAATAAATACGTATCCAAAACACAGAAGCATACACATCATGCCCATGTGACACCTCTCTCTCTCTCCACATATATGCAAATTAAACATAGATATATAGAGCCAAAAATCAGGCCTTGCCAAATGCTAATTATTATTATTATTATTATTATTATTATTATTATTATTATTATTATTATTTTAAAAAATTTAGGATGAGGAGAGACTCTCCCTATTTTAAGGTCAGAATAGAACATCACATTTAAAGAGAATTTATATTCCTGCCAACAAGCCTTGATTCGAACAATAATCATGGTAAACAACAATATTAATAATAAAGTTAGATGCTTCCTAGCAACCGGAGTGACTATCCCCCCACTTCCATCTCTTCATTAATCTCTCTATGTACTAATGTCCTATCACTATGTGAACCCAGGTAGAAGAAAAGTGAAGCAATATAAGTTTTATCAATATATAAGGTTTTATATATACACATTAATATTATGGGAATTCTGATAACAAGGTTTGAAACTAGAAGAGATTGGAATCTCATTCCCAAAGAAAAAAGAGGAGTAGGATTCCAGCTTTTAGGCATTATTCTAATTTTGACATCATTTACCAAATTTTTTCTGTTGTTCTTCTTAGTGTTAACGTATTCTGCCATAAAGTTTCTAAAGAGATATTGCATTATTCTATCAAATAGGACTCACTGTAGTGTCCAGTTGCTCTAATTGGTGATGTGCTGCTGTTTTAAACTTTTAATGAGTAGATATATCAATTTGTGAGATGTGGCAAGTCAACTTTATTAAATGATCTGATTTCTTCTTTTTATTATTTAAGTTGTTACTGGATGGTCCATTTTTGAAGCGAAACTAATTCTTAATTTCTTATGTTTAACTTTCTGCAGTAAGGAAATCAATCTGGGTTGCCTCCAAGCTCACGACCAGGTCCTACATCACACTCTCAAATGCCTGAATAGAAAAAATAACTTGTTTTCTTTTCTTCGTTGTTGTTTGCTATTCCATCTCCTGTAGTTTACCCCCCCCCCCCCTTTTATATATTGTTTTGATCTGTCATAGAGGTATCACACAGTAAGAAATTGCTTCATGTTCTCATGCTGTTAATTACATGTATTATTCTCCTTTGGATGTGATAGTGGTTTCAGAATTCAGTTAAGGCTTACAATAAGCCAGACATAAGTAACACTCTGTGCATCATGTTGGAGTTCCATTATCCGATAGTATTGTTGCTATGCAACATTTTAGAAATGATTTCCGGGAACTTGCTTCATTTGGAGCTTTATTCAACAACATCAATATTGTTGCTATTACTATGCACAAGTCCATTACTGGCTGCATAATCTGGTTGTCAACAACCTATTATCAATTGTTGACGTATGGTAACTTCAGTATTACTATTAATTCTTGTTGATGACAGCCTCAGTACTGTCAAATTGTATTATAAGATAGCATTAGTTCTATCTCGCTTACTATGGTAGTTTCAATGCTTCCTTATCCGATGAAACTCCTCATGTTGGTTTTTCTTCTTTTAACAGCTATTGAACAATTTCAAAGGAATGAGACTACTTCAGAATTGCCTTATGTCAATAATATCAATACTGTCGCATAGATACATCCTTATTGGCACCTCTTATACTAGCCTCGGTGCTGCCAGTCCACGTGTCTCCAAGTGCAATATATTTTTCATATCTGCTAATTAATAAAAAATTTATTTTTAATCCCGACAGTTCTTTGTTAGTACAACTGAATGCTATACATTTTGAATGTTTTTTAAGTAAACGGTTCTCTTCTAATCCCTTATTTGGTTCAATATAGTCCTCTGATTGAATTTTTTTAGTGATTTATAATGTGAATGTTTTTAGGAAGCCTGCGATGGATGTGTTTATGGGTAAATTTGATTAAGACAAATTCTAACAAATAAATATATATTATTTTCATAGTTATGTGATAATCTCGTTTTGAAAAAATATTTTGAAAACAAACTGAAGGTAAATAATAGAAGTGAAATGAAATAAGTAAAAGTTTATAAAAATTGTAAAATGTTGCAGAGAAATAGAAATTTGCAGAAAATGTAAATGCAAAAATCTAAAGGGTAGGAATTTAAAGTGCATAAAATTAACATGCTGATAAGTAAAGTGCAAGAAATGTAAAGTGCAGAGAAAATAAAGTATAGGAAAAATTAAAATACAAAAAATGTAAAGAAATTTAAAGAACAAGACTTAAAAGTAAAAGAATTTAAAGAACATTGCATTAAAGTAGATGATTTGAAATGAAAATGGAAGACATACTTGGAGCAAATTCATTAATCTGCTTGAGTAAGATATTACGATTGTATATCCAGTAACTAACCCTTTTTACATTGTAAGCTTCAGTATTTATAGACAAACTGTGAAAATAACTGATTCCTAAAAATTAGACATGTATATGACAATTATGCCACGTTTTTCCCCCACTAACATTTTGCTCAACTATGAGAGCAACTACTATTCGACAAAAACCAACGCCTGACTATTAACAGTGGTGATCCATCTTTTCAATGTCATCATTCAGATGTCGAAAGTCTTCGTCGAATTTAGAACTTGTAATTTTTTTTCCAACATATAACACTTGTGGTGATCCATCACTTGAAAAATTTCTTGAATGTCATTCTTCAACTGTCAAAAATATCTTCATCGAATATCTCAATGTTACCATCCAACTGTTGAAAACAACATTTTCGTTGAATTATAATTTGTAATTTTACCCCTAGTAGGATGTTAAATATCTTAGTGATTTATATAGTCCTCTGTTTTTGAGTGTTGTTCTTTTCTTTTCAGATGTACCAAAAAAAAATCTTTATCCTCATTTTTTTGTTGCTTTATGACTTTATGTTATGGTCTATGAAACAGACATGCCGATTAAGATGCGTATCTGCGTGTCAGACACATATCCGTGTTGGACACATGAAGACACTCGTATGATATATGTGTCCTGTGTATCTGAATATATCCAATTAAAAAGATTTTTTTTTCAGTTTGGACACGTCTCGAATACGTTCTGACACTTCTCAGACACGAGTAAGACACAACTTGGACATGACCCATTAATATTTTTTTTATAGAAAAAATAGTTTCCATGACTAATGTTTAATAAGTAAGCCCGTAATTCACTCAAATTCAATCACATGACTGACATCCCAAGCTACTCTTTTCACATAACAATAGTTTAAGTTTTATCTTTTCACACGTCACTATTAGACTTTTAAATTTTATCTTTTCACACACCACTATTTTCATCTACTCATTCTAGTTCTACTCGTACCAAACTGTCCACTTCGTCATCACCGAAACTTGTCTTACACTAATATTTCCTTTAGTTAATTTTTTTTCATACACATATAATTGTACATGATTAGTTCTATTAGGAGAAGTTAGTTTAGAAGATTTTTTAGAATATATCAATAAAAATTATGCTCTATATTTTTTATGAGAGGCTTACTAAGTAATAAATATTGACATATATGACATATATTAAAATATTATAAATCTCCAAACTTATAAAAATAATATTAATGAATTATGAATCTTTTATCTTAAATTTTATAATTATATATATATATATATATATATATATATATATATATATGTCATCCGATCCGTATCTTATAATTTTTGAATTTGGTATATTTTCATATTCATATCTATATCATATCTTGTATCTGTATCAGTATATGTACTTCATAGGTTATGGTCATTTAGTTGTCTCTTAAAAAAAAAAAAAAGATGTTCATTTTTTTCTGTGATTTATATTATAGTTTTTTTGTTTTGTTTTTGGTTTGACTATAATGATACATATTATATTTTATAAATAGATATCTATACTATTAATAAAGGGTTTCCTACGAGATAATAATAAACCTGAATAGTTAAGGTGGTAAAATAGGTTAATCCGTCCTACACGCACCGTCCCAACTCGCATTCAATCTGCAAAAATACGGGGTGAAGCGAGTTAACCTTTTAAAATATGGGTTGGAAGAAATAACCCACTTCGCTTAGTGCGAAATGGCGGATTGAATCTAAAGCATAAAGAGAAAAATGAAAAAAAAATAAGTGAGTTGATCCTAAAAATAAAACAAAATGTATAAAAAATAAAAATAAAATCATAAAAATTTAAAAATAGAAAAATTATAATTTATAGAGATTAAAAAAATAAAAAAAAAAATAAATTTAGTATCATACTCATAAAAATATCACAAACACAAATAATAAGACTAATTTATAACACTTTTTTAAAAAAATTCATCTGTCGAATCCAATCCGCATTCGCTCCACTTAACTTGAAGGTTAAACGAACAAACGAATTATACGATTAAAAATTAAAAATAAATTAAAATATTAAATTCAACCTATAAAAAAATTACAAATTAATAAATAACTTAATAGATTAAACCCGTTTTGCGACCTCTACGCAATACACAATTTATTATATCACGGTAGAGTTACGAGTTAGTTGATTTAATCAAAGTCGGCATTCACAATCTCACCCACGCACCTATGTTTAGCTGCACATTTGACTTGAGGTGCTTGCAAACGACGACGTTTTTCCCTGGTCCGAAACAAGAATTACAACGCCTTCGCCTTTCGCCTTACGCCTCCACCAGAACCCCAAAGTTGCCGTCGTCTCCGCCAACGACCCTTGGTGAACGGTTTCTGGGTTTCGTTATTTTCATCTAAAAGCTCCGATCTTTACTCACCACGATGGCAAATGGAACAAGCTCAAAGTTGAACATCGCTATAATTCACCCTGATCTTGGCATAGGTAATAACCATTATCCCCATTAATTTCCATTTCATTCAACTAAAAATCAACAATTTGATTTCATTTCGGTTAACTTGTTTTTCTTTTTTCAAATTTTGGTTGGTAAAACAATATTTCACTATGTTCTTCCCTATAGTTGATTTTTTGGTAACTACCTATATCATTGTTTTGTAGGTGGAGCTGAAAGATTAATTGTGGATGCAGCTGTTGAGCTTGCATCCCATGGTCATAAAGTTCATATTTTTACTGCACATCATGATAAAAATAGATGTTTTGAGGAAACTATTGCTGGTAATTCTCTCTCTGTATCTGTGTGTGTATCTGTGTAAAATTTCTATTCTTTATGAAGAAATTGCATTGCCATTAAGATATAGTTTGACTTGTAATTGTTTCAGGTACCTTTCCAGTTACTGTATATGGTTCCTTTCTTCCCAGGCATATATTCTACCGTCTTCATGCATTGTGTGCATACCTTCGGTGCCTATTTGTTGCTCTCTGTGTACTTTTCATGTGGCCCTCATTTGATGTCATACTGGCTGATCAGGTCTCTGTAGTCATCCCCATCTTGAAACTCAAAAGGTCAACAAAGGTAGAAACAAATTCATATGTAAATTTGAGTTTTGACATCTTTTTAGTTTTAAAACTTAAATCATAGTTGTTTCATTTTCTGGTAGGTTGTATTCTACTGTCATTTTCCGGACTTGTTACTGGCTCAACATTCGACTTTCCTTAGGAGGATGTATAGGAAACCGATAGACTACCTAGAAGAAATAACAACTGGTTGAACTTCATATCCCTGCTTTGTTTTGTTTCTCTGAGCTTCTTTTCTCACATATATACTGAATCGTGCATCTTATTAAGCTTTTCCGAATTGCAGGAATGGCTGATTTGATTCTTGTTAACAGCAACTTCACAGCATCTACTTTTGCAAATACTTTTAAGCATCTTGATGTTAAAGGGATTCGACCAGCCGTTCTATACCCAGCAGTCAATGTGGATCAGTTCAATGAACCCAGTTCCTTTAAGTAAATGACATGTTTGTAGATATATGACTGCCTCCTACTTTTTGACATGCTTTATAAGATTATGCATGTAGCCTATTCTTATAACCATTTTTACAATATTTATAGAATCGTAGTCTTATTTTTGTATTGTTTCTTCTGTTGTAGGCTGAATTTTCTTTCCATTAATCGTTTTGAAAGGAAGAAGAATATAGAATTAGCAATTTCGGCTTTTGCTATGCTTCACTCGCCTGAACGAGTTCTTAAGCATCAATATATTACTAATGCTTCTTTGACTGTTGCAGGTGAGCATCTTCTGCTTATGGCTTTGTATTCTTGATGATAGATTGATAGATACTATGGTGATGTTATATGCATAATTAATTGCCATGGCAGTATCTGTCCTGATGTATATGCCTCAGTCCGGTGTTTAGTATAATGGTGCCTTCAAGATATAAGCTATTATCTAAAAAGAAAATTATGGTTGCTGTGTAGTTATTTGTGAAGTTTCAAAACTCTTTTATTCCTTCTCTATCATTTGCGTGTCAAGATGCTAGTTAGCTTTATGTGCTGAGTTTGTTGCGGTGAGTCAAGAGACTTTGTTGTTCTGCACAGTGGTGCAGTTTGGAGGCAAATTATCTTGTGTGATATTGTGGTGCAATCTTTTCTCGATCAGATGCATTAGCTGGGATTTGTCATAGGTTTTCCTATTGATCCTTTTCATAATTGACATGGAAAGTGCATTAGCTTATCTTTCTGATATAATTACTTAACTGGTATTTAGAAGCCGTTATTAGGTGAAAGACAGTTCATTTATTAAACTTGTAAGTTCAATGCCATTGTGTGAGATATGGAGTGCATCATTACAAGTTATAGCTAGGTTACGAACCTTATCATGAAGAAGCTGATTAAGATATCTAGTTAAAGAATTAGATTCTTCATATTGTTTTAGACTATAAGTCATTAACACTTCTCTAGAATAGTGAATAATGTATAATATTACATTGAAAAAATTGAAGTTGCTTTTTTATATAATTTTGAGCTAGTCCTTTGACATAGAATGGCACAAATTTATTTATCTAACATAACACAGACAATGAAGTGGATTCATTCAAATTTTGAGCAGTAAACAATGAGCAAATATCGTCAAAAGGAATTTAATGCTTGTTAATAATATAATTAAAACGCTTCTCACTAAGCTGTCTAGATGTGATCCACTAGTATTTGCTGATAAAAATTGGCCATCAAGTGCAAGGAACTAAGTACTCTGTTGTGCAAGTTTGGGCTGGTTCAGAGAAAGATAAATATCCAAGAACATCTTGTGTTTTAAGCTGATATTATTTTTAAAGGATCTTTGAATGTTGTCAGAATTTATCACAATGAGTTTAAGTTTTTGGTGCTTGTCAATTCGCCAGTCTAAAAATTAAAGTAGGATAAGATTTGATTGAACTTGGAAAAGTTTGAGACCTAGAAATTTATTGATTTCTACCAACTTGGTGTGTTAGGTTAGTGGTAATATTGGACTTATATTTGAATGCCTTCTTGTGGCACTCCACTTTGATTTATAAATGTATTTTCTTGAACCATCCGTACTTAACTCATCCATTTCATTTTGAAGCATTTGTTTACGTGCAATTTGATAGTATGAAATCTATATTGTTCCAGGTGGCTTTGATAAACGGTTGAAGGAGAATGTGGAGTACTTAGAAGAGCTTAAAGATTTAGCTGAAAAGGAAGGGGTCTCTAATCAAATAAGATTCATCACATCTTGCTCTACAGCTGAAAGGAATTCTCTTCTTTCAGAGTGCCTATGTGTCCTTTACACTCCAAAGGTGTGTGAAACCTTATAAATTATGATTCCTGAAAATTGGTAGAAGTTGAATGAAGGTAAGAGAGTTTTACATAATGCCCTTTGATGCAGGATGAGCACTTTGGCATAGTTCCTTTGGAGGCAATGGCAGCTTATAAACCTGTTATTGCATGCAATAGTGGTGGCCCAGTGGAGTCAGTCAAGAATGGTGAAACAGGATTCCTTTGTGATCCTACACGACAAGAGTTTTCTTTAGCAATGGCTAGACTAATAAAAGATCCCCAGGGGGCAGAAAGAATGGGCAGAGAAGCTAGGAGGCATGTTGTTGAGTCATTCTCAACAAAGACATTTGGCCAGCGTTTAAATAGATATCTAGTTGACGTTCACCGGGGAAAGGAAGATTGAGTTCAACTTATGAATCAAAATTGCTTCTAACATCAGATAGCATGATTTTGCCCTCAAATTGTGAACTGCAATTGGTGACCATTCAACGTGCTGTTCAGATTTTAGTTGACTTAACTATTTTCTACAAGTTCTATTTTCAAGATATTTTTTGTTTTATACCATGTAAATCTTAATTACAGGTTTGATGACATAACCAATGTTCTGAGGCTTGCACTTTTGGATATTTGCGGATAATATAAAGGCTTTGCATAGTTTATATAGAAATTTCCTGTACTACTAAAACCACGTGCCAAAGAAAATGAATTGATAATACCAAAAAAAACCTCTCTCTCTCTCCACTGCTTCTTGCTCCTGGTTTCTACCAGAAAGGGGTTGAATACTGCATGATTATTATTTCTTTTTTTTTTTTGGATTTTAAATAGGCATTGTTGTGAATACAAGCCAAATTAAGATTGAAAACCAAGTAAAATGGCCTACAATCTTAATAGAACCCGGGTGCAAATCCAATTCTGATTTCTATATAAGCGTGTCCCTTGGCAAAAAGACAGAGTCATGAAGATGATGGCTGTGGTTACATAACCAGGCAGGTAACCGTATAATCTGGAAACTGAGTTTTGATATGTGCCCCGGAAATGCTTTGAAATCAGCACCATGTCATCTTATGCTGATATCGTGGAGTCTTGTTCTATTATAGTTTTGTGTTGGAGATGAAATAAAGTCACTTACTAGTTTTTATCTAACAGTGTTTTTGAAAGAATTAGTTATTAACATGGTATGAAATCTTCCATGACTAATTGGTCAAGAATTTGATGATGCGTGATAGTGATGTAATAAAATACTTTTCTTCGAACAACATTAATATTTACCATTAATGGATATACAAAATTTTGGTTAAGTCGTATTGTTTGGTTAGCAGTTTAATAATTGATTAATTTAATATAGTAATCTATTATCAGATTGTAAAATAAATAATACATGCTAATTTTTACATTATAATTAAAAACTTACATCATTAACTAGTATAAAAATAGTTTAAAAAATAGTGTGTAACAATCATTTTTCTTCTTCAAAACAGGCGGTGGCATTATCTTATATTAGTTTGTCATTGAAGATCACCGATTCTCAGCAGTATAATCTATCCTACTAATCTAGTATGGCTGAACAGCAGGAAACAGAAGCTTTAGCCAAGGCGGTGAGTGATATCAAGGTTTCTGGGGACAAGTACCGTTGAATTTGCAAGAGGAAACTGAGAACACTCACTGGAGGCATGGTGGCCCTCCCATTTTTGATGTTCTAAACAAACTCTTCGAAGAAGGCCGAACCAAGGTGGTACATATGAAGCTCAAAATGCTTCCTCCAATAGTTAATCTCTGTCTCTCTTGCTAATCGTTCAACAACTTTTATGCATGTTTTCAGCTGTGGCCAAAAGGGTCACTAGAATAAGCGGTTCAAAATGCTGTGAAAGTCATGGGAGATGGAACTCTCTCACAAGACTCGCTTGCAGGACTTCGAGACCATAAATCCAGAGAAGTTTGAGCTTTTTGTGAATGGTAAAACACTAAAACTTGTTCAAGTTAACCCAACACCGGTTTTTTCTTTTGCATGTAAACCTTCTTGATTGATATACGTTAAAAGTAAGAAGATTTATGGCAGTCAAAATGTTATGTGCATACATTTTTATTATACTATTCTTGCACTATTATTTTAGATAATAAAACAAAAAAAAAACACATCATTCTCTTTATCTTTTTTTTTTTCTTGAATAATGCTAAACACACATACGTTTCATCATTTATATAATTTTTATCATTTAATTACAGCTGATCTTATTTTATTTTTTGTATAATTATACTCTGAACTAATTTGCACTTATATGAGGTGATGTGATTTTCAGGACATGCATCAAGCATTTCTCCCTTTTTCCTTAGAAGTAAAATGTAAAAATAATATTTAGTAATTGTGGTGAGCTAACTATGAAAGTTGTTACGCAGCAAAGTTTTTAAGTTTTACTAAGCTAGTAAGCCTTTGATGTTGTGACAAAAAAGGAAGAGAAGGGTTGTCAGGTGAAGAGACTCTGAGGCTAGGGAGCTACAATACAATGCCCTTCTGAAGAGTTCTCTGCCTGAGGAGTTTCAGTATTACAAAGCAGAAGAAGAAACATATGAATCTTCCCATGATGCTTTTCGTTCAGGTTTCCCTCGTGCATTTGCATGGGAAGTGATAAGTGCTTATTCTGGGACTCCTGTGATTGCCTACAAGTTTAGGCACTGGGGTTATTTTGAAGGACCTTTCAAAGGGCATGCTCCTCCTGGAAGAGATGGTTGAGTGCTATGGAATTGGAATTATGAAGGTATATATTTGTGTTCTCGGTCTCTTTCTTTCTGCCTTAGAAGTTGCAAATCCATTTTTTTAAAGTACATGGCAAAATATCAAAAGCAGTTAAATTCTTATAACCATAGTTAGTAACCAATTACTCTCTTTACAGGTTGATGAGTCTATGAGGGCTGAAGAAGTTGAAATTTATTATGATCCAGGGGAAAGATTTGCTGGCCTACTCAAGGGACCGCCGCTATCTGACTACAAAGCAGAGAAACAGGATGTTCCTTATGGTTCAGAAGTCAGAACACACTCAGTCCTGTCCCTTTGCGAAGTAGAGATACTTCTTGTTGAGAGATACTATGAATGTGTACTACTTGAATTATAACATTAAAAATATAGTTAAAGTGAAACAGTAATGACACACATAATTGAAATGATACACATTGAATAACACAAACTCTTGAGACCATAAGAGTTTCTCCATGTTATTGCACCTATATTATTACTTGTCTTAATGGTTGAAAGACAAACTTGCCTTAATGACCTTATTTGTATCATTATTATGACCAACTCATGCTTTTTTAATTATGATTTATTGTCACTCACAGAATCTTGATAAGAAAATCC
This sequence comes from Ormosia emarginata, assembly GCA_029884605.1. Classification (NCBI taxonomy): domain Eukaryota; kingdom Viridiplantae; phylum Streptophyta; class Magnoliopsida; order Fabales; family Fabaceae; genus Ormosia; species Ormosia emarginata. The sequence continues at coordinate 1,205,506 of JAQQTP010000080.1, read as the reverse complement.
AACAATTTTTTTGGCCTACTAAGTAGATGGGTTATTAATTAGCATCAATTGCCTGATATGTTTATACAATTAACTTGCTTTTTGGATAACATATGACCTTGGCGGAGTTTCACTACTTGGTGTGAGGTACTTCTAGTATTGACTTGATACACTTGCGGAGGGGATTATGCACAAAGTTTGTGGAAATTAATTAATATTATCATAAGAAGAAATTTAAGAAATTAGCAGCAGCTGGTTCTTCTGTGGCTTTGAATGGAAGTCAAGGTAGCTGTTTCACCTAGTTTGCCACTGCTCTGAATCATGATTTTCATTCATCTCAAATCCAAACAAGTGTCATTGTAGAACAAAATATAATGCTGGTATCATGAATGATATGCACGAATGTTATGCGCGAAAATCTCAAGAAAGATTTTCAACGCCTGATTAGGCTGACCATTTTGGACACATACCTTGATATCAAAGTGGACCACACAACAGTGTGCTTTTCTGTAGCTTGTTCGAACAATGAACCTTGAGGCAGCTATATCCCCAGCCTTTGCATAGCCATTAATCATGGCCGTGAAAGAAACTATATTCTTTTCAGGCATAGCATCAAATACACCGTTATCACTACTCGAATCCCCCACCTTTACAAAACCCCACATCATTGCGTTCCACCAAAGGATTTTAATCAGTTTAGAGGATAAATTGAATAAGAATTATAAATTAGTTGTAACTAGAACGGTGATTAGGTAATTAATATATAAAAGAAAATAATTTTTAAATTTTATTTAAAAAAAATAAAGATAAATTTTAAAAGTATAATAATAATTTAAAAATAAAGAGTATAAATAGGCCTATTAAAGTATAAATGACCTCACCCATAAAAGTAACGTTTGTTTATGATTTACTGGTCGTGTTAAATCAAAAGAAAATCACACCATATACTGGAACTCACAGGAAAAACAATATTTATAGTAAATGGGCGGGTGCTATTATGCACCCACTATGAGTTTTATTTATAATAGTAATTTTTTTTTATAAATTTTTTTTTAAATTTTTTTTTTTAGATTATTTTTTAAGGTATTTTTTTTTTCGGGTAGGTCAAATGACCTCACCACCACCCTACCACCATCACAAACCACCACCGTAACGTTTGTTTATGATTTACTGCCGTCGTGTTACATTAATGTGCATCGGACCACCAACCATCGAAAATCATGCACACCATATACTGGAACTCATTTATTTTATGAATAAATCAGGAAAAATCAATATTTATAGTAAGGAATGTTAATCTTAGGAAACTGAATCACTTAATTCATGATAACACATTAACACTAATATTTATATGACCCACTGCAGTAGATTTTAAGTTAAAATAGTTCTTATAATATTATTAAACAAAAAATTAAAATATTTCTAAGAATTTATTAGATCCTCCACAATTCAATCTTCTTTTTTTTATAAAATAATTCTTATTCACTAAATTTTTTATATTATTTTGATTTTTTTAAAATATTTTTTCACATAATAAATAAGATACTAATTAATTTTTTTACAATATCATTTTAACACTAATTAATGATATCTCAATTGATTAATAAAATATATAAATTGGTCAACAAACTAATAACATATTATAAAAAAGTTATTAACCAATTATCAAAAGTTGAGAAAAGTTGAAAACTCGTTAAACATTCTGTATATTTTATTAAATAATAATTAAGGTATGACTAATCAATATAAAAATAATGTAAAAATCTAATGGTCAAATAATAAAACTATTTTTCTTTCATTATTTTTATATTAGTTACATTAAGATTTAAATATGTTTTAATCTATGTAAATGTATTTTTTGTTTTATCTTTTAAAAAAATTATTTATTTTTATCTATTTTTTTAAAAAATAAGTGAATTTAATTCTTACCGTTATTTGATAATAATTACCAAATTCATTTACTTTTAATGATGACATAAATTAAATTTACTCTCTTTAAAAAAAAAAAGACACAAACTAAATAAATTTATTTTGAGAAATCAAAAATTAAAAAACGTTATATTTACTTAGATCAAAATATTTAAGCCTTAAATTAAAATTGAACATTCAAATTATAATTATAATTATTATTATTATTAATTTTTTTTCCTTTTATATATGTTAAATAACATTATTTCATTTCATTTCTGGCGCTTTTTTAAGCGCTTTCACGCTTCGCCCTCACCTCTCTTTCTTCTTTTCTCTCTCTCTCTCACTCTCACTTGTTTCTCTCTCTAGAAGAACAGAGCATCAAAACAGAGCAACAATGGCGGGTTACAGAGCAGAGGACGACTACGACTACCTGTTCAAGGTGGTCCTAATCGGCGACTCCGGCGTGGGGAAGTCGAACCTTCTCTCCAGGTTCACCAAGAACGAGTTCAACCTAGAGTCCAAGTCCACCATTGGCGTCGAGTTCGCCACCCGAACCTTGAACGTCGATTCCAAAGTCATCAAGGCTCAGATCTGGGACACTGCGGGCCAAGAGAGGTCATTTTTCTCATCTGAGTTTCTCTTCTTTTTTCTTTTTAGCTTCCTTTTCATTTCAAGTTTCCGACTTGGATGTGGGTTTTTCCTTGCTTTTGATGTGGTTGGGTGGGTTTGTTTAGCTGGAATGGAAGATCATACTGAAGTGGCTAATGGGTAGAGCTTGGTTGGTTCTAGAAGTTGCGTTTAGTAAAATGGGAAAAAAAGTGTTTTTTTTTAAGGTTAATTTCGTTGAAAGGATCTAATTTTCTTTTGTGATATCAAGTTTAATGATGCTTGACTTGGCTTTTGTTGGGTCGGTTGTGTTTCTCTTGTAATTGGGTGGATCATGATCTTGAGTATTACTCTATATGTCCCTTTATATATGTCTTTTTAAGGCTTTTGGAAAAGGATTAAGGATATTATCAAATAATCTTCAATATAGAAAAATATAGTCTAATATAACTAAATTACCTTTTTAATCACTCCATTAATTTTGAGTTATGTGTAGTTATTAGATTTAGTTGAGTCAATAAAGAGTGAGGGTAAAGTTGAAAAAATTATTTACTTTTTTTATATTCTTAAATGACAGATAATTTAAGACAAAATAATTTTTCTAACAAAACAGATATAAAGGGACAGAGAGGTTACTGGACAAGCTTGAATGGTGTCTAATTTAAATTACATTGAATGAGTTGTTAGTGTTGAAAAAATTTTCTGTGTTGGTGGAATTAGCATGGTTGCATACTTCCATATGATGGGTAATGAAGTAAGTGTTACCTCTGTTAGATTCAATTTATAGACTTGAAATCAGTTAGGTATTTGATTTTTAGAGATTGGCAGTGGAATAGGGAATATTATAAGGCAGTCTAATGTTGTTGTCTTATGTCTTAACAATCAAATCAAATGTCATTTATTTAATTGAATGTACCTTTAGGTATCAAATATTAACTAATATAGAAATTTGTGTAACACTTCAATGGGTATAGCATTTCAATTTGTATAACTAATAAAGAAATTTGTATAGCACTTTTTTTCTTTAATGAAAACTATTTATACTTTACATATCTGTAAATGGATATTGCCATTGGGCTTAATTTTAAATTTTCTATTAGTTTATTCACTTTTAATATTATTTTCTTCATGAGCTGACCTTGGAATTATTGCATAAATCACTTGGTTTGTGAGCTTATATCTAGGGTAAGCCTAATGTTGAACTTTAGCTTTTGCATTTGTATCTTATACCTTGGGAAGGATTTGGAATGTAGTTATTTGTGGCTTCTGTAAGCTCTGATCATCTGAGATCTCAGCTGAACTATGGCACATATGTAAAGCATTTGGGCCTGGTTGTTGCAAAATAAGGTCAAGCATATGCGAATAGAAATCGATTATATGCTTTCCTTTTTATACAACATGTCATATAAAAAATCTCTTGAAAAGTTGAAAGTTTTGATTTTTCTCTTGGGCCACCTAATGAGAATGTCAAAATGTTGAATTTTGAAGATATAATTAATCGTACTCCTTGGTGACTTCATTGTATTCTACATAAGCTAAGGTAAACTTGATGCACCTTATAGAATGATAGAAGTTGTATGTATCCTGGGGAAAATTGTGTCTGGTAAGAATAAACTATTGTTGAAATTTTACTAGAGGCATCATTGGAGAGTTTATAATTGACTGAAGGTGTCTCTATTGTAAACTTGATAACTGCATTTGAAAGGCTGAAATCACATAGCTGAAGGGTGTGTGGCAAACATTAATACTACTGTATTTTTGACGAAGTTGTTTGGTTGATATTATTCTTACCAATGGCTTTGTTAAATCCCAATATCTTCCCATACAAATTATTAATATATTACCATCTAATCATCTATAGATGTATTGATGAAATTGTGTATTTTTCCGATAAAGTTTAGGCTGAATGTAGAACTTCCCCCCATTATAATATATTCCCAGAAGTGGGGAAAAAAAAGATGCCTTCATTTTTATTTCATTTTCTACTGCTATTTTTGAGTAAGGGGTTATTAGAAAACCTGAATTGTGGAGTGAGATACTGGTTTGAAGTATGATGTCCAATTTATTAGTAGTAGAAATCTAAGGTATGCACTTTTCAGTCTTCTTGGTATGCCTTAATGACTCTTCATATTGACTCTAATCTTTGTTCATATATGTGATTATCCAACTTACAAATGTTAGGTATGGAATTACAGTCTTATTCATGTTGTATAGCCAACGCTAAGACTATGCTTAGTCCAATCTTGATATCTGTCCTTTTACCTTGTGACCACCTTAATGAACACAATTTTGCATTGTTGTGGAAAATTATGTGTAATAAATAGCCGAGCTTGTAAATTGATTTTCCCACCAAATTACATGTTATGAACTTACATTGTTTCTCTTTCTAGGTATCGCGCAATCACCAGTGCTTACTATCGTGGGGCAGTAGGTGCACTTCTTGTGTATGATGTAACTCGCCACGCAACATTTGAGAATGTTGACAGATGGCTGAAAGAACTGCGAAACCACACAGATGCCAACATTGTTGTGATGCTTGTTGGGAACAAATCAGATCTTCGTCACCTTGTAGCCGTATCAACTGAAGATGGGAAGTCTTATGCTGAGAAAGAATCACTTTACTTCATGGAAACCTCAGCTCTGGAGGCTACTAATGTAGAGAATGCATTCGCCGAAGTTCTAACTCAAATCTACCGTATCGTTATCAAGAAAGCAGTAGAGGGGGCTGAAAATGGAACTGCGTCTGTGCCGGCCAAAGGGGAGAAAATAGATCTTAAAAATGATGTATCTGCCTTGAAGAGAGTTGGTTGCTGCTCAAGCTAAGGTTGGAAAACATAATTCAATTGGTTGCTATCGGCTCTGTTGTACGTGTAAGATTCTGAGAGATACCAACTAGAAGAAAAGCGAAATTTAATTTTTCATAGCATGTTAGACTTGCTGTGTAACCTTAAAAACCACGTTTCATGTTTGAATAGGAGCTGCTGGGGAAGCAAATTGATTGCTACGCGGC